>CM039139.1:30174778-30710567 GCA_022036555.1 Microstegium vimineum | reverse complement strand
GTCGGTCCAGGTGGTCGATTAGGAGGTCCGACTCGACCAGCTCGACCAGAAACCTGGTCGTCCGACTAGTCGTCGACTAATCACGATTAGTCGTCCGACCAGGTTGTGGACTATGTTTTTTGACTTATCTGTAGTGCTGAACTAGTTTGGACTTTGGTTATGTATTATACTCGCTGTGTTAGTTAGTTTCTACTGCTGTGCAGCAGTGCTGCTGTTAGGGTGTGTCAAGATCAAGGTTGGATTAGTGTTGCTACATGCTAATTATGGTTCTCTTTGGTATTCCAGACTTTTATAGTGTATAATATAGTATATATAGAGAGGTATATATATAGGTCGACCAACTGATATACCTGGAGACCAGGAGACAACCAGGGTCGATTAATCGACCTGGTCGACGGTTAATCACGATTAATCGCCTGGTCGGTCCCAGGTCGACTAGGATCGACCAGTCGACCAGAAAACATTAGGCCCATGACACAAGCATGAAGATGACTCTAGGGTGGTGGCTGGCATGTAGGTTTGCAGATTGGGTTGAAAAACATGAGCCCAAGTGGCCTAAGCCATCCCAGATGCCGCCCATGCCCTTAGCTGCACAACAATTCTATTCTGTTTCTGATCGCTCACCCCCTTAGTTCCTATACTAATCGTGATTAGTCGACTAATCGGACGGCCAGAAAACTAATCGGCCTAATTGAGTCATAGCCCCTAGTAGAGTCTAGGATGCCAACTAGGATTACTAATCGCAAGATAATTTTTGAGTATCTATTGCTGCATCAAATCCAAAAATAAAATTCTTCATTTGCATCAGTTGTGACGCGCCACATCGGCGCCCAGATGTGGTGCAAAATGAGCAAGGGTCTTCACGCCTCCCTCGGCGGGTGCGAAGAGTAAGGAAGCTAGTCGAACCAACCAAGATCCGTTTAGGTAGCTGGAATGTTGGGTCCCTCACGGGTAGGTTAAGAGAGCTAGTTGACACTATGGTTAGGAGGCGTGTAAATATCTTGTGCGTTCAAGAGACCAAATGGAAGGGTCAAAAGGTGAAGGAGGTGGATAATACAGGCTTCAAGCTATGGTACACAGGGACAACTTCGAGTAGAAATGGAGTCGGAGTTTTGATCGATAAGAGCCTCCAAGGTGGTGTGGTGGAGGTGAAAAGGCAAGGAGATAGGATTATCTTAGTTAAACTTGTCATTAGTGATTTAGTCTTAAACGTTATTAGTGCGTATGCTCCCCAAGTAGGCCTTGATGAGTGTGCTAAGAGGCAATTTTGGGAGGATTTGGATGGCATAGTCAGGGCTGTACCAAGTAGCGAGAAGCTCTTCATTGGAGGGGACCTTAATGGCCATGTAGGAGCATCTAGTACAGGTTACGAGGCAGCACATGGAGGTTTTGGTTCCGGAAGAAGGAACCAGGAGGGAGAGGATATCCTAGACTTTGCTACAGCTTTTGATATGATGGTAGCAAACACTTTCTTCCAAAAGCGAGAGTCCCACTTAGTGACCTTTAGTAGTGGCTTGTCCTGCAGTCAGATTGACTTCGTCCTTGCAAGAAGGGGAGATAAACGTGCTTGCGTGGATTGTAAGGTGATACCTGGGGAATGTGTGGTGTCTCAGCACAAGCTAGTGGTGGCTGACTTCCGCTTTCTGATGCAAACTTGTAGGGCTAAACAAGCCAAGATTGCAAGAACAAAGTGGTGGAATTTAGAAGGGGAGACATCAAAGATCTTCAAGGCAAGAGTTATTGAAGAGGGCCCGTGGAAGGACGAAGGTGACGCCAACAATATGTGGGAGAAGATGGCGACATACGTTTGAAAGGTTGCTGCAGAGGTGCTAGGTGTGACCAAAGGAAGTGGATGCGCTATGAAAGACACTTGGTGGTGGAATGAGGATGTTCAAAAGGCAATTAAGGAGAAGAAGGAAGGCTATAAGAGCTTGTTCCAGGACCGGAGTGCAGATAACATAGAGAAGTATAAGGTGGCAAAGAAGGCTGCAAAACGGGCAGTGGCGGAGGCAAAGGGACGGGCTTATGAAGATTTGTACAAGCGTCTTGATACGAAGGAAGGAGAAAAGGACATCTATAGGATGGCTAGGACTCGTGAAAGGAAGACGAGGGACTTTACTCAAGTCAAGTGCATTAAGGATGAGAGGGAGCAACTCTTGGTGAAAGAGGATGAGATCAGACAAAGATGGCAAGAGTATTTTGACAAATTGTTCAATGGGGAGAACGAGAACTCCCCTGTTCAGTTGGATGACTCGTTTGATGACAACAATAGGCGCTTTGAGCGGAGGATTCAAGAATCGGAGGTCAGAGAAGCGTTGAAAAGGATGAAAGGGAGCAAAGCGATGGGCCCGGATGGTATCCCAATCAAGGTGTGGAGATGCCTTGGGGATATAGCTATAGTATGGCTAACCAAGATGTTCAATAATATCTTCCGATCGAACAAGATGCCTGAGGAGTGGAGAAGAAGCACTTTGGTACCAATCTACAAGAACAAGGGTGACATCCAGAGTTGTAATAACTATCGTGGGATTAAGTTGATGAGCCACACTATGAAGCTATGGGAGAGAGTCATCGAGCACCGCCTGCGAAGAAGGACACGAGTATCTACCAACCAATTTGGTTTCATGCCTGGAAGGTCAACCACAGAAGCAATCTTCTTGTTAAGACAAGTTATGGAGCGATTTAGAGAGCAGAAGAAGGACCTACATATGGTTTTCATTGACTTGGAGAAGGCTTATGACAAGATACCAAGAAATGTTATGTGGTGGGCTTTGGATAGACATAAAGTCCCAACAAAGTACGTGACCCTCATCAAGGACATGTACAACAATGTTGTGACTAGCGTTCGAACCAATGATGGTAATACTGATTACTTCCCGATTAGAATTGGGCTTCATCAAGGGTCAGCCTTGAGCCCGTATCTCTTTGCCTTGGTAATGGACGAGATTACAAGGGACATTCAAGGGGACATCCCTTGGTGCATGCTCTTTGCCGATGATGTAGTGTTAGTTGATGAAAGCTTGGCGGGAGTAAATAGGAAACTTGAGCTGTGGCGGCAGACCCTTGAGTCTAAAGGTTTTAGACTAAGTCGGACTAAAACCGAGTATATGAAATGCGACTTTGGCACAACGGCTCAGGATGAGGGAGATGTGAGTTTGGAAGGTCAAGTTGTGCCTAAAAAGGACACCTTCCGATATCTGGGATCGATGCTACAAAGGGATGGAGATATTGATGCAGACGTTAGCCATAGAATCAAAGCAGGGTGGATCAAGTGGCGTCAAGCTTCTGGCATTCTATATGACAAGAGGGTACCCCAAAAGCTAAAAGGCAAGTTCTATAGGACAGCAATTAGACCTGCAATGTTGTATGGAGCCGAATGTTGGCCCACAAAGGCTTGACATGTTCAACAAATGAGTGTTGCAAAAATGCGCATGTTGCGTTGGATCTGTGGTCACACAAGAATGGACCGAGTTCGGAATGATGATATACGTGATCGCCTAGGGGTGGCACCAATTGAAGAAAAGCTTGTCCAACATCGGTTGAGATGGTTTGGCCATGTCCAGAGGAGACCGCCAGATGCACCAGTGCGCTGTGGAGTCCCAAGCCAAGCTAATAATATAAGGAGAGGCAGAGGAAGGCCGAAGTTGACATGGGCGGAGGCGGTGAATAGGGATTTAAAAGCTTGAGATATATCTAGAGATCTATGTTTGGATAGGATTGCCTGGAAAGTAGCTATTGAAGTGCCGGAACCATGACTTGGGTATCTTGTTGGGTTTCAACTCTAGCCTACCCCAACTTGCTTGGGACTACAGGCTTTGTTGATGTTGATGTTGTTGATTTGCATCAGTTGTGATGATTCGTGTGGCCAAGAGCCTCTGTATCTTTGCTTTGGCTAAGGCTTGTTATGATTTTGTCGTTGGTATTATGTAATGTAGCCCACATACTTGCCAGTTAGAGTTTGAAGATGCCAACCACCTTTTTTTTAATGGAAAATACAGCAGGGGAGGTCCCGACTATAAACTTTTATTAAATAGAAAGAAACCCACAACTCTATACAAGGAGCATGCCCGAGGAGGGCAGCAGAGGTAAACTAGGGCAGCTGTACAAGAAAGGAAAACAGAGTTCTTAAAAGAACTGAATCTATGGGCCTGTAATCTAACTTCTTCATACAAGGAGCTTTTCCAAGAATCAAATGATGGCCGACCTCTGTCAAATATGAAGCTGTTTTCTGCTTCCAAATCTGCCAGGTGGCAATGATGAAGGTTTCCATAAAAAAGGGGTTGTTATGTTGGACCTTGGCTTGCTGCATCATCTGGAAGAAATCTATTGTGAAGTCCCAATATATACCAAGGTGTCGCCAGCAGGCTTGGCTAAAGGGGCAGCTAAAGAACAAATGAAATGCAGTTTCTTCACTGTTGTCGCTGCAGAGAATACAATTGTAGTTGTTTCCTTGAATCTTGTGTTTTTCCTTCTCAGAATGTTCCTTGTGTTCAGTCTGTTCTTCAAGAGGGGCCACGAAAATACTCTTTAAAAGTTTGTTACAGCATTTGGAGTTCCAAATCCAGAGAAAAGGGGATGGGGACTATATTCTTGTAAGAAAAGTTGTAGCACTTTGATGAGTAGTAGTTCTTGCTTCCCCAAATGTATTCCCAGGAGTCCTTTAAATTCTGATCGAACTGCAGATCTTGAATTAAGTCTTGGCGACTTTAAAATTCTTGGAAGGCCTGTTCTGACAAGGGCAAGTAAAATTGGGCCTCCAGCATGTTATTAGACAAACCTAGCCAGCTATGGATTGATGTTGCTCCTTTTGTATGTGGGAGTGTGTTTGGTTTGATCCCTGGCTTAGGCAAGTGCTGCCAGCAGCAGTTGTCCAAAATCAAATGCCTTGGAGTGTGGCCAGCTCGAATCCAAACAGGCCCTTCGTCCAGTGGTTCGGCTGATGTGCTATTAAGCTTATGGAATGAATTATTTTTTTGTCTAAAAATGTTTTTCTCTAATACAATTCTATTCCTGAAAATAGGATCTCTTATTAAACATCAACTTGTGGCTCACCTCGCGCTTGGAATTTCTCTACGTGGTGTCCTCGATGCCCTGCGCAAATCTGTTGATTCAAAGGTTTTCTAGGACCTCTCTGACATTCTTTTACATCTCCAATTGTTCACTGATGCTTCAAACATGTAATGCTGATGGTGTTATTGGCTTGCAGATGTTTATGTTTGGTACAACAGCACTGGAGCAGTTTATGGACCGTGTCATAGAGTGGCCACAATACTGTAATCACATATTGCAGATCTCGCATCTTCGTGGAACACATTTTGAAATGGTTTCTGCTATTGAGAGAGCCCTAGCCAAAATCTCATCAAGTCAAAATGAGCCAAATGTTGGTAGCCTGCTTTCTGCAGAGCAGCATGTTTCTGGTTCATCATCCATGGAAGGCATAGAGGTAACTTTATCACATAAACTTGAGGAAGGAGAAAGCATTTTTTTTGGCAGGCTTTGAATTTGAACTGAATATATAATGGCTCTTGCAAATTGGTTTTCTTTTTGTTAGCAATTTAGGATTATGGGAGATTGCACATGCTGACTGATTTGCTATGTTATCAACTGTCTCTTGAATGCAATGGTTCTATTTTCATGATTCCTTCTACATTTTTCTAAATGATATGGTGAATTACTAAATTTATGTAGGTGTCTGAATCATCATGGCTGATGGGTACCATCCCAAGTCATCTAGGAAGGCCTCTTTCTTCTTCTCCTTTGCAAAATAGGCAGCAGGGTCTACTTGGGGAGAGGTCTAAGGTTTCTATGAGTTCACTGAACAAGAGCATTGTATCCAGTCAGCCTCCCCTTGCTTCATCATCTGCTGATTTGGCTATTAATCCAAAGGTATCAGGAAATTTTCATGTGTTTGCCTCCTAATTTCTGGTAGCAAGACACTTTGATGTAGTGGCTCTTTCCATTTCTTTCTGGAATATCTGTATTTGAGATTCCTGTTTGATTGTTCCCTTGCAGACGACTGCTCCACCCTCTTTACTAGCTTCACCTCATCAGTCTACCAGTGTGTCAACGAGTGTGCATACTGGATTTCTGCGTCCTCAAAGTACCTCAGGTGGCTTGCTAGCGTAACACATTCTCGCTAACATCAATTACTCAAGCCTTTTACCTTTAATTTACAGTTACACTGTTATGCCTGTCTTTTCTAGGATTGCCTAGGCAACCTTCATATACTGCTGGATTTGGGACTGCTTTAAATATAGAGACGCTTGTTGCTGCTGCGGAACAAAGAGATACACCAATTGAGGTTGGTTTTGTTCTTTGAGTTTGTTCTTTTGGTTAATACATAACTCGTCCTGTGCTAATGGACTTCTTCTCTTAACCTAGACACCTCCACCTGAAGTTCAGGACAAGATTCTTTTTATGATCAACAATATATCCATCTCAAACATGGAAGCTAAGGCAAAGGAATTTAATGAGGTCATACAGGAACAGTATTATCCTTGGTTTGCACAATACATGGTCATGAAAAGGTATCATTCTGAATTTAGTGGTTTTGTATAGATTTGTCTGACAATGCTGAGGTATACAAATCGCTGCTCATCTTGACAGGGCAAGCATTGAACCAAATTTCCATGATCTGTATTTGAAGTTCTTTGATAAAGTAAACTCAAAATCCTTGAACAAGGAAATACTGAAAGCTACATATGAGAACTGCAAGGTTTTTGTTCACTGCAATTCGTCTGCCCTGTTTTTAATTTTGCTAGCCATTTTGTTTAAACTTGGACACGTTTGCTGCAGGTCTTGTTAAGATCAGACCTTATTAAATCTAGTTCTGAGGAGCGCTCCTTACTAAAAAACTTAGGCAGCTGGTTGGGAAAGTTCACCATTGGTAGGAACCAGGCACTAAGGGCTAAGGAGATTGACCCAAAATCTCTTATTGTGGAGGTACTGCTTCTCTGCATTGAACTTTAGTAGTTGGAGTTCTGAAAACGCCGAGCTTTTATTTTGTATTGCTTTATATTATTTCATAAGATATTTCTGTTTCACCTGTGTTTTTTGGTAAATTATTTATGCTCTTCTTGAGGTGTGCAATTCACTTCAATGGATTCAATTTGTCTGCCTATAATCTTTTGAGAATTTCTTTCTTCAGGCATACGAGAAAGGATTGATGATTGCGGTCATACCATTCACTTCAAAGGTGTCCATTCCTTCTAACTTTTTTTTTTGTAAAAGATTTCTCCAAAGATTATGATCTGATTAAACTAGCCCAAAGAAAATCCAATTATTAACTTGGGCGCATATCATGAGTCATGACCATTGGCTGCTCTGCAGATTCTTGAACCTTGCCAGTCAAGTATCGCATATCGTCCTCCGAATCCCTGGACCATGGGAATTCTAAGTCTACTTGCTGAGATTTATAATCTTCCAAACCTCAAGATGAATCTGAAATTTGATATTGAGGTCCTCAAACATTTCCTTTTTTGATAGTTCCTTCATTGGCCTTGTATCTGCCCTAGCTACCCATGATAACTGTTCTTTTTGTGATTTCAGGTTCTATTCAAGAACCTTACTGTTGACATGAAGGATGTGAAACCAACTTCCCTGCTTAAAGATCGTCTGCGCGAAGTCGAGGGAAATCCGGATTTTTCAAATAAAGATGTCACTGCTTCTCAAACCCCTGTGGTTGCAGAAGTCCCTTCAGGAACCATCCCTCCACTTACTCATATGGAACAGCAGCCTGAGATCAATATCGCATCCCGAGCTATGAGCCTTCCAAATATACTTAATCAGGTTGGCTTTGAACCTCTATCAATTATGATGTGGTACACTCTTCTGCCATTATAGTTGGAATATATTTTGTTTGCAGTATGCTGCTCCTGTCCGTCTACCTACAAACAGCACGGTAGAAGATGACAAAGTTGCTCTGATGATGCCTGAGCAAGTGCCCTCGTTGACCCAGGTTTCGTCAGCACAAACACAATCACCATCACCATCTCCATTCTCTGTTAATCAGGTTAACTTAATGTTTTAACTGCTGTTATTTATCTAAACAGCTTGATTATGTTATATGATTTGTTTTCCATTTGCAATATTTAGCTTATGGCGGCTATTCCACGTGATGAGATACGCTTCAAAATAAATCCAAAACTTGGCTCCCTTGGTCCACAATTGCAGTATAGCAAGTATGCTTCCAAGTTTCTGAAAGGAGTTTGTTATATTTCATTTGAACTTCTTTTGTTGCTGATTAATTACTTGCTTTATCTAGAATTATGGATTTGGCTTTGGATAAGGCTAACAGGGAGATAATACTCCCTGTAATTCAAAGAAGTGTGACAATAGCAAGCCGAACTACAAAAGAACTTATTCTGAAGGTTACTTTCTGACCTGCTTTGGTTTAAGATGTTAGTGTGATGATATTGTTGACACTTCTATTTCTTGAAGGACTATGCACTGGAGTCTGATAACAATACGATAACTCGATCTGCACATTTGATGGTTGGAACATTAGCAGGAAGTCTGGCACATGTTACTTGCAAGGTATTTCTGGTTGAGGCCTTTGAGACTATGTTGATGCAATGCTACTCCTGCTTGTTGATTCTACTGGCCCCTAACATTTTGTATCTGTTGAACACAACTGATAACTGTATTCCCTTTTTCTCTGCTATAGGAACCTCTTCGTGTCGCACTATATTCCAATCTTCGGAATCTGATTCAAAACCTTATGAGCGGAAGTGAAACTATTGAGCAACTTATTCACATGTTAGTCAACGATAATTTGGATCTTGGCTGTGCCATCATTGAGGCTGTGGCAACACGTCAGGTAGCACCTTGACAATTCTAATTCTGCTGAGCTACGTACACCTTTTACTTCCCCTTAGGCAGATTTAAAAGCGTAAGGTTCAAAATCTTGGATTGTTAAAATTCCAACGGAATTGTCAGTCTTGTGTAATTGCTTCAAGTCATTTAAGCTCAGACATCTAACAATGATATTACTCATAAAGATAATATTATGTTAAGGGGTAGTTGGGTACTACCTCTGTCCTGAAATATAATAGATTTGAGTTTGTCCTAAGTCAAACTATATTAAGTTTGACCAAGTTCATAGAAAGAGTATCAAGTATTATCGACATCGAGGAGATAAACAATAAAAATATATTTTATAAATGTATGAGTATCTAATGATCTTCATCTATTATTGTAAATATTATTCTTCTCTATAAAATTGCCTAACTTAGGATAGTTTGACACTTTGACCTAGGGCAACTCAGAATCCATTATATTTCAGTATGGATGTAGTACTTATTAACGACATCTTCTGTCTGATCACCATTAATCATGGAGATCTGGACCCAATATAATTTAGCCAAACATGTGCTTTTGATTAGAGATGGCAATGGATTAGCATCCCATGTCGAAAGTCGGACTCGGACCCTAGAATTAAAACCTTGCGTTCACAACTCAAATTAGCTAAATTGACTAAAATCTGTTAGATGTTTCAATACAATTGCCCACTACTTTCGGCAGTGTGACTAGATGTGTACGAGGGTTTCACGTCGAAAGTCGGAGTGTTGGACCCTAACTAAAAACCTCATGTTAGCACCTTAATTTTTTATTGAAACCGATTGAGTTTTTTTGGACATGACTTCATACGATTGCTCCCTACTTTGTGTAGATCAGTGTGAATAGATATATATGTGGCCCCACGTCAAAATTCAATTTACTCATGAATTTTAGTGAAATTAACTGAAGTTTATTCGAGATTTACTTATATGATTGCTCATGACTGCAGATCGATATTACTAGATATATGTGTGGGTCCCACATCATTAACTTAAAACCCGATTTTAAAGGCTGGTCTACCTCAAGTAGTTAAGTCCACATTTTGAGTCAATGTTCAATGGTTTTTGGATTGTGTTAGATTGAATGATTATGGACATCCAAATCCAAATAGATCCTATGCGAATTCATTACCACCTCTACTTTTATAATGGATAAGTGGCTGACACTCTTTATCTTTCCCCTGATCATCATGACTAACATGCTTTTGTCAGGCTGTTGAATTGATTGATGTAGAAATAGCGCAGTCATTTTCACAACAAAGGAAACAAAGAGAGGCTGGTGGTCCTGCATACCATGATACCTTTGCTTATGCTCAAGGGCCGTTTGCTCGTGTACCTGAAGCACTACGTCCTAAGCCTGGTCGTTTATCTGCTCCCCAACAAAGAGTGTATGAGGTATAGCAGCAAAACATAAACTTCTTAATTGAAATTATGCATGTTGTTTTTGTATTTGACACATGGCTATCTGCATCCAACTCTGTTCCTTTCAGGACTTTGTTCACGTGTGGCATCCCCATAGTCAAAATGTCGGTGCTACAGGTTCTGTTCTGTCTGGTGGTGCTACTGCCTCGAGCACTCTTGGTGTACCTCGAGCTTACAGTCCAAATTCAGCACCAGTATCCTCCAGTAATTTGTCAACTATTCATATGAGTGGACTAACATCAATAACTCAGTCAACGGAACTGGGGTCTGAGGAATCAGCTACTGGTATCGCACAATTTTTGAGGTACATGCTTTGGCTATCTTTTATGGGATGTGTGGTTCTTTTTTTTTTTTCTGTTGCTTGTTTTGGACCAATTAATATCTTGTTTCTTCCATAGTAATCCTGCCCAAGTTGGAGCAAGCGAGTCTTCTGTCCTACTTGGTGGAACCATTGGTGCTGCATCTACATTTTCTCCGTTGGCATCTAATGACCTTCCTGTCAGTGCAACGACTGTCACAGCCAATCTAATTTTTTCTGTTGACCTCATGACTATGTTGCCGTATATTATTTTCTAAGACCTTTCTAACCTTCTGCCAGGAAATAAGTGCTATGGTGCCACCTCCATCATCTGCTGCCGATCGTCTGGGATCTATTTTACCTGAACCTTTGAATACTGGGGATGCTTTGGAGAGATACCAACAGGTTGCCCAAAAGGTACTGACATTTTCGTTCGTGCTTGTCGCCAAGATCCTTTTGGGCTTATTTTTATTAAGGGTCGTGCGTTACAACGGGTCGTTATTCGCTTTAAACTTCCAAGTCAGCATCTCACTCATATTAGTTTTCTTGCCCTTGACCTCCACCATCCTTCCTTTTTGGTGTGCGCGACTACCTATAAACATATATTGATTAACCTCTTTATTGATATCGACTAAGTCTCTGTCACCGTGCACACATTGTTCCATCCTTTATTTCTCTTTAGAAAAACTCTAAGCTATATAGACATGACTCCACACTCTGCAATAGGATTGGATTCTTGTTTTTGTTGTTCGGTGTTTTATACAGTTCCAGTCTATACTCTATACACACTGAACAAATGAAGAAAAGCAAACCATCATCCTTTTTTAGAGTAGCAAAATATCATATGATGATCCTAATACAGAGATCCTCTCTTATTAGTTACATATGTGACTTATAGCTTTTCTGGAGGAACTTCTAGCCCATTTGAGAAACGAAAACTCCATTTAGGTGCAATGTTATCCCAGACAGCAAGCCCATGGGCAATCTGTCCATCCTCATCCCTCTAACCCATTCACCTTTTCATCTCTCATAAACACAGTCTAATTATAAAAAAAGAACACAGTTTTCAGTCTCGAGTCAGTGATCTCATTATCTATCATGCCGCCTACCAAATCCAAGCCTTTCCAGTGTACCATGATGTGGTTGTGCCCTCGAAACACATGAGGTCGTCATCACCACCACTATTGGTCTGATTGCCGCCAAGGCTCCGATCGTGGAGCTCGACTTCGATTATGGCCTGCGACGGCATTGTTGCATGAGTTTTTTTATCTCGCTACATGAGTTGACATGCGAACGGTAATGTGGGAGAAGAGCACACGTCGTGCGACTTCCTGGCATGCACTGGCACACACATACGCAATCGGCGGCCGACGCCACAGCGGCGAGCCAGCTCGCGCCACGGAGTTGCTCCCCTGGCGGTTCAAGCTTATCTTCGTGACGAGCATTGCGCTGCTGCTTCCGGACCCTCCCGAGGCGTCTGGCCTTGCCAAGTTAGCCTCCACACGGGTGGCGTGGCTGCTCTTCTCCTACTCGGTTCTTGGCACCATGAGTGGAGAGCGACGATGGTGGTGTCCTTGGCGCCTGTGGGGCTCGGCACCGTGCGAGGTTGGCCGGGCAGCAGGGCACGTGGCCGCTGCGCCGGGTGAGCGTGGTGTGGTGATGCGGCCTTGAGTGCAGCTTGGTCGTCTTCCTTGCCCTCCGAATCAAGCAACGACGGTGGCTGTGTTTTTTTTTTCTTTTAGACCGAGGATGGGGTGCGTTACGCGTGGAAGAGTGCGAATGCGAACTGGGTTAACAGTTGGGCTGGATTGAATGGGAAGGACGAAACTAGGGTGGAAATAAATTTTATTATTATTAGGTATTGATGTAGAAAGATAATATAATGGGAATTACTAAATTGAAATGAACATGCCTTTGCTTTTAAATCCTTACACTTCACTGAATGAAGCCTTCCATTTGGGTTCCTAAGTTAAAGATCAGATGTTCTCGTCCTGTGAAATATGCCTACAATCATTTCGTATCCTATTTTATTTATGAGTTGGTTCAACCAGTTCTTTTTTCCTGCTTTGCCTATGATCTACTATGAATGGTTTTGTTTTCTTTGGTATCCTATTGCTAGACTAATATGTGTATTATTTCCCTACAGCTGGAAACATTGATTGCTAATGATGGCAAAGATGTGGAAATTCAGGTCAGACAGTGCTTTGTTTATACTGCTCCAGTACATCAATATTTCTTGTAGGATTCAGGTCCTATTTGCTTAGCAAAATGTGGCATGCTATTGTGCTCTGCTTCATGTGTGTATTTTTTTGCCAATAGGTTATCTTTTCTTCTTACCTGATGATACCTAATGTAATGTTTGTGTTCAGTCTGTTATTGCGGAAGTTCCTGAGATCTTACGTAGGTGTGTTAGCCGGGATGAGGCTGCATTAGCAGTAGCACAAAAGGTAATTTATCTATTTGATTAGGAATGTATGCATTTCTCAGTTGTTTGTTCTTTGTAACTTGACTGTTTGACAGAAACCTTGTTTTGGCGTATTATGTCCCAGGTTTTCAAAAGTTTGTACGATAATACATCAAATAGTACTTATGTGTCCTGGCTTCTAGCAACCTTAGTTGCAATACGAGATGTCTGCAAGCTTGTTGTCAAAGAGCTAACAAGTTGGGTATGTTTTATTATCTGCTTTATTGTGATATAGTTGTTAACGTTGAATTTTCTTACGTTGAGACAATCTGAGTTACTTAATTATGTTTTGATTTTGTGTCATTCCATTTCTATTTTTTATTTTTATATTGTACATACATTATATGGCTGAGAATTTTGAAATTTGATAGTTCATAGGTTTCGTTTTATTGGAGTGAAGCTTTAATATTTTTTTGGATCTTGTTTGACACTAATTTAATTTTTTTCTTGAATATTGCTTCTGTATGTTTGATGTCAATAACATTAATTGCGTGAACAGCACATCAACAATATAAAACACAAGCACTAAATATTAACCTGTGAGCTATGATTTGGTGTGAGG
The DNA here is from genome assembly GCA_022036555.1 of Microstegium vimineum. Taxonomy (NCBI): domain Eukaryota; kingdom Viridiplantae; phylum Streptophyta; class Magnoliopsida; order Poales; family Poaceae; genus Microstegium; species Microstegium vimineum. The sequence goes on along the minus strand of CM039139.1, from coordinate 30,696,984 downwards.
TCTTAATAGTTAATATGGAACTCTTTATAGTCTATACTTTTTTGTTGCAGTTATAGTACCATTTCATTTTCCTTTTTGATGAAGTTGATTAGCTTGATGTTGCCCTGGTTTGGTTCTTCTGTTTCATAGTTCATCAAAAGGGAACTAATTTCCTTTATTTGTTTGTTATCATTTTTATTCAGGTAATATATTCAGATGAGGAGAAGAAGTTTAACATTGAAATCATTTTTGGCCTTATTCGTTCCGAGTTGCTGAATCTTGGGGAGTACAATGTTCATTTGGCAAAGCTAATTGACGGGGGAAGAAATAGTATGTTGAGATACAAAATATTTCTGTTCATTTTTATTTATTTTTTATTTATACTTTTGCACATTTATCAACAAAAGCTACTGGATGGTCTCAAAGTTCATTGTACTTGTTATTGTAATATCTGTTGCTGCACGTTTACCTGGATTGTATAACCTAGTAAATTGTAGTGACAAACCAATTGAGATAGATGCATCATGCTTTTAGGAGGATGTAGGTATGTCTCTTGAAATCCTGTAGCATAAACTCCTAAATCATCAAATTATGAGCAGAGGGAGCATAAGATGCTGAATTCAGTTTTCAAGTTGGATCTTTTACAATTTAGTTGGTACAATGTGTCAGTATTATATAATTTATAGTTTTGTACAGGGAAAATTGTCTTTAAAGTGTGATACTTCACATGGAAATGGATTTCACCTTCCTTGCAGTTGAACTAAACGATTTATGTGAATCTTACACTATAAGAGTGATAAGGTGCACATGCAAATAAAACAATACCTTGTATGGGTGTGTTTTTTTTGGGGGGGGGGGGGAGATCGAAGCTGTTCCTCATCCATTGGCATTAACAAAGCAACAGAAATACATGAATGTTCAGCAGGGAAGAAACAACCTAGAGAACAGGAGAAGGAAGAAACGTATGGGTGCTTTCAATTGTGTGCGCAAAAAATATTTCATGTTAACAACAAAAAACATAACTTTTCCCTTGGTCTGGTAGCATCAATTGCCCACTGGATTCGTGCAAGTCTTAGACGGTGATCCCTGTTTAATCCACGTTTTTTCCTCTGTAAATCAGAGAGCTTCATGGACTGGAGAACTATTCATTTTTAAATGAGATTGTTATTGTTTTCAGTTAGTTGGATTTACTTGCTTTCTTTTGTCCTACTCAGTGGTTGCAACGGAATTTGCAATGTCTCTTGTCCAAACACTGGTTACTCAAGATTCTGTTGGCGCCTCTGTGCTTCACAATGTTGTTGATGCACTATCGAAGGTATGTATAATTCTGGACATTATCTTTATTTTCTTTTAGTATTTATCCAAGGAGCAGGTTCAACAGTAGGAAATGTTGGTTTTCAGCTTGCAAGGAGACCGGGTTCACCTGAATCGTTGCAACAATTGATTGAAATTGCAAGGAATAATGTGAGCACCACTAGTGGTTTTGTTGTTGGGAAGGATGAAAAGGTCAAACTGCCTAGGGATAAAAAGGTTTATGATCTGATCTAAAAAATATCAGTTTCCTTCACATCTATTAATATTCTTTGATCTCTCTTGTCCTCAAAATGTTTGTCCTGTTTATTCAATTGCATTGCTCTTACTCAATTTGTAGGTTCTAGCTACCCGGGCAAACAAAGAGGAAAACACTGTTAATGAAATTACACTAGTTGATCCAAATCAGGTTCGGTCTTATTCACTTTTATGTATCATGAATCCTACAGAGTTACAAGAACCTTAGTTTCATTTACATAAACCTATTCTCTTCATTTTTAATTATATGTTTTGGTTCTATTTCTGCTTTCTTTTAATTCCATTTATCAAATTTTTTGGGTATGGAATCAGAATTCCGTAGTGTACTCAACAGTTTTTTGTTTGGTTTAATAAGCAACATTTTTGTTTGTATCCTGGATGTTCCCTTTTCCACTCAGAATTTCCTGTCATGATTTCAGTGATGTGGTCCCATATTAGCATGTTAGTTCAACCAGGAGATAAGTCAGTTGTGTAGGTCTTCCATTGGTGGTGTTACGTGCTCAAGCCATTCTCACAACTATATCTTGAATCTATTTGCTAAACCGTTCATTAATCTGTTAAATTGTTTGATATATAGGTGGCAGTCCTGTTTTCTGAGTGGTGTCAGATGTGTAATCATGCAAGTGCTAGTGATGTGGCATACAGTCATTTTGTCACACAGTTGCAGCAAGATGGTCTGCTGAAGGGAGATGATATCTCTGAACGCTTCTTCCGTATTCTCACGGTGATGAATCTACCTTTGTAACAGATTATGCAGTACACTTTGTCATACTCAGATACTTATTTTGAATCATTCAGGAACTTGCTCTTACACACTCTCTAGTCTCCGAGCAAATCGTTGCTCCTGGTGGATCATCTCAGCAATCACCACAGCAACCTCACATTTCATATTTCTCCATTGATTCATATGCAAAGCTTGTGGTTATGGTTCTCAAGGTACCTAAAGAATTTTCCAGGTGTATTAAATATGAATGTTAGACTGCAGCTTTTCATTGTTGGGTTCATTATAGTCATGCATCATAACTGTTTAAAATTGAGTAAAATGTATTTTGGTTGTAAGTATTATTTTCATGAGAACCGGGCCTTTGGGTATCTGAGGTTATCAGAAAGTGACCAGTCATGCTGGATCAAACTGCAGAATTTGATCCCTGCATTCTGTTATGTTTAGTTCTATTTTATTTTTCTGCTATTGAGGTTTGTGTTGTGCAGAATGATTGATTTACTATGGTGTCAAATCCGTTCTGTTTCATTTAGCTGCATTATCATGGTACTTGAGTAACATTTGAGCTCTTAATTGAGCTGGGTATCATTTGAGTTATATTTGGTAGGGAACTTTATATTGCATAGTTAATTCCATTTTTCTCTAGAAAGGTAATTCCATATTCTCCTTGAGTCATTGGCAAATGGTAATACCAGCCAAGATTGATAAAACTCATGTCAAGTGTTATTAATTCCTTGCTTGTTTGTATTCAGTACTCTTCAGTGGAGATAACACCAAATAAAGCCAGTGTACTTTCCAAGGTTTGTTTTTACAGATTGGTTATGGCTTTGGAACATACTCCCTCCGTCCCAAATTAATTGTCGTTTTTGGTGTTCGTGCCACACGTTTGACTTGATTTATACAAAATATGAACAATATTTATATCTTCAAATAATTTTGTTAAAAAACTAGACTACAAGATCTTTCCGATGATACGAATTATGTAACATAAGTATTAATATATTTTAATATATATTTAATCTAAAGTATTTCTCGGGAAGCAAGAACGACAGTTATTTTGGGACGGAGGGAGTATACATGTATTGACAGTTCATAAAACAGTATTTTCCAACTTGTCGTGTCCAGATTCTATCTGTTACAGTGAGAACCATTCAGAAAGATGCTGAGGAAAAGAAAGCTTCATTTAATCCTCGGCCATACTTTCGATTGTTTATAAATTGGCTCTATGACCTTACTACTACCGATGGCCACCATGATGGTTCTAATTTCCAGGTACACATCGTTAGCTATGTATTGTTTAATACTTTTATTGTGACATCTGTGATATAGCAATATTGATTGGTGATAGGTTTTGACTGCATTTGCAAACACATTCCTCATGCTACAACCCTTGAGAGTTCCTGCCTGGAGGTCTGTCCATCACTTTTGGTTTACTTCTTTTAAAACGTACTTTTGGTCTACTTTGTCAATTTTTCCTTTCTATGATGATGTGTTCAATTATTCTGTCATATGATGTTTAAAAGCATGTGCTATGTATGCAACTCCTGGTGATTATGCTCAACTATAAGTATTACACTGTTATACACTTAGTTGCCATCCATAACATGTGTTACATTGAAGCAGTAATGTCCTGATGGCCCAATAAAATATTTGTTGTACGAACTGATCTTACATCATTTAATCTGGATTGGGATCAATGTGAGCTCTCAAAACTAGGACTTCTTTTCACTCCTGTTTATGGAGTTCCAACCCTCTATTCTTGCTACTAACTGCTCAGCTGATGGTAGCAGAAATTAGTTCACCTAGGTTGCTCAATGTTCGGACTCCAAACTCGAAACTGTTCTTTTTTGCACCATGCTTTTTGTCATTGCTGCTTTATTATCGACTAAAACTATTTTTAACTTTTTTTTTACACAGCTATATGTTTGTTATTCTGTATTATCTGATTAAAGTTATCCTCTTCTGTAGCTTTGCTTGGCTTGAGCTGGTGAGTCACAGGAGCTTCATGCCAAAACTGCTTATGTGCAATCCACAGAAAAGTTGGCCGTGTTTTCAGCGGCTGCTTGTTGCTCTTTTCAAATTCATGGAACCATATCTGAGAAATGCTGAACTCCCAGAGGCGGTAAGTTTTGTATTTTTTGCACTCATTACTAGCCTGATTCAAGGAATATTTCTTAGTTGTTATATTGTATCTACTTTTTTGTAGGTGGACCTTTTATACAAAGGAACTATGAGAGTTCTGCTTGTACTACTGCATGACTTTCCTGAATTTCTTTGTGATCATCACTTCAGTTTCTGTGATGTGATTCCTTCAAGTTGCATTCAAATGCGCAATGTCATTCTTAGTGCTTTTCCACGTAACATGAGACTGCCAGACCCTTCTACTCCTAATCTAAAGGTACATGCCACCTGTGGAGCAGTGCTTTCTGTCTAGATACCAATTGGGCATATTTAAGTTGTTTTTTTCTTGTTTTACAGATTGATTTGTTGACTGAAATTTCAATAGCACCACGAATCATGTCGGATGTTGATGGTGCCCTCAAATCAAAGCAGTTGAAGACTGAGGTTGATGAATATCTCAAGGTCAAATAATTTTTCTTATTATCCTTTGTATGAATTTTGACTGCTATCGACTGGTGGTATTCGTGGGCTGATATGTATGCTGTTCTCACTTTGGTAACACAGAGGCCGGAAGGCTCTTCCTTTCTAAGTGACCTGAAGCAAAAGTTGCTGCTGCCTCAGAATGAAACAACTATTGCCGGGACACGCTACAACGTGCCTCTGATCAATTCACTTGTTCTTTATGTTGGCATCCAAGTGAGTTTTTCCCTAGTCAGTTTTCCCATTAAAAACACATTATGCAAAAGTCTGCACTGAAGAGCCAAAGGATGAAAGTAATGCTGTTACATCACCTTAAGCATCCTCTGAATTGTTATTTTCATCATATTATTATCATTGGCACTCGTGATGTGCTGCTTTGATGCGCCATGCCCCACTTCACTAATTACGAGGCCATAATCCCTTGAGTTCTTGCAGAAGAGTCCAAAATCACCCTACCTGATCTTTGTTTGCTCTTTGAGAAAGATCCAAACTTGCACTAGGCTTTGATTGCCTGATCAAAGCATCTCTCCCTCCAAATATTTGAATGTCTCTAATTAGCTTTTGCTAACGTCCTTGTATCTTACAGCACATAGATAGCATAAATATATGTTCTGTTTCTTCGCCAAAAATTGCATTAATGATGCAGTGTATTTTTGGTTTAATTTGTTTCTGTTTTGCTCTGTAGTTTTTTTTTTCTAAAAAATATTGTTTGTGTCTCTAACCTCGTACTTGAATCAATATGTAGGCTGTGCAACAACTGCAACTGAACAAGGCTAATGCATCTGCATCAGTACAGCAGATTAACCATATGCCTCCGATGGACATTTTCCAGATTGAAACAGCTACCGATATGTTCAGAAATCTTATAACAAGTTTGGATACAGAGGGCCGCTACCTGCTGTTGAATGCAATCGCTAACCAACTGCGCTATCCAAATAGCCATACACACTACTTCTCCTTCATCATTCTGTATCTATTTGCCGAGGCTACCCAGGTATTGCGAGATGTTACTTGTATGATTGCATGTGCTACCTGGGTTCAATGTAACAAATCTCTGCATGCTTCCTCACATCCCCTTGTAGCATCTGATTCATTTTTTTTAGTCTGCTACTGTTTGCTATATTGTATATGCTTGCCATTGGTATAGATTATATGGCATACCCTCTAATGACCATGCTACGTGATTGAGCAGGAAATTATCCAGGAGCAAATAACGAGGGTTCTTTTGGAGCGTCTCATAGTGAACCGCCCCCATCCTTGGGGGTTACTTATTACTTTCATTGAATTGATAAAGGTACATGCCATGCTTTGTTTCGTGTGGTTAATTAAAATATTGCAAACCCTCGAGCACTAAATGTACCTTTCTTGTGTTAGAATCCGCGGTATAACTTTTGGAACCGGTCTTTTACACACTGTGCACCTGAGATTGAGAAACTGTTTGAGTCGGTGGCAAGGTCCTGCGGCGCAAAAGCTGTAGACGAAGGAATCAGTGTGCAGGATGGCAGTCACTAAAGTTATTTGCTTTGTGGAAGTGTTGTTTTTGTACTATTGTACTATTTCTTCTGTCTGGCACTGTAAATGTTTGCGAGCTACCCTATCTTTGCTTGTACAGATGTCTGTATCGTAAAGCTGGAAGTTTATAGTGCTATTTGGGTGCCTATGCTTTGCTTGGCAGCTATGGAATTACTTTCGACTTCCAGATGCTCCAGGTGCAATATTTTCTGTAGATTGGTTGACTTTTTTCAATCAAGTCTATTAGAATGAACTGTCTTTAGAAGCGCCGGCCTGGACGCGGCCTCCCCTGGACGTGTTGCCCCCCTCGTTCCGGCCGTCCGATCGTGTCTCTAGACGGCTGGGATCGCGGCACAGGCCATGGACGGTTTTGCAAAAAGGACCTCGATTTTAGTTGAAATCAACCCGTGGTACAGTCAGGGACTTCATGAACAGTAAAGAGGTTCTGTTTTTTTTTTCTGTGTAGGACCCTGTGTTCAAATCATTCACCCGAAGAAGACGAAATTTCAGTTTCGTTGCTTTTTTACCGCTTGCCCGCCCGACTGCCGCTTTTGCAGAAAGCACCCTTGCCCTCCACCCGCGGACGGTGCCTGACCCGGGCACCTTCTCTCCGCTTCTCAAATCCCGCTCCTCGCGGGTGGCGCGACGGCGACATCCTCCACCTCCCTCTCTCTCCTCTCGCCGCCTTCCTCTCTCTCGACCTCCTCTCGCTGCGAAGCGTGTCCTCCCATGCTCGACGAAACCCTAACTATCTGTGCTCCAACTCCAAGTCGTGGACTCCCAGCGCCAGACCAGCCCCGCTCAGGCCCCTTGCCGACCTCGACGCGCGCGGCGGCGGCACCTTCCGCGCGTGCGGCAGGCCGCATGATGGCAACGTCCTCCCCGCGTCCACAGGCGGCTCTTGCGGTCGCGATTTCGGCGGTGGCGCCAGCCTCGCGTGCGACGGTGCAGCCTGCAGCGCGCCTTGCGTCACGATTCCGGCGGTGGCCCAGCCTTGCGTGGTGGCCCAGCCTTGCGTGCGACGGTGCAGCTCGCAGCGTGCCCTGTGTCACGTGGCGACGGCCATCAGGACCGTGCCACACCGGCCCAGCCCCAACCCACCGCCGCCAGCAGATGAGGCGGCGTGCGACGCTGCCGATGCCCAAGATGCTGCATCGCCTGCTTGCAGTCGCACGGTGAGTCTCAATCGGAACTCTGATTTCATCTGATTCCAGTTTGTCCGACCCTAGACCTGCTCTTGGTCCTACCTATTTTTTATTTATTTTCCTTCTTTATTAAAGGATGAACGCCAAGTATTTTTAACTAATTTAGTTTGCAGCCAATTGATATCCTGCCCTGCAGCATGGAGAACGAGGATCCAAATGTACCACTACGTCTGGTATATATTTTTTGATAATTTCCTTTGGAACACCATGTTAGTTAGCTGACCTCAGATGATTGCATTATTTCAACTGATCTTTACCTGTGTTGTTGGAAGGCCACTAAACAGCGAACAGAGATGTTTTGCTTCTGTTTCACACCATGTGGACACATTAATTTTTCCCAAATGTTTGTTAGAATATTTTATTTCATTTATACTGTAGATTGGTCATTGCTTTCGTATTGCTGGAGTATTTTTAATTGACAAAAAACAAAGGTTATGGCAGCTGGTTAAACACCACTACCTATAAAGTCGATGTTGTTTGAAAAAGCAAATCTCTATAGTACATTGGATCGATTATTAGGCAAAAGTTGAATATGGCTCCAGTCTATTTTCTTGTGCTAGATATTTTAGAAACCATATTTAGCGCCAACTATACTTTGTGTTTCGACTGGAATGGACTGATGTTGCCCAAATGTTTGTTAGAATATTTTATTTCATTGATACTGCAGATTGGTCCTTGCTTTCGTATTGCTGGAGTATTTTTAATTGACAAAAAACAAAGGTTATGGCAGCTGGTTAAACTCCACTACCTATAGGTCGATGTTGTTTGAAAAAGCAAATCTCTATGGTACAACAAATATTTTGCTCTCTATCCATTGGATCGATTATTAGGCAAAAGTTGAATATGGCTCCAGTCTATTTTCTTGTGCTAGATATTTTAGAAACCATATTTAGCGCCAACTATACTTTGTGTTTCGACTGGAATGGACTGATGATGTTTCGTAAATATTTTCATCTATGCTAAATAAATCCCCGTAACACTTTATTGTTCTATTTGCATAACAGCTGACATGCCTTGCTGCTGCGGCCCAGGTCCGCAACGCTCATGTATCCTTGGTCAGCCTGCAGTGCCATTTTCTCCCCCTACTAGGATTATACATCATCTGCCAACTCCTCCACGGTGAATCCCAATCCAACATCTGATTTGAGTTTATGGAACCCTATAGCTGCTCTAGGTCCTATTTTTCTCATGCTTCCATCAACTAATTTCAATGTCCCATATTTTTTTAGGCCCATGTCTATTTGACTTGCTGAAGCATGAAGGCATATGCCAAGTTTAGATGGTACCAAACACAATATAGAGCTATCATCACATTCAGTGAACCTGCACAAGTCATATATCCTTAAAAAAAATATGTTTGTCCTTTAGGATGAGTGGCTGGTACCTAGATTAATTTTTCAAGGCACAACCTACTAACCACAACCTACTAACGATGGTGTATGCAAAACTTCTCAAATAGCCATTCCTTTTATTTATCTAAACACCTCTCATAAAATTAGTATTGTTTTTGTTATTTCGATGCCTTCAGTAATTTATCTTGGAATGTAATCATAGCAACTGAATAGTCTGTTAGCGGCTTAGCGCTTTTCTCAACTGCATGGTGCCATTCATCAGCTACCATGGAACCATTCCATTATTAGGGAATCAATATCTGCTAAACTGTGAGAATTTTTAGGATACCTGGTGTAGTGTGGATGCGCAATATAAACTTTGTTGGAATCTAACAGTGAAGTAATACATTAGGCTTTGCACAAAATGTAGCGAGGGGTCCAGCTATATCGCTGCAGTACCTTTAAAAAGCCGCATCGTAGCCACAGCTGCCTAGATAGTTTTCGCAGGCAGCCAATCACGTTTACAGGTTCCAATGATGGTTTACCAATTTTTCTCTTTCTATTACATAGAGTCTTTGAACATCTTATACAGGGGGCTTCTAGGTATATATGAGCACCTAATTTTTTCTACTTCCTAACCAAAACCTTAGAGTGTAACACACCGGTTGCTTCAGAACTCTGAGCAAGCAGAGGCAGGCTATTTGTACACATTGTTCTTTTAAGTATTTTGTCTCAAAAGTTATCACAACATCATATTTTTACCTTGCCGTCTTGCTTCTGATAGTGCTGCAATGTTCTATTTTCTTTTGAACATTGGTCTGCCTTTTGCAGAATCTGAACAAGGGATATTTGAACATGTTCTGAAACATCCCACTTTATTATAGAGCTTCTGTTGTCCAGCTAGCTTCATTGTCACTGTCACAAGTTTACCAGATGATCCATTTTTCATTTTGGCACGTCATCCCTGCATCTGTGTAGATGGAGTTGCTCCTAACAAACCTCTGGATTTTGCTGTCTTGACCAATTTGAAATATTTTTTTATGCCATCAGTAAATTAAAGAAGATGGCCCTTAGGGTGGGTACTGGAATATGGTATCTCTTGGATTTATAGAGGGCATATTTATTGTGTTCAGTATCGATGTTCTTATCACTGTGGGTGTATGTAGGTCATTGCTGAAAATGTCCAAAGATGAAGTTTCAGGATTGAGAGACGCTCAAAATGCTGGACACTGACAACAATGGACTGATCATGTTGGTGGAACTAAGAAGTGGTTTGAAGAGAGTTGGTGCTAACTTAAAGGACTCAGAAATTATACAACACTAATGGATGCAGTAATTATTCTAGCATCTTTTTGCCCTTCTATTTTCAGGTTTTTCTATAAGAGTCCTATGCCCTATGAGCTCAAGGAAACTTTTTCTTGAACGAGTTATCGATATATCGAACTCATATGTATATTAGTATATGTGATAATTGGCCCTTCTATATGTTCTTACAAAGGACTTTTTGCTAGGAGATTTAGGGGTGCACACATGTAATAGTTTTTGGCCTTTGTTGACTGATAATAGTGGTTCCATCGATTATGGAGAGTTCCTAGCTGCTGCAACTTTGCATCTGAATAAAGCTGAGCGAGGAGATAGCCTCTTCTTAGCATTCTCATACGTCGATAAAGTTGGCAACAATTTCATTATAGTCTATATATATTGGCAACAATTTCATTATAGTCTATATATATTGTGTATCATACTGCTCTTTGCAATGATTGTCCTTCCTATATCGACTGTCTTAAGACTGTTACTATTATTTGTTGAATTTGTATTGCCCTTCTCTTTCAAATGTCATTATCTTCCTATAAAAAAATATCTACGGTGCCAAACCCGCGCGCAAGGGCGCGCACTAATCACTAGTGTTAGATGGTGGCGAACTGATTTGGTTGGGTTCCATGTAGTGGAACATGTTCTCTTGGGTTTAAGTTCTTGATTTGGTATGGTTACTCGTATTTTTCTATATTTATTTTAGGATTTAGCGGCGGAATGCTTTTAATGGTAGGTGATATCCTTGAAAGCAGACGCTCGTGGTGACTTTGTGAATCTCAGTATGTGCCGGCTAGTCCTTTGGATGTGTTGGGTAAGGTTTGTGTATATGTGTTCATAGGGTTGAGTGTGTGTTGTGTGCGTGTGCGTCTTCATTGTGATTCTAAAACAGAAAAGGAATGGTAGATAGTGCAAAGGTGGTTACCAAATGTTTGTAAGACAATTTTTCATCAAGTCTCCTCTTATCACCTACTCTTGCTCCTTAACGTTGTGTTTTGAATTTGTATTCATTTTTGCCAGGCCTACGAAAAAATATGTTCGATGCAATTGGAATTTATAACATGTTAGTATGTGCCATTGAAAATTAATATTTTGCTTGATTGCAATTGAATCATAGTTTCTTTCTTATATGTCATCGCTGTCATTTTGGACTAGGAAAGAAACTAATGTTGTTAAAGCATACGAGAAGTACCCATTATGGCCTTTTGTTCTCTTGACCTCTTTTCTAGACGTGTGATCGCTCTCATCTTAGTTGTGAGCGTGCTCTCAGTCTCGGTCTAAAGAGTTCCCTCAATCCCTAGGTGCTTGGATTGAAGCCTCCTTAGTGTATGCCCTTTGCATCATCCTCATATAGCGCGTTGACCCCATGCGGGAGTAGCTCCTCTAGTGAGCAACAGTCGCTTTGATGGTTGTTGCCCATACGAGCGGCCCTTGACGATCGTGTCCTATTCGGTCGTCGTGGCGTTTGTGGTGGGTGTGGCCCCGTCACGCCTAACCTGCACCAGTAGAGCGGGAGAAATGGTGATGCAGGGGTCCCCTTTTCCTTTTGCATTGATCTGTTCGCGACTAGAAACGATAAATTCTTTAAATACATACTCCCTCCATCCTAAATAACTGTCTCCGTTCGTGTTCGTGCTATAAGTTTGATTCGATTTATAAAAAATTCGAACAACATTTGTATCTCTAAATAAATTTATTAAAAAAACTAGATTTAAAGATCTTTATAATGATACTAATTATATATTATAATTGTTTATACTTTTTAATATATATTTAGTCAAAAATGTTTCTTGGGAAGCGCAAACGACAGTTATTTAGGGACGAAGGGGTATGTATGGTTTTGATGGCCCGTTCATTTTCAGGATGGACCCTAAGTCAAGTTTCTTGTTGAAAATCAGACTCACTAGCAATCCTAAAAAAACGTAGACATGAGTTTTCATGTGTTAATTGCACAAAGATTGATGATTCTGATCTACGCAATTTCAACAATCTCATTGAAGAAATTGTGGATCAATACCCTCATGGATATAATTATCAGCAATGAGAGTGTCTTTCAACAAATGATTTCATTTTAGCAAATGACTCCATTTTAGATGTCCACCAGCAAACGACCTCCACTTTTAGTATCCACTAGCAAATTTTCATTTGAAAACTGTAGCGAGTATTGTAAATTGCGGGCTATAACATTTAATGGAGCATTAAAATAATACCTTTATAAGGTGTTTGATTTGTGAAATGAGGTAGTCCATCATATTCCACTTCTTAATTCTTTGGTTTGTAGAGCGGAATAAGTTGATGTATCATCACTTCATACTTTAGGCTTATAATTAGTATAATTAGTATTAGGCTTACAATTAGCATTAGTATGTGAAATGAAATCATTTTACTAGGCTTATAATTAGTTTTAGTATGAGAAATGAAATTATTTCAGTAAATTTGAGGAATAGACTCATGATACATCATCTTACCTAAACTAAACACTTTCTTGGTGTTTATAAAAGAGCAAAATACACTACAGGTCCATTACCTTTTTCGTCTAGGTCATATAGGTCAATTACCTTTTAAAGTGTAGTTTTGGGTCCATTATCTTTTTCCTCTGTGTCATATAGGTCCATTACCTTTAAAAGTGCAGTTTTGGATCCATTACCTTTGTTTGGGGTTCACCAGGGGTCCAAATCTGTCTAGAAGCAAGTTGACATCCGACGTGGCTCTCCACGGTGGCCGCCGACCGCACCTACACTGCCGATTGGGTGCTATTTTTGCTATTCATATTATAAATAAAAAAACTATAATAAATAAATAAATAATGATTCAATCATATTTAAAAATATATATTATAAAATAAATAAATTAAAGTATATAAAATAATATTAACAATAGAAAAATAAAGGAATATATTTAAATATAATTTTTAGCAATAAATAGATGATTCAAATTAAATCATATAACAATACTAAATTAAAGTTAATATTGCTATGTGCATATTAAATATTTTATCCTTTCACATTAATCATTTGTCAGACGCTTTTAAATAGTTTCATTGAACACATCATTAATAATACTAAAACTAATATCATTAGTCATAGTAAAAATAGATATTCGTATTCACTTCCATTTTTGATGTGGATACTAAAACTGATACTCCATATATTAAATATAGATATTCATATTAAATAACCACTTTTCATAATATTTTTCTATCCAATTCCAAATATGTATTTAACTGTTATCTGTATTTGCAAGGAATATGCACATGATAAAATATATTTAAATATATATTTAATTTGAATCCTATATTTGTTGCTAAAAATTATATTTAAATATATTCCTTTATTTTTCTATTGTTAATATTATTTATATACTTTAATTTATTTATTTTATAATATATATTTTTAAATATGATTGAATCATTATTTATATACTAGCAATGCTCAATAGCAAGACTACACAAGCCTAACTAGAGAGCTCAACTTACTTAGCTACACAAACTAAGCAATGTGACTAACAAGGCTACCCAAGCCAATTAACCACTCAAGATCTACTTCTAAGCTACACAAGCTAGAAGGTAACTAAGCAAGCTACACAAGCTAAACTAGTTACAAGAGCAACAAGACACCACTAGCATAAGATATGAACAAGTAAATATAAGCTAGTTATTTGGAGAATGCAAACCACCGAGAAGATGTAGACAAGGTTGACACGGTGATTTTTCTCCTGAGGTTCACTTGGTCGCCACCAAACTAGTCCCCGTTGTGTCGGCTCACTCACTTGAAGGTTCACGCGCTAATTGACATCACACGCCAAACCCGCAATCGGGTGCCGCACAACCAACACAAGATGAGGGCACTCAATGACACGCTCAACTAAAGTTGCTCTTCGCGATCTCCCGCGGGGCGAGCACAACACTCCTCACAAGCACTTTTTCCGGAGCGCCGCACAATCTTCTTGCGCGCTTCGACGGATCCACAAGCCACTAATCCGTCTAGGAGGTGGCAACCTCCAAGAGTAACAAGCACCACGAGCTTGCAAGTCGATCACCTAGTGTCACACGAAGCTATCTCTCAAAGCAACGCACTAGAATCGCTCTCTCACACAATCGAATGATCACTATCAAGTGTATGTGAGTTAGAGGGCTATCCAAGCACTCCTACACAAGCCACAAAGGCCCAAGGGTGCTCAGCAACAAGCCAAGGGCCGGCCAAGGGCTATTTATAAGCCACACCTCGAAACTAGCCGTTTTGCCAAAGCAATGGGCCTTCCTGCGTACCTCCGGACGCACTTTCATAGGGCGTCCGGACCATCACGCGTGCGTCCGGACCCTCCTAGCCGTTTGAAAGAGCTTCTTTCCACGCGTGCCTCACGCCTCCACGTGTCTCCGGATGCCCGTCCGGACCAACGCTCGCCCGCGTCCGGACATGAGCAGAGAGCTCCCCGAGAGCTCATTCTCGCCCGGACAGCGTCCGGACAAGCTTCTACGTCCGGACCTTCTTCAACGATCAACACAGAGAGCACAAGTCCTCCAGACACGTGTCCAGAGTCCCTGTCCAGACCAACAGTAGCGTCCGGACCTCACTGTTCCCGAACAGGCACGCTTAGGGTTAGCCTCCGGACTTATCCGCGATGGTCCGGACCAGCAGCGCCCTAGCGTCCGGAGCTCGCACCCGAGCCCAACCGAGCTGCCTCTTTCTCCTTGCTGCTCATGTGCCAACACAAATGTGATCACCACCTTGTGCATGTGTGTTAGCATTTTTACAATCATTTTCAAAGCATTTTCACTTGCTCTCACCGCGTCACTCGATCCTAATTCATCACAAAGTTAGATCGCTCACGGTGGCACTAGATAACCGATATGCAAACAAGTTTGCTCCTCTTGATAGTACGACTATCTATCCTAAACCCGGTCATCAACTTATCTACACACCTATGACCGGTGAAATGGAAATGCCCTATGGTTATACCTTTGTCTTGCGCATTCCATTCCATCTCCTTCTCCAATGTTGATGCAACACATGCACCTACCTATCACCAAATGATATGATCCACTTCATATCATCACGTGACCGTATTGGTTCATCGATCTTGACCTCACTTGCTCTTCACCGTTGTGTCGGTCCGTCGGCGCCAAGCATCACCCGCTTGCCCTTCACACTTGCAACCGGTCCATCAAGCCAAGCCTCATCTTGATCTTCTCCACCTTGGTCACATGACTCTATGTCATGTTTCATGTGCATTAAGCTTCTTCATCACACAATCACCTATGAACTAATCTCCTATGTATATATCACTTAGACACATATTAGTCCACCTAAGTTGTCACTCAATTACCAAAATCACACAAGGACCTTTCAGGCATGACCGGCCTCCACCTCCCAGATCTAGCCCGCCCGTCGAGAGAAGGAAAAAGGAAGAGTGAGCAACATCAAGAGGGAAAGAGAGAGGAAGATCGACCCCATTGGGTTCACAGCAACGTGGCTACAACGATCGCAGGGTCAACGGAGGTCCAGGGCATGGGCGGTGAGCTAATGGATTTGACCGTGGTAGTGGGCGCCCATGGCGTTAGGCGGGGGCAAGCAGGCGCATTGGATCCCCTTTAACCCATACCGGGAGCAGGTGAGCTGACCGAGCCTCCTGCGCGCGGGTCGTTCGTTCGACCCCCTGTCCGTCATTCGAGGGGTCGAGGCTGAGGCGGAGGCGGAGGGGTCGTTCGTTCGACCCATGTCCGTCAGTCGGGGTTGAGGCCGTGGGGGGGTCGATCGACCCCTCTTTCGTCACACGGGGGGTTAAGGCGAGGTGGGGGGGGGGGGGGGTGGGGGTCGTTCGTTCGACCCCTGTCCGTCAGTCGAGGTAGAGGCGGAGGGGTATCCTGCCTTCTGTGTTTCCCACCATGGGCCGGCCCACGATCGGTACTTGCTGCCGGTGAAGGAAACCTTTGCGTGACGGGCCTTCCTTCATTGACTCGGACGGTTGATCGGGTCCTGCGTTAAAAATGGCTGCTATGTTGAGTGTTAGATTTATCACACGTTTAGGGTACCCCTTACCTTTGTACCCGATAGTAGCCCCCGACCCTCTATGCGGATAAGAAGAATCCGCATAGGGGCTTTTGCCGATGATCTGCAGGGTTAGTAAGAGGTTCGATTCTCTGCGGGGTGGGCGCGAGCGCACCCCGCGGGGGTAGCCCCCGAGGCCCCAGAGGAGTGATTAAGAACTCCTCTGGGGGCTTTGACGTGTATTCTATCGAGGGGAGTTAGGATTACCTGGAGCCATAGCGCCCTATCGAGCGGTCGATTCTGTTCGCCAGGCTATGAGCGTTTTATTTCCTCGGAAAGGGTGTGCTCGAGGGCGGCTGTCGAAACCCTTCCGAGGGCCAACCTTCGCTCCCTCGAGGGTTATACTGGAGTCATAGTGCCCTATCGAGGGGTCAACTCTGTCTGCCAGGTTACGAGTGTTTTCGACCCTCTTTCGTCGAGGGGTGCCGTGCGTAGTCTAGCCCTCGAGCCTCGTGTGGCTGGGCTTTCACTACCTCCTAGCGTCCTTCCCACGGATCCTTACGCTCGGATTGTGGGGCGAAGAGCATCGTGCTATCCTCGTTAGGACGAGCCCCGACGTCCTCTGTGAGCCTTCGTAAGGACGAGCCTCGAAGTCCTCTGCGAGCTGGTAACGGGTATAAATTCAACTGAAATCCAAGTGAGAACTCGTGCCCCCTTCGACGGGGGTCGATAGAAGCCCTGAGGCGTTCTCATTTAAGCAATACCGCGTGGATTACCTAGGTGCCAACTCTGTTCGATGAGAGTCGGTGGCCTGATGCCTCCCATCGAAGGGATCCTTGGGTATTCCGTGGTTATGCCTTGGATATGTCCCGGGGGGCCTCGAGAGTTCGTTCTCGAGCTAGGGGCACACGCCGGCCCCCCTGGGTCATCCCTGACTCGCGTTCTCGAGGGCGGCTGTGAACCTCGTTCGTGGGGCCAACCTTCGCCCCCTCGAGATTTGGGGGTGGACCGGAGTCCGTAACCCTGGGTCCTCCCTAACCTCAGGTACTCGAGGGCGGCTGTTGAACCCTGTGCAAGGGCCAGCCTTCGCTCCCTCGAGATTTTGACGGACGGGTCGACGTCCGTTGCTTACCTCCGAAGGTGACGTCCTATCCTGTGGAATACAAGGGGGTAGGTAGGTAGGTAGGTATATTAAATGCGGGGACATACCTGTCTTTTTGTTGGGTCCGTTTCGTGGGGCTCGCGTCGGCCCCTCCCGGTTCATTCCTGATTCGAGTACTCGAGGGTGGCTGTCGACTCTTGTTCTTGGGGCCAGCCTTCGCCCCCTCGAGATTTGAGGGTGGACCGGAGTCCATAACCCTGGGTCTTCTCTGACCTCAGGTACTCGAGGGTGGCTGTCGAACCCCGTTTGAGGGCCAACCTTCGTTCCCTCGAGATTTGGGGGTGGACCGGAGTCCATAACCCTGGGTCTTCTCTAACCTCAGGTACTCGAGGGTGACTGTCGAACCCCGTTCGAGGGCCAGCCCCCGTTCCCTCGAGGTTTTCGTCGGACGGGTCGACGTCCGTTGCTTACCTCCAAAGATAATACCCACTGTTGCACGTTGTCCGCCGTAGGCGCGTCTTTTTAGGAGATGTTCGTTCGACTACGGCCGTTGCAGGCATAGGGTGCGGCGAGGCGTGCGGCGCGGAGCCCGAGGACGCGACGGGTGCAGCGAGGCGTGCGAAATACGAGGAGGCGGTAGGTGAGCGCATTAAATGCAGAGACTTACTTGCCTTTTTGTCGGGTCCGCCCGTTGGGCTTCCGGTTATAAATACTGTGGGTAGGAGTCTGGCTTCCGCATGCTCGCCATTGCCTTCCCTGTCTTCTTCCTCTCGCCGTTGCCTTCGTCGTCCACCGAGCCGGATCTCTGCGTGTGCGAGAGCAGGGAGAGGAGAGATCGGCAACATACCTTCCTCCCCGCATCCGAGCACGTCCGCTTTCCTGCTCCCATGGCCACCTACAGCTTGCGCGGCCCTGACGCCTGGCTTCCGTTGTCGGCGACAGTGGCGCGACTGGGAGACTTGGTGGAGAGCGGCCTTCTCCGACCCATCACCTCCGTGGACCGGTCGGAGTGGATAGTGCCGTCGAGAGAGGACGCTGAGCCCAACCCGCCGGAGGGTTACGTGGTTAGCTTCGAAGCTTTCCACCGGGCGGGGCTGGGATCCCCCCCCAACCGTCTTCTGCGCGGGATCCTCCACCACTATGGTGTGGAGCTCCAACACCTCTCCCCCAACGGCATCTGCCACGCGGCGGTATTCACCGCCGTGTGCTAAGGATACCTGGGGATGGAGCCACATTGGGAGCTGTGGCTCCATCTGTTCGAGGCGAGCCTGTTTCACGCCTCAGCCGGGAGCAGTAGCCGCAGGATGGTCCGGGCAGGCTGCTGCAGCATCGCCCTCAAGAGGGCAGACTGCTGGATCCTGGCGAAGCTCACGTCGAGCCACTCCGGATGGCACTCCGGGTGGTTCTACCTGAGGAACGACGACGGTTTGTTCCCCGCCTACACCGGGAGGACGATGGACTCGAGGCCCGACCACTGGAGGTACGACGTCGTTCAGAAGAAGCAGAAGCTCCTCGACCACCTACTCGGCGCGATCTCATGCCTGAAGAAGGTGGGAATTACGGCGGCCATCGTGGCGTCGACCTTCCACCAGCGGCGAGAAGTGGCTCCCGGCGTGCCTCGCAGAAGCCCCCGAGCGGTTCGAGGTCCACTGGTCGGACCCCCGCGGTTCCGCTGGGGTAAGTTGCTTCCCTGTCGATCCCGAGTATTTTTTGTCGGTTATGACTTGTGCTTACCGTCGCGTATGGGCTTCTTTTTCAGGACGAATCGCTTGTCAGAGGACGCGTCCCTCACTCCGGCCAAGAGGCTAAAGGCGGGGGCCGTGGCCAAGATGGCTGTCGGGCCCAGCCCTATTGCCCCGTCTCCCTCGACCCTCGCCCCGGTTGAGGCATGGGTGGCGAAGGCGCGGGAGGCGATGGGGCGCGGGCAAGCGCAATCTGCCGCCGAGCGGGCTCGAGCGGAGGAGGAGACGGGTAGATCCGTCGCATCGACGGGGTTCGCCGGAGTGGCGGTCGAGGCCGCGCTCACCACCCCGTCAGATGGGGGGTACACCAACAACCCCGGAAGGCGTGGAGCCGGCGTCGACGACGGTCATGACAGAGGGGGTCGAGCCCCAAGCCGCCGTAGAGGCGGAGGTGGTTGGCTCGGCCTCCACCGGCGAGGAAGAGGCGCTGGAGCGCTCGGCGCCGAGGCAGTGGCCGAAGAACCTCGCGTCGTGGGAGGCGCATCAGCGGTGCGAGCACGAGGGGGCGCGGCGAGATGAGGGAGCGGCCGTCGCCGCGCCGGAGGTGCCACCGCCGGTGGAGACCCTCGTCGAGGGGGCCTCGGGATTACCCGCGGCGGGGGCGTTGACGATAGCGAAGCTGGCGGGGACGGCGGTGGAGGCCACCGATGAAGAGGTGGCTGAGACGGTGGCGGAGCTGGTGGACCCGATGGAGACGGCCGCAGCGATGGCCCCTTCGTCAGAACCGGAGGGGGCCGTTGCGGCGCTGCAGGGGAGCAGCGCGGCGGTCGTGATAATACCCGAGGCGTCAGCTCGGCCTCGTCTCGAGGTCGGGCAATCGTCGTCTCGAGGTGATCCGTCCTCTAACTCAGTCGACCCGCAGTGAGCCTGCGGCATTGGGTGCTGATCGTTTGCTTTTTTCACTGCGCAGGGTTGTTCTCACGGCGGGGACCTCTTCCGCCTAGAGGCGATGGCTCGGAGGGGCCGGCGGCGGCCCTGCAAGATGACCTCGAGGCCAGGAGTGCCCGGCTCGAGGGGGCGCCTTTCTTCCCTACCTCTTGTGGAGCGGGTGGTGCTCCACGTGGGTGACCTCGAGATGCGACAGGGCATCATGCGGGAGGTCCAACAGAGGATCGATCGTCGCAGCAGGTTCTGGGGCAGGAGCCCCTCGAGCTGGCCGACCTCCGAGACCCAGAGCGCACCCTCTTCAAGCTCGACGATCAAGCCGAGCTCGGGGAGTGGGAGCACATGGAGGAGTTCCGGGCGTGGCTTGCGCATGTGGTGCGCCTGTCGGCGGAGGTTGCTTCCGTGGATCTGCACCGGGGGATGGAGGTAAGGCTCGTTCTTCCTTTGATCTTGCTTGGGTTACTTGGCTACTCTTTTCTGATGACCTTCCTTTTCATCCCTGTCAGGTGTTGAGGGCGAGGTCGTACGATAAGTCTCAATTCATCCTCCGGGCGCAAGAGCAGCTTCCCACCCTCCGCGCTTCGCTGGAGAAGGCGGAGGCCAAGGCCGCCTAGGCGAAAGTCGAGGTGGCGGCCGCCCAGGAGGAGGCCTCCCGGGCGCAGTCGAGGGCCAAGGCCGCCCCCAAGGAGGTCGCCGAGGTCAGGCAGCAGCGGGGCGCTGCCCAGGAGGCCCGGCGCAAGGCTGAGGAGGAGTCCACCTAGCTGAGGGAGGAGCTGACTCTAGCGGCGGAATGTGTCAGGGAACTCCAGGGGGACGTTGACGCCGTCTCCCGCGAACACGACGCACTGGTTGTCGCGCAGGAGAAGGCCCGAGCCCAGATCGCCACTCTGGAGGAGGTGGCGGGTAGCCAGAAGAGGGCCCTTGATGGTACTGGCAAGATCATCGAGGACCTCAGGGCTAAAAATGGCGACCAAGCTGCGGAGCTTGTCGACGTCCACCGTCAACTTCAGAGGGCTGAGCAGGGCTACGTCATCCTGGAGGCACATGCCAAAGGTGAGTTTTTTAGAAGTGTTATTGAGCTTACCTGGTCTTGACCCTTCCCCTGCTTTTTGGTTTTGATTGAGTCCTGTGTTCGTTCTGGCAGAAATCGAAGGGGACAAGGCCCGAGCCCATGAGGATCTGACCAGCCTTCAGAGCCTCCTCGGGGAGGAGACGAGCCTGAACGAGAGGCTCGAGGGGGCCATCTCCTCCTTCTGTGACGGCGTGGGCGTCGAGCCGGAGCTGCCGGTTGCGGGGGGCGTGCGTGGGGATTCCATCCTGCGCCGGCTCTTCGCCGCGACGCGTGAAGTGACGGAGTAGGTACGTGCCGCCCTTCACATAGGCGTGAAGCGGGCGCTCGTGGTGGTCCGCTTGGGCTATGTCTATGACCTTGACGTCATCGCCAGCGGCTTCGTCGTCGACCCGAGGCTGACTGATGAAGAGAACGTGGCGAGATGCCATGAGCTGATCGACGCCGCAGAGGTGCCCAGCGGTGAGCTGGCGAAGCTGTTCGAGGTCGAGGTGCTTCCCCCGTCGGACGACAACGGCGACGAGTAGTCGAGGCCTGGGAGCCAAATCTGGACAAGAAGGTCCATGTAATAGATTAGTTTTTGTGATACTGTGATGTCGAGCCCCCGGGGCTTCTTATCTTTAATGTATTTTATTCGAGATGCATATGGGTGTTTTTATCTCTCGAGCTGTCTCTATTTCTCTTTGCCTGAGTCGTTGCTTGTGGACTAAGTATTCGACGCATGCTCGTATCCCTGGAGGGGGGGAGCGAGTGGGGGTACCATAGCCTTGAGGCGTAGGAGAATCCCCGGCTCGGCGGCCCTCGACCCTTAGGGAGTTCGAGGCGTTTTCTACTTAGCCGTGAAGCGTGCTCGGGGCAAAGGTGGAAAGAGAGGTGATGAGTTTCAAAAAAACATTCGAGTTTTTAGAGAGCTTAGGAGGGCCCCCCTCCTGTTAGCCCCCGAGGGAGGCTTGACTTTGCCGGAGCAGAGTCGAGGCTACCTCAAAGTTATGAACGAATGTGAAATGTATTTCGAGAACATTTTATTCATTCATAATGCGATGAATGTACATAATGCGGAAAATGTACGAGGCCTCGAGGCCTTAGGGGTAGAAGCGACGTAGTTGTTCGATGTTCCATGCGTTGGTGAGGATCTCGCCCTTGTCGTTCTTCAGCTTGTAAGTCCCTGGCTTTAGCACCTCTGCCACGATGAAGGGTCCTTCCCAAGGTGGTGTCAGCTTGTGACGTCCCTTGCTGCTTTGTCGACGGCGCAACACGAGGTCGCCGACGTTGAGGTCCCTTTTGCGTACGTATTTGTCGTGGTAGCGCCGCAGCGTTTGCTGGTACTTTGCCGACTTGAAGAGGGCCACGTCCCGGGCTTCCTCGAGCTGGTCGAGGGAGTCCTCTCGGGTTGTTGCATTGGCCTACTCGCTGTAGGCCTTTAGTCGAGGGGACCCGTACTCGAGGTCAGCGGGGAGGACGGCCTCGGACCCATAGACTAAGAAGAACGGGGAGAACCCCGTGGCTCAACTTGGTGTCGTTCGGAGACTCCATAGCACAGAGGGCAGCTTATCGACCCATCTCTTGCCGTGTTTGTTTAGCCGGTCGAAGATCCTTGGTTTGAGACCCTGCAAAACCATACCATTGGCGCGCTCGACCTGGCCATTAGTTCGAGGGTGGGCGACTGCAGACCAGTTCACCTTGATGTGGTGGTGGTCGCAGAAGTCCAGGAACTTTTAGCCGGTGAACTGTGTGCCGTTGTCGGTGATGATGACGTTGGGGACCCCAAAGCGGTGGATGATGTCAGTGAAGAATAGCACGGCTTGTCGAGATTGAATGTTGGCGATGGTCGAGCCTCGATCCATTTCGAGAACTTGTCTACGACCACGAGGAGGGGGGTGTGACCACCTTTTGTTTTCTTCAGGGGGCCGACCATGTCGAGCCCCCATACTGCGAATGGCCAAGTTATGGGTATCATCTGAAGAGCTTGCGCAGGCAGGTGAGTCTGCCTGGCGTAGAATTGGCATCCCTTGCAAGACCGAACAAGTTTGGTAGCGTCGGTGACGGCTGTCGGCCAGTAGAAGCCTTGTCCAAAGGCGCTTCCTACCAGCGTTCTTGGCGTCGCGTGGTGGTCGCAAGCCCCCGAGTGTAGGTCCTTCAGTAGTGCCCTCCACTCCTCGAGGGTGAGGCAACGTTGAAGTATACCGATAGGGCTGCGTCGATACAGCTCGCGGCCATCCCCATACAAGACGTAGGTTTTGGCGCGTCGGGCTATGCGTCGGGCTTCGGTGCGGTCTTCTGGGAGCTCGCCCCGTATTAGATACTCGAGGTAGGGTGTGCGCCAATCCGTCGAGGGGGTTGGTGTTACGGCCGTTCCGTCGATCTCCATGACTTCTTCCTCATTCGAGGGGGGATCGGTCGAGGGGGGTGGATCGACCACGTGCTCGAGGGCGGGAGCCCCCGAGCCTAGGTCGACGGACGGCTTGTGAAGGTCCCTCGAAAAGACGTCGGGAGGGACTGTACCTCGAGTGGACGCGATTTTGGCCAGCTCGTCAGCAGCTTCGTTGTACCGGCGGGCGATGTGGTTTCGAGGCCGTAGAATTTGTCCTCGAGCCTTCGGACCTCCTTGCAGTAGGCTTCCATCTTGGGGTCGTGGCAGCTCGAATCTTTCATCACTTGGTCGATTACCAACTGCGAGTCCCCCCGAACGTCGAGGCGTCGTACCCCGAGCTCAATGGCGATGCGCAGACCGTTGACGAGGGCCTCGTACTCGGCTACGTTGTTGGAGGCGGATGACGTAGCGCATGTGGACCCCTGAGGGTGATATGAACAACAATCCGGCGCCTGCCCCTGTCTTCATTAACGATCCGTCGAAGTACATGGCCCAGAGCTCGGTCTGAACTTGCGCCAGGGGTAGTTGAGTGTCGGTCCATTCTGCAATGAAATCTGCCAATACCTGAGACTTGATGGCTTTCCGAGGGGCGTAGGAGAGAGTTTCCCCCATGAGCTCGACCGACCACTTGGCGATTCTTCCAGACGCCTCCCAGTTCTGGATTATCTCCCCGAGGGGGAAAGATGAGACCACAGTAACCGGGTGGCCCAGGAAGTAGCGCTGGAGCTTGCGCCGAGTGAGGACGATGGCATACAACAGCTTCTGGATGTGGGGGTATCTCGTCTTAGTTTCGGAAAGTACCTCGCTCACGAAGTAGACAGGCCTCTGAACCGGCAAGGCATGCCCCTCTTCCGCCCTCTCGACCACTACGGCAGCGCTGACTACCTGGGTAGTTGCTGCGACATAGAGCAAGAGGGGCTCGGCTAGGCTCGGGGCACCAAGATAGGTGGCGAGGTGAGCAAGGCTTTGAGTTTGGAGAGCGACTCCTCGGCCTCGACGGTCCATGTGAAGTGTTCTGTCTTCTTAAGGAGGCAATAAAGGGGGAGGGTTTTTTCCCCGAGCTGCGAGATGAACCGGCTGAGGGCGGCGAGGCACCCTGTGACCCTTTGTACGCCCTTAAGATCCTTAATCGGGCCCATCCTGGTGATTGCGGTTACCTTCTCAGGGTTGGCCTCGATCCCGCGTTGGGAAACTATGTACCCAAGGGGCATGCCTCGAGGGACCCCGAAGACACACTTCTCTGGGTTCAGTTTTATGTGATTTGCCCTGAGGCACCCAAACGCGATCTCAAGGTCCCCGACTAGGTTCTCGACTCTCTTGGATTTGACCACGATGTCGTCGACGTAGGCCTCGACGGTTGGCCCTATGTGTTTTCCAAAGACATGGAGCATGCATCGTTGATATGTGGCCCCGACGTTCCGCAAACCGAAGGGCATAGTGAGGTAGCAAAACACGCCAAAGGGGGTGATGAAGGAAGTCGTGAGCTAATCAGACTCCTTCATCTTTATTTGGTGGTAGCCAGAATACGCATCAAGGAAGCAGAGAGTTTCACATCCCGCAGTGGAATCTACTATTTGATCAATACGTGGTAATGGAAAAGGAACCTTGGGACATGCTTTATTTAAGCTAGTGTAGTCTACGCACATCCTATCCTTTCCATTCTTTTTCTTGACAAGTACAGGATTTGCTAACCACTCGGGATGATGTGCCTCCTTGATGAATCTGGCCTTCAAAAGCTTGTCGACCTCCTCCCCGATGATTCTGCGCTTCTCCTCGTCGAAGCGGCACAACCGTTGCTTCACCGGTTTGGATCCGGCCAGGATGTCCAAGGAGTGCTCGCCGACATCCCTCGGAATGCCCGGCATATCCGAGGGACTCCAAGCAAACACATCAGCGTTCACGCGGAGAAAGTCGACGAGCACGGGTTCCTATTTGGGCTCGAGGATGGCGCTGATCGTCAGCGCCTTCCCGTCCGCGTGACCGAGGTCGAGCGGGATGGTCTTGGTGTCCTCTGCAGGCTTGAAGTTGCCGGCGTGCCGCTTGGGGTCGGAGATCTCCTTGGAGAAGTCGTCGAGGGCCGCGAGGATCGCTGACTCCTCGACCGCCTCGGCGTTTTCCACGCACTCGACGTCGCAGTCGTAAGCGTGCTCGTAGGAGGTGTCGACGGTGATGACTCCCTTGGGCCCCGACATCTTTAGCTTGAGGTAGGTGTAGTTCGGGACCGCCATGAACTTGGCGTATCCCAGTCGATCGATGATGGCGTGGTAGGTACCGTGGAATGCGACCACCTCGAAGGTTAGATCTTCCTTCCGGAAGTTCGAGGGGGTACCGAAGCAGACGGGTAGTTTGACGTGTCCGATAGGGAGTGCCTTCTTTCCTAGGACGATCCCGTGGAATCCCCCCGCGCTGGGCAGGAGCATGGTCCTTGGGATCCCCAGGAGGTCGAGGGTCTCGGCATAGATGATGTTGAGGCTACTTTCCCCATCCATGAGTACCTTGGAAAGACGGGTGTTGAGTATGATCGGGTCGACGACGAGTGGGTAGACCCCTGCGTTGGGGACGTGCTCGGGGTGGTCGTCCTGGTCGAAGGTGATCGGCACGTGTGACCAGTCGAGGTATCGAGGAGCTTGAGCTCGAACGGAGAAGACCTCCCGACGCTCACTCTTGCGCTGACGCGTGCTGAGTCGGGTCGAGGGTCCCCCGAAGATCATGAAACAGTCGAGGATCTCGGGGAAGCCCTCGTTCTTGCCATCGCCCTCGTCTTGCGGGTCCTCCTTCTTGTCGTCTTTCTTGAGGCCGAGGGAGCAGAAGTGCCTCTTGAGCATGCGGCAGTCCTCGAAGCTGTGGTTGACTGGTCCCTTATGATAGGGGCAGGGCTCCTTCAGCATTTTGTCGAAGACGCCCCCCTCGAGAGGGGGACCTCGAGGCTTCTTCTTGTCTGTCGCAGCGACAAGATCGTAGGGCTCGACGTCGCGTCGACCCGGCTAGTTCTTCTTCTTCTTGTTGTTGTTATTGTTCTTCTTGGGCCCACTATTCGAGCCCCCGGGCTCGTTCGCCTTGGCCTTCCCTTTGCTCGGGGATGCATAGAAGAAAGCGCCAACAGCTTCCTCGCCAGCCACATAGTTGGCTACGATGTCCATAAGCTCGTTGGCGGTCTTGGGGGTGTTCCGCCCCAGTTCCCGCACCAGCTCCTTGTAGGTTGTCCCGGCGACGAACGTCGTGATGACGTCGTGGTCGAAGATGTGGGTGAGCTCAGTACGTTGCTTGGAGAAACGCCGGGTGAAGTCGCGGAGGGTTTCCCCTGGCTTCTGGTTGCAACTGCGGAGATCCTAGGAGTTTCCTGGCCGCACGTAGGTGCCCTTGAAGTTCCCCTCGAAGATCTTGACCAGGTCGGGCCAGCCATGGATCAAGTCCGGGGGGAGCTCCTCGAGCCACCTTCGAGCGGTGTCGGAGAGAAAGAGCGGGAGTTGCCGAATGATGACGTGGCCGTCGTCGGCTCCTCCTAGCTGACATGCCAGCCTGAAGTCAGCGAGCCAGAGCTCCGGCTTGGTTTCGCCGTTGTACTTGACCAAGATGGTGGGCGGACGGAAACGAACAGGCAAGGCGGTTTGCTGGATTGCCTTGCTGAAGACTCGTGGCCCTGGTGGTTCCGGGGATCGACGTTGATCCTCGTCGCTGTCGTAGCGCCCACCTCGATGAGCACTATAACCTCGAGCCTCAGCGTCACCGTGTCGGCGTCGTTTGTTGTCGTTGATGTCGTATCACGCATCTTGCGGTTGTCGATCGTCGAGGATGCGGTCTCGAACTGGTTGCCGCCCCGCTCCACCTTGGGGCGCCTTGTCTTGGTGGACAGATACCTCTCGATCTTGTCGAGGGGGCACGTCCCGCCGCTCGGAAGCAGCTCCTCTGCGCCTCGAGGCCGAGCTCTCCACCTGCTGAATGGCCGCGGTTTGGAGAAGTCCCTGGATTTCATTCCTGATGCGTCGCGCTTGGGGCGTCGATGGTGTCGGCATGTCACGAAGCATCATTGCGGCTGCCACGACATTTTGGTTGGCTCGGTTGTAGACGTGGCGCTCGTTTGCCCCCTCCTTGACGATCTGTCGATGGACTTCCCGGGCCCGCTCGCGGGCTCCTGCACCCTGTGGGCGCTTGCGATCTCGCTCGAGGGCGTGCTCGAGCTGTTGGAGTCGCAGACGCTCCTCCTCGAGCTTGGCGAGCAGCTCTTGGACTTGCGCGATCTGAGCGTCCTGTGGTGGATCGGCTTTGTCAGGACTCGGGGGGTCGGCGTTTCGTGCCGGTGTAGCGTTGCCCCCTCCCCCTTCATCCGTGGCCGCGGCGTCGTTGATGTCGTCCTGGGAGTCAGCCTGACCGTCGAGGTGGAAACATTCCCGGGTGGGATCGTAATCCTCGTCGGGGGAGTCCGAGTCGCGGTAGCCGTGGTAGAAGTTGGGGAAAGATCCCCAGCATTCCTCCTCTAGCCATCGTCGTACCGTCCCCCAGGTCTGACACCCTAGGGTCGGGGATCGTCGTGACTCCGGGCGCTCGTCAAGTGGAGGGGTGGTGACGAGGTTGATCGTCGTACGTAGCAGGTTCCCTGGGGAGCCGTAACGTGCCTGCATCTGCGAGCCTACAAAAGCAGAACAGAGTCTGGCGCTGTTGTAGAGCCCATGTGGAAACAGGTTGTGCGCTGGTGCGGCCAAGTATGTCGGAGAAGCCACGAGAATCCTCTGAGATGACGGTATGGCAGAGCCAAAGTCAGGCTCAGCGAGGTACCCGCCCCCGACCCGCAAGCATGGGTCAAACAGGCTCCCGAAGGGAGGAATTGTCACCAGCTGAGGCCGGGGAGACGACATCCGGCGTCTCGGGATCCGCGCGGTGAAGAGTGCGGCGGCGTCGTCCGCGGCTCCTCCAGGTCGCAGGCGGCAGGCGCGAGTGGTGGGACCGTCGTCTGGTCCTCCTTGGCCCCGGCGTTCCGGAGCTGCTGCTATCCACGCCACTGACTGAGAGTAGAACCATGTCGTGGTCATGGCCCGTGGACATGAACTCTAGGCTCCCGAACCAGACGATGGTGGCGAATGGAAGTGATGGGATCGTGGAATCCATCTGGGAGAATAGTTCGGAGTTGATCGACACGCAAAGCCCCCTACCTGGCGCGTCAACTGTCGGTGTTATGACCCAGGGGGTCAAGACCACCGACTAGTAAATTTGTATATTACGTGCTCCCTCTCCCAGACGTGATGCAAGAACACAAGATTTATCCTGGTTCAGGCACAGAAGGCCCTACGTCCAGCGGGGGAGGATGGATTGTATTATCTCGCATCGGAGTGCTCGTACAGGGGGGTACAAGCAGATTTACACGGGGATGCTCAGAGTAAGCTGAAGCCAGGACTAGCAGGGCTACCCTAGGTGGTCGATTGGTTGCTTGAGAGGTTGATCAAGCAATCGGGTGTGTGGTGTATGCAGGTCAGAGCTGATGTTCGAATGCGAATACCAATGGGTGAGCCGATATCCCCCTCCCTCTTCTATCCCGGCGTCCCTTTTATAGATCAAGGGGAGGCACAGGAGTACAGGGTCCTAAACTGTAGCGGCATGGGAGGCGTGTCCGTGGCGCCACGCCGGCGAAGGGACGTCGATCGCTGTAGCGGCGTGGCCTTCCCGTCCTTCCGGTGTTTCGGAGTATGGTGATGGCGGACTGGACGCTGCCGAACGTCATGGCGCAGTGCGGTCGGCCTTCTGTGGACGGGTGCGAGTCCCATAGCTGAAGCGGGACAGGGCGGATAGGACGGGTCCCATGCCGGAGTGGTTGGAGACGATGGTCGAGCCCTCTGGTCGAGAGGGGGGGTTCGAGGCCAGTGTGACTCTGTCGTATCCCTGAAGACACGATCGAGGACTGCCCTGTTCATGGCTCGAGGGGGTGCCTCTGGATCCCGTACCTGCAACGTGGCTACAGCGGTCGCAGGGTCAACGGAGGTCCAAGGCATGGGCGATGAGCTGATGGATTTGACCGCGGTAGTAGGTGCCCATGGCGTTAGGCGGGGGCAGGTAGGCGCATTGGATCCCCTTTAACCCATACCGGGAGCAGGTGAGCTGACCGAGCCTCCTGCGCGCGGGTCGTTTGTTCGACCCCCTGTCCGTCATTCGAGGGGTCGAGGCTGAGGCGGAGGCGGAGGGGTCGTTCGTTCAACCCCTGTCCGTCAGTCGGGGTTGAGGTCGTGGGGGGTTCGATAGACCCCTCTTTCGTCACACGGGGGGGTTAAGGCGAGGCGGGGGGAGGGGGGTCGTTCATTCGACCCCCGCCCGTCAGTCGAGGTAGAGGCGGAGGGGTCGTTCGTTCGACCCCTGTCCGTCAGTCGAGGTAGAGGCGGAGGGATATCCTGCGTTCTGTGTTTCCCGCCATAGGCCGGCCCACGATCGGTACTTGTTGTCGGTGAAGGAAACCTTTGCGTGACGAACCTTCCTTCATTGACTCGAACGGCTGATCGGGTCCTGCCTAAAAAATGGTTGCTATGTTGAGCGTTAGATTTATCACACGTTTAGGGTACCCCTTACCTTTGTACCCAACAATCGTCTTCGCTTTTGTTTTCGTATTCAAAAGTAAAAGTAGAAAACATTTGAGTTTTTCAACTGACTTCGACCATTTTCAACCCTATCTGCAACACAGTTCACTGTGTGAGAGCGCTGACCGTGGAACTTTCGTTGGGCCCCATTGTTTATGAGCCACCGAAACAGTGTTTTTGTCTCACAGAAAAACAGTCAAAACAACATCAACCACGGATTAGCCAAAAAAGGGCCAAACAAACAGGCCGTTAGTTGGTGACTAAACTTGTTACGCTTCACCTTCAGCAAACTATGGTTGTAGTGTAACGAGCAACATCAAAGCCACACTTATGACAAGGTTTGACATAAAAAAAATACTGATAATCTTATGGGCTGCTCATAGAAAATAATAATAATAATTTCTTAGGGTTTAGGGTTTACCCCCTTCTTGTTTTGGCTGATGGATTGGAGATGAGGGTTTTTTTTCCGGATGAGATGACTACTTGTTAGCTGAATATTGTCAGAAAATAATCAGTTATAGACTATTGGTCACATAGGTCCCACGTATTAGCGTGGTCAGTCTGTTGGAGTTTGACACCCACACCGACTCTTCGCAGCTCCATGTTGTTACTTTCTCTGTCCCTCTGTTCCTAAATAATTATTAGCACGTAGACACCACCACCGTAGATGTGTGTGTCCAAGTTTAACTCAGATTAGTAGAAATCAAAATAAATTTATTAAAAAAACTAGATTCAAAGATCTTTCAAATACCATAAATATTAATATTTTTAATATATATTTAGTCAAACTTGTTTCTCCGAAAACAAAAACAAAAGATATTTAGGGACAAAGGGAGTATACACTACAGCAGTACCTTTATTAACCCTTGAACTGCAAAGGAAAGTGAATCAGTTAGTCGCATGTCGGATTGTCGGTGCACTGCTATTCTTAATGTCTATTGCAATGTGTATTCCCTTCTTACCTTAGCAGGGGCCAGGGAGAATGCTTCTGTTTGCATGAATAATAGTCAGCACCGTGGATCGTATGTAATATCATATCAATCACTGCGGACTTTGCCAGTAAAACAGATTATATCAACCAGTTTACACTGAGTACCCTATCTCTCTCTAGGACAATCCCATAGTGTCATGTCGATTAATTTCCCCCTTGATTGCAGCTTTCTGAACACGCAGCCAAAAGACCTCGCTCGATGCACTGCCAAGCGAAATAAGTGGGGAAAAAATGCCACCTAAGACAACTTGATAAGTGGCAAATTGACAAATAAAAAATACCAAGAATAGATGTTTTGGGTTGTTTTTTCCACAGCAGTCGAAAGTTTTTGGGCTGTTTGAAGTCAACTTTGATATTAAATAACTTCTTTTGTGTTGGGTTGGGATATTTATAAATGACATGAGTAGCCAAAGTTGTATTTTGGAGACTTCCTCATGTCCAAAACCAGAGGAGCTGGACCTTCACCCAGACACATTACAATCTAGGACATTAGCATGACATTATTAAAGGGAAAAACACAGATGGGACAATGGCTACCAAGAAAGTGAGTATTCGAGAAAAGGCTAGCAAGAAAGTGAGTATAGCAGGTGTACCTGAAGAAGGTAGCTGTGAAGCCAATCTAATGTTTGAGGAAACGAATTTGCTGAGATATCAACAATGGTCAATCCCTGAACAAGGTTTTTTAAAAGAGGCTTAGAATTACACACTCAAACACCAGACAAAATAGATCAAGTTTATGAGATGACAACAAACAACTTAAAATATACCAGCCTGTCAATCAAGGAAAACTTGCCTGTGACTCAAAAGAACAAAGGTAGTCCTGAATAAGCTTAAGGTTGTTTATAAGTTTCCGATGATCCTGAGTAACATCAGAAAGTTAACACCATGTAAGAGTTAGATACTACTTGCATGAGGTAGCAAACCTGAAAGTAGGCCCCACAAAATCACTGCTTATTAGTAAGTAGTAACATCTCTATCATGCATCAACTTATTGTTATATATATACTTAACCCATAGGAAGACCCTGATATGCTTAAAAGAGGAACTTCAAGGTGTAGCATTGTGTGACACATGGACACCCTTCATTGAGTATATGTTACTATCTTCCATATGATGTCACAGCCACAGGATACATATGCTTTATACAATATCTATGACAAAGCTTGCCAGTTAGGTGACTGCAAGTGCTGGCAAGACTTCATGCAAGCATTGCAGACAAATAAAACCTATCATTTTATATCAATTACAAGAAGTATAAGGGTTGCACAACAATTTTCAAAGAAATGTAAGTTTGTAGATTGTATGTGTACCAATACCTGAGGAATGCAATTATCCCTGAATGCTCTAGTGGCTATCCATTCCTCTAACAATGCCTGAACACAACAAAAAGCAAATCATAAGAGAAGATTAAAAATGAATCAATAACCCATGTAATGAGAATGCCGAAGCAATGAATGAAAAATATGACCCATAAATCAGTAGCTCTCATTCAAAAGGTATATGCAGCCATAATTAGTACAGATGATGCAGTCATATATAAAACAAAAATAGATGGGCTTTTTCCCTGGTGGCTGGCGCAATGCCAAGGTCAGTAACATTGAGCTTTAAGAATTTACATAGACATTTTTAATCCTCTTATGTATTCAATACAGATTACAAATGCTATTTCAAAGACTAAAAAGCAAAAGTATGTTACGAAAATAAAGGTAGATAGGCATTTAAAATAGAAACAAACGTGAGCACAGACTTTGTGATCAAAATCAGACATCCTCAGTACAATTGGAACAACTATCGGTTCAGCAGCAGGTTTGTCTTTCTTGGTGGTGTTATTCTTCTGTTGGTCCAAATCTTTGTGCACATCACCTACAAGGCATAGAAACCAGTTCTCTTTTAAGAGCAACAGAAAAACTCAGAAAACAAGTTAACAACCTGGCATAGCACTGTGTTCTGAAAATTTGAGGTGTGCTTAATATTTTGTTCCGTGATTCCTTATTGGGACCCCACCCCTGCCCAAACCCCACCAACACACACATACACTTGTTGATATTTGTAGAAAGATTATGCTGGCCTTAAACTAATCTGGTAAATTTGATAGTTTACTCTCTATTTTTGGGAAACCCCAAGCTTGCCTTAAACTTGAATAAAGACATATTGACCACATACTAATAATAAATTAATTTCACTAGGTTTTTTGCTTACTTTCATCTTTGGGATTTTTTTCTTGAGAACGCACAGAATCTTGAGTCTTGGTTTCATGGCTCTCAGCATAAGATAGTCCTTCACTCGTTCTACCATCCTCGAGCGTGCTTTCTTTGATTTTGACAAGGTTTTTGCTCTCCTCCGTAGGATTCATTCTGTTCTCTGCTAGTCCATTTTTGGATTGGTGTTCGGTCTTCCTTTCTACAGAGATGCCTGGATTTTTAGAATCCGTTACCATCTTCTCCGTCCTGGAATTACCATCTCTCTTTTCCTCATCCATAAGATAAATGCTTGGATCCAAATGTATTCCCTGCAGTGAGATACTTACTAAGATCAGGTATGAAGTATCTATACATATGGCACCGTACTAAAAGGTGTATATGTTGTAAATCATATGGATACCTTCAAACCCCCAATCCAGGTATTTTTAAAAAAGGAAATTCTAATTACAATTTGCTAGACAGGCAATATCTGGTGTCAAACAAATTGAAACACTAGATTGCTAACAAAATGCCAAAAGTACAAAGGACCTATGCAGCACAAACACCCTACCAGAAAGCATAAATGTGTTAAACACAACAAGCACTGGAGGTGTGTCATCCAATGGATATGCCTCCATCTAAAATAAACGAGTTTATCAACATGGTTCTGCCATAGGTACAAGGAATTATGCATAATTGTCATATCGTACAAACAGCCATATGCACAAGAGAATTTACTTACAGCAGAAGACATATGCAGACCTATGCTTAAATCTACCTAGCATCATGATGTATCTAAGCCTCTGTTCCATGCCAAAGCACAGGTCTAAGGATTGGCCCAGGTTCTCAAATGGGCAATGGTGACACTGTGTATGGTGGGGCAGGGGTTCGGGGATTTTCTTGACCTACGTGAGAAGGTTACCATCTTTCATAAGAAGAATGGCTGGGGGCTGCCTTATCCCCCGCAGGTCAAGTTTTTTTATCTATGCCTCCATGTTGATATAAACATACATAATTATCTTTTCTAGATGGTATTATTTCTGGGTAATCATGCTCTCATGTGCATGTTTTCTAATTTCTAACACATAACCATGCCAATTTTATATTCTTTTTTGGAAAAAAAAAGACATTGATATATTCTGTTCATGTCATGTGTCCTGTACCCATCCATGTTTGCATCCATGTACACTGATGAAACAAAGATGAGAGAAATGTATGGGACATCAAAGTCTGGTCGGGAGTTTTTTCTGTGGTCGGATAGTGAGAAACACATGAAGCTGACACAGATATTTACCCCGAATGTACACAACACAAGGCAGCATACCTCTATAATAATTGGCTTCCCATCTTTCATGGCCTTCTTCAAATCGCCAGCCAAACCTAGCGAAAGGTAGTACAAAGTGTAGTGCCGACATTATCAAGTAACCAAGAGAAATCAGTGGAGTGACTATAGCTAGTTTTATCCAGATAAAGTGACAATGACGTTTGCAGAGCAGATAACGTGGGAACAAAATATGGCATACCCTTGCGTACAACTCTGCATTCTCTGCAGAATTCAGTGATAAGCTCTTCAGGAGAATTAAAATCGCGAGCCCACACGGGAACTGAAGTAAGTGGCGCACTGCATGTGTTAATCACATGAGTAATTCAGGTGCCCAAATTCAAATCACAGATGATCCACATATCTTTGCAAAAATGAGGAACCAAGGGCAGCAACGCCCTTAAACGACCAAAAAAGAAGACACAACTTACTCTGTTGATGTCCGCAGCAGCTCATACACCATGTCTGTCTGCAATTGCACAAGGGTAGGGAAACAAGGCATATGAGACATGAGCTACAGAAGACTGGCGAAGATAACTAACAAACCCACCTGTAAAACATTAGGCAAATTGAGCCTCTGAGCAAGTTGCGTAGCGATTGTTGATTTTCCGGTACATGCAGTTCCGCACACCAAAATTACTAGTGGAACCCTTTGATGATGGAACCTACACGCAGTGGCCGGTAGGGGGGGGGGGGGGGGGGGGGGGGGGGAGCACAGCAGAAACATGTAATTTGAATGCAGCTGCTGTTTTTTTACAATAATTTCTTTCTGGATTAATAAGCCCTCACAATGTTTCTTATCAATCACTACATACTCGGCTACAGATAAACAGAAGGTGTTTTTTTTTCTGCCACTAGAGCAGAGTACCTTGTCATCATTTTATAGCGATTTATATAGTCCTCTCCATATCCCCGTTTTTCCATAAGCTGTGGAAGGAGGGAAGTTATAAGTTTGTGTAACCAGCTGAGAAAGTAGCATGCAGCAGGGAAAGACCTCACCTTGAATAGATTAGCCTCTAGATCACTCTGGGAGCTGCAAAACGAGGAGTTGAATATTCAAGAAGATAGTTGAAGGCTTAGCATATAGCATGTTGAAAAAATAATACTAGGATAGTTAGATGGAAGAGTGGGGAATGAGAGAGAGAAGAAGATGTACACATCAAGCAGGCTGTTGTCGACAAGCAGCTTCTTGAGCTCAAGGGCAATCTTGATGGCGACATGATTAGGAATCTGCGTGTGTGTGTGTGTGTTAAATAGATTAAAAAAAACAAAGGGGGAACAATGGACGGGTTAATTGATTGATGGATGGATATACCTTGGTGACTGTGAGCATCCTGCTGAGGAGGAACCTGGAGAGGACGTAGTAGTGGTCGGCGTTCTCCCGAGCCAGACCTTGACCTTGACGAAATCGTACTTGGAGGAGGCGTTGCGGGAGGGGAGCGTCTGCGTGGCGGAGGAGGCGGCGGCATCACCGCGGTCGTGGGGCGGCGGTGGGTCGGGATCGGCGACTGCGGGTGCTGGGTCCTCCTCTTGCTGCTGCTGCTGCTGCTGCTGCTGCTGCATCATCATCGGGGCTGGGATTGAGGTCGGGGATTCGGAGGAATGGCGCGGAGACGCACGCAGACGAAGACGATGGATCGCGGAGCTGGACGGAGAGGAACCAAGACGAACTTCGCTGGGCCCGGCTCGACCCGGCCCAGGCCGCCGCCCCACTCGCTCGCTACACGTGTTCGCTTCTTCTCGTTTCGTGCACCCATGGGCTGCCATATGGGCTGGACCACCCCGCGCACATTGTTCTTTATCGTAGGCTCTGTTAGTTTGTCGTGGAATTCAAAATATTTTGGATTTTAAGTTTTGTTTTTTTATTTTATAAAATAGAACTAAACATCACCCAAAATATTTAGTAAAAAGTGATTCATTCCCTATTTTAAATTTTAGACTTAAAAGGCCAAAATAACTCAAACTCTACATTGGTTTGTATGTCACCCTCACAATCCTTATCATTGGAATCTAAAATAAGCTAAACTTTAGTTGGAACTAAACAGTCCCCTAAAATATTTTGCATTCTGTATTTGGGAATCCAAAATAATTGAGATTTTAGATTTTGGATTTAAGATGGAACTAAACGGGTCTGTAGTGTGTAGCGCACTTAACCACATGCATCTATAGGTTTACCATATGGAACCGAAGGAGATACTGTGACACCCTTGCAGAGCGCACTACCAGCAGGGAAGACCTTATTACAAGGGAGGTTTCGAATAAAATATTGGCACCAAGCATCTAAGGACGATGATGCATTGGATATAGATGTAGTATGTCGTCAAAGGTTTGGGTTTCTTGAGCTAACTTGAGAAAGTAGACAAATTTAGGGCCGGTTTGATAGTGTTTCTCCCTAACTGTGGCTTTGGCTCCTTTGAAGAAATCCTATCAAATGCTTTGTAAGTGTGCTATCAGTGAAAAATAGAGAAGGCAAAGTTGTTTTTGGAGGAAACGAGGAGACCTGACAAATACCTCCCTTCTGTTTACATGATTTAACAGAAATAATAATAATGTTGATTTTTTGGGGGTCGTTGCAGATTATTTGTATTGCACGTCCAGTGAGAATCAATATAGAGACTTCGTTAGGACCTCTTTTCATAGCAAGTCTAGTGGAAATTAACAAGAAAGCAAAAAGCTCGATTGATTCTTTAATTAGTAATAATATAAGCTAGAGTGAACCGTTAGTTTTGTAAAATAGGTTAATACAATTTGTAATGTTGTAAACTTGAGCTAATGTGTTTTTATAGTTAATTCTAGTGTTATAGGGACAATTAATAACTCGTAACTGACTATGTTTAAAATTTGGTGCTCAAATTTGAGAACCGACTGCATATGTATGTAGTGTAGTTTTGGACGATACAATGTGGTAGTATTCTTTTGATTTGAGATTACATGTTGCAATGTGTTTGATAAGTTTTTTTATTCTCGTAGGAATGTTTTGGATCTAGACTCAAAAAATACTTTAGATGATGAATCAGAATTACTCCACGGAACCATTTGGCTCGCTCACGGAATTCTTCAAACTAGAATTAGAATTAGGAGAAACCAAGTTTCATGTGTTTCTTTGGACTAATAAAAAAATGAGAATCGGTTTCAAGTTTCAAGTGATTCTCCCTAAAATGTTTCTCTCTCTAAGGTTTCTGATAGCGATTATAGTATTTCTACTAGGAATCTGAAATCTTTCTAGCACTTTCGTTTGTATCTCTACCAATATAATGATCCAAGCATGCCATATGTAAATTATGAGCAAAATTGTGTATATTATGGATCCACATTCTCCAAATCTATGGTACATGGATAATGATCCAAGCATGCCATATGTAAATATATTACTTAATATTTTTAATCATTTAAATCTCGCCCTGAAATTGGCAAATCCTGCCTGGAATGATAATATTTATGTATGGCATCGTGAATTAAAAAAAAGGATTCCAAAAACTTTGAACTGGTAAAAAGTTATTATATGTTTTATTTCTCATTAAATAATCATTTGTTTTTATCTATAATAAATGAACACTTTCTCTTTTTCTCTAGGAAATTGGCAGGCTTTCTTGTATACAACTTCCTAAAGTCCTAGAATGGCAAAAGATTGCCGTTTATCAACATTGAGTGTGTGTGTATATATATATATAATCTATTCTATGTTGTAGATTATATAGTGAAATAATAAGTTAACTTGTTATGTTCTATGTTATTCAGATACATCTCATTCAATGAGGATAGATTTTTTGGTGAACATTTTGAACAACAATGAAAATGGATGTACAAATATTATATCTGGAGATCTCAAAAATCAACTTAGGCAGACGCAAGGATTTGAAGTCTGAGCGGGGTGATAAAGCTCACTGGCAGAAGGATGATAATTCTCTCTCCTTGAAATGACGTATTGGCATATGTACAAGACAATGATGCGATAAATTAGAAAGTCTATTAATTGTCTTGTTGTACTCAATTTATATGACAAAATATTATCGTAGTTTGATTGTTTTTATGTGCATCCTTAAAATAAAACAGTAACGTTAGCACGTGCAATATACTAGTTTAGTAATTATTGTTTAATCATAAAGTAACTAGGCTTAAAAGATTCGTCTTGCAAATTACAGATAATTAATTATTTTTGCCTATATTTAATACTATATACATGCATCTAAAGATTTAATATGATGAAAAATCTTATGAAATTTTGAAAATATCTAAACAAGTGTTTAATAGAATTATCAAATTGACTGTTTTGCATTGCTCCTCAAACTTAACGTTTTGGGCTTATTTTTACCTATGATCTGTCAAAGTGCATTTCAGTCTACTAGTCCGTGAACTGTTGTGGACTTAATTGTGGTCGACGTTCTTTCCTGCTGGTATTGATGTTTGTGCACGACAAAGAATGCAGTCTGCTAGCAGTGAGAGCACATGCATAGGAGTAGTACAACAACATGTGCTGTGAGCGCGTCAGAGACTTGCCAGAGCTGCAGGTGTTAGGTTGGTGCATGTCCGTGTTCGGTGTTCCGTGTTCGTATCCCAGCCAGCAACGAAAAATAGCATGAGTGGTGTAGATCTGAACATACAACGACGTACTACCATCAGTAGTGCAGTAAGCAAGCAGGGCAGTGAATGAGTGGAGTACAGTAGATGCTAACACATCGTGCTCTACGTACACTTTGATCAAATTATATATATATATATATATATATATATATATATATATATATATATATATAGACATTACTCCATGGAGATGGTGGAGACATGAAGATATTATTATTACAGCACCCCCATGGACGACAGGAGTACGTGGTCGAGCAGGCATATGCAGATGCAGCAGCGGCAGAAGATGGGGCCCGCCGCGCCGCGAAGAGCAAAAAAAAAAGGCAATTATTCCTTAAGTAGCTAGATTAATTAGCTTATTATTAGCTTGTTGTACGTTGATCGACATGATGAGATTTATATAGCATATAATGAATCATCATCTAGCTTAGCACTCGATCGATCGATCGATCAGCAGATAGAGATGGGGACGATAGATGAATTATTAATCGATGAATGAATCGAGAATTATTCATCG
Source organism: Microstegium vimineum (assembly GCA_022036555.1). Taxonomy (NCBI): domain Eukaryota; kingdom Viridiplantae; phylum Streptophyta; class Magnoliopsida; order Poales; family Poaceae; genus Microstegium; species Microstegium vimineum. The sequence continues at coordinate 30,657,452 of CM039139.1, read as the reverse complement.
ATCACGACGACGACGACGCGTACTGGACGATGGATCTATAGAATGTGTTTGGTCTCCAGTTAAGTGGGATGACGTCGCGTGCCACCAGCGTCTTGCCGGAATCGCTTCGCGTGCGGATGGAGAAGGGCGGCTGCAGGCGGTGGTTGGAGTCGAGGCGCCAGATGGATCCCCAGGACTGGCGCATGGGCGTCCAAGACCGCCCAGGGCTGTGCTTCGACTCCATGAGGTCCACCTGCACCACGTCGCCGTCGCCGTTCTCGTACTCCACCAGCACGGCGAAGTAGACCTGGGTGGATCCTTCCTCGACGTGGAAGCCGATCTTGAGGCCCGGGAACTCGCAGGGCACCCTGACGAACTGGATGTCGATGATGCCGGCGCGGCGGAGCTCGTCGTTGCGGCCGGGCTTGGCCAGCTTGCCGAAGGCGGTGCCGCTGAGGTCGAAGTGGTAGGGCGCCACGCCAGGGGTGTAGTTCATGTCAGTGATCACCACCGTCTCGGTGCGGTCGGAGCAGGCGGCGTGCCTGCTATTCTTGGAGTTCGAGGTGGAGCACCTGATCTTGTAGCAGGAGCCGCATCCCTTGCCGTCGCGGTACAGCGGCTGGTTGCCGCACGAGGTCATGCCCATGAACGGGTACTGGTTCACGTTCTTGAAACCGCAGGCGCCGCCGTTGTCGTAGGGCCCGGCACCGTTGGGCTGGCCGTACCAGGTGGCCCTCGCGTTGCTCCACTGCACGGCGGCGGCGTCGCTGGTGTTGTAGTCGTTGATCACACCGACACCGGCGGCGCAACCGGCCAGCAGCAGGAGGGAGACGGCGGCGGCCGCCACTACTAGAGCTACGGGAAGCAGGGACCCCATATACTATTTATATTTATATTATATTATGCCCCGCCGCGCGCCTTTCTTTTGCTCTTTTAATTTTCCAGCAACTACTAGTAGTACTATACTACTACAGTCGGTCAGTCTACAACAAACTGCATGCAATGCAAGAGATACTCTCCTATATGAGGCCGGCCGGCCGGGGGAAAGAAGGAAGGAAACCTTTCTGCGCTAGCTGCACTGTTGTTGTTCTGAGGTACTAGTAGGTAGCTGCTACGCTAGGAGGCCGGATCGAGTACTCTCCACTACCACCAGTCCATCGGTCTTATATGCATGCATGCTATTGCTAGCTAGCTGATGGGAGTTATTGAAGGCAGGCAAGGCATGCAGCAGTGTGTGTATTTGTTCTGTGTTTAGATGTTGAAAAGTCGTTAAAAAAATTATGTAGCACTTTTCGTTTGTATTTAGCAATTAGTGTCCAATCATAAATTAATTAGGCTTAAAAGATTCGTTTCGTAAAGTTAAAGCAAACTGTGTAATTAGTTTTTGATTTCGTCACTCTATATATATATACCGCAAGTTTAATGTGACGAGGAATCTTTTTTTTACATAGTACCAAAGTTTGATATTTTTAGAGGAACTAAATACATTAGCCGGCCCCGGCCACCCTAACCTCGTGTATGCCAGCAGCAGCATATGCTGCTCATCTCGCTACGCATGCCTGCCACTGCCACGCACTGCGGGCCATGCAATGCCATGTTGCGGGGTTTGGCGCCGCCGCGCATCTCCAGTCTCACCCACGCACCCACCCACCCACCCCAGTAGTAGTAGTACTGTATGTCGTAGTGCCAGTACGCACATGGGACACCATCATCTCCATCATGCATGCAGCATCTTCTGTTTCTTTCTTTGTTTCTTTGTTTCTTTCTTTTTTGTTTATTCTCTCTAGGTAAGTGGCTTGAGTCCGTTGTCACTTGAATTAAAAAAAAAATTAATAAGCTCATATATAGACTTTAATTTTACGGGTTACGGTTTAAATCCATCAAAATTAAACCTATATATTCCTAGGTTAATCCAGTTAGTTACATCCTTACTGCTGTCTACCCCTAGCCCCAATGGCATGGGCATAACTTGCTTCATGGATTAGATCGATACATAGATGACACAGCTACGTAATAATAAGAGAAATGCTAACCAACACACGTGTCTTGGAACACACAAATTTTTTTTCTCTCCTACTCCTCTCCCTCCCGACCTGCTCTGCTCGAGCTCGCGCCGCCGCCCGGCCCGGCCCATCCCGCCGTCGACGCGCTCGCGCCGCGCCTGCCGGACCGTCGCGCCGCCCCCGCGCTCGCTCCTGAGTCTTCTTCTAGGGTTCCGGCGAGCTCCACCCCTTCTTCTCCAACTCCGGTGGGGTATAGATGGCCGATCGGACGGGGGAGGTAGGTAGGCCAGGCGGTGAGGATGGTCGATGGGCGCACTACTACATAAATTGTTTTCTGCAGCGGACATTTTGCATTTTTCACGGCGGGCAACTGCGCCTGACACAAGCAAAAGGTCACAGTAAATAGTTGATTTTACAAGGCGGGCGGCAACTGCCCGCCGTGTTTAATCGATGTAAATAATTAAAAAGAGAGAGAAAAAACCCCACACCGGGCCTGGATATGGGCCGCCGCCGGATCCATCCGCACCGCCGGATCCCACACCGCTGCTCGATCCGCCGCCGGATCCGCCGTGTAGCGCCACCGTGGAGCCGCCGCAGGCCGCCTACGTCGTGGCCCGCGCCGCCTGGACCCACCACGCCGGATCTGCCACCGTGGAGCTCGATCCGCCACCGTGGAGCTCTTACCGCCGCCGGATTTTCCGTGCAGCGCCACTGTGGAGCCGCCGCAGGCCGCCTTCGTCGTGGCCCGCATCGCGTGGACCCGCCACTCTGGGTCCGCCGCCGGATCCACCGTGCAGCGCCAACGTGGAGCCGCCGCAGGCCGCCTTTGTCGTGGCCCGCGCCGCCTAGACCCGCCACGCCGGATCTGTGCCAGATCCGCCACCTCCTAAGGTTGGGGAGGAGCGCCGCATGGATCCTCCGCCGCTGCTCCTAAGGTTGGGGAGGGAGAGGAGGCCGCCGCCGTGCGTCATGGGAGGGAGAGGAGGCCGCCGCCGTGCGCCATGGGAGGGAGAGGAGGCCGCCGCCGTGCGCCATGGGAGGGAGAGGAGGCCGCCGCCGTGCGCCATGGGAGGGAGAGGGAGCCCGCCGCCGTGCGCCATGGGAGGGAGAGGGATGAGGCGAGAGGGAGGGTGCGGACGGCTCTGTCGCGAGCAGAGGGAGAGAGGGAGATGAAGCGCTGTCGTGAGGAGGGAGAGAGGGAGGTGGCTTCGAAACCCTAGCGTGTATATATATATATATATATATATATATATATATATATATAACGATGGAAATGGGTCTCGCTTTGGGCCTATTGGGCCTCGAATTTTCCGTGACGGGCCTTAAAGGACGCCCGCTGCGGTAAATAGATTTACCGTGGCGGTCATCTTAAGACGCCCGCCACGGTAAATTGATTTACCGCAGCGGGCAAAATTGTCCGCTACGGTAAATAAAAAATGTTTGTTGCGGTAAATCATGGGATTTACCGCAGCGGGCAGAAATTGGAGTCCGCCACGGAGGGCATATTTGAGACGCTGCGCAAGTTCTTTTTTGTAGTAGTGTCGGTTTAGGGGAAGCTAGCGGCGGGTAGTGGGCGGTCGGGCCAGGCCGGGGCGGGGGAAGCTCGCCGGAGTTGGAGAAGATGGCGGCGGTGGGGTGAGGGGAAGAGGGCGGTCGCCGCGGGCGCTAGGGTTCCGGCCGACGAACCCTAACGCCCGCGGCGGGGAGGTGGCCGGCGGCGGGGGAGCTCCTGCTGTCCGCTGTCTGGAGGTAGAAGAAGAGTGTTGACCGCTAGATCTTCATCCAATGGCTAAAAAAATTCGTGTGTTGGAAGCCAATGAAACACATGGATGACGTATAAACAAGCTCAACAATAATAATTAACAACGTACCTACTGTACCTGTATTGTACATTTGAAGAAGCTCGATCGCTCCTACACCTGTGGACACTTGTTCATATATACTAGGTACTGTCACACGTACAAAGTTTAATTTCTCAGTCGTCCGCCTGTGCCTCCTCCACACTCACAATGCATGCATACATATATGTAGATCGAGAGGGAAGTATAAAGATTTAAGTACCCGGCCGTCCGGGCCAGTAACGGTGATCAAAGTCAGACGGGCGGGGTTTCGCCCTTGACCCTGACTTCGATCACCATCTGCTGGCCCAGACGATCGGGTACTTAAATCTTTATACTTCTTGTCGATCTACATATAAGGAATATTTTGTTCGGCTAATAGTTGTTATGGTTGTTAAATCAATTTTAATTTTATTCTAGCTTGTTTTATTATGAGATAAAAATAGAACTTGAGCTAGAAATGTTTTTTTTCTAAGAGGAAAAAAATACAGTAAGCAATTTAATTGCCTCTGGAATGCATGTAAGTATCATGCATGCCATGATGGTGGAGAACACATATGATATACTCTCTTCGTCTCATAAAAAGTATCGTTTGAAAAATGTGTGAAAAATACGATTTTCTAGTTACACATTTAATGAGACAAGGGAGTAATATAGTAGTAGCACTTCTAGTTCTAGACGAGCTACACATGTACTCGATCACTCCAGAGACATACGATACAACACATGTACGTACGTTATCGTTGCATGCACATTTTGGGCCGCCCGACGTACGACCATATATTCGATTCGCCCGCCCACGACGTAACACGTAACATGCAATGCAATGCATCGTCGGACACGAGTCCGTCCGTCCTCTAGCGACTAGCTTACCATGTGGATTGATAAGATATACAGTATAGATGATAATTAGTGTACTTATTGTTATATATAGGCATGTGGTTGCATGCTTGCTAGGTCTTACTGCTTGTTATGTCCATGATCCGGCCATGTATATGAAGTTATTATTTATAATAACTTACTATTTACGACAGTATAATAAACAATGGTCATGTTTGGATCTTAGGGTTAGAGCTAGTTTAGGCTAGTTTATACCCAACTAGTCCAAAAGTATCAAACATGAGAGCTAGATTGAGCTAGTTGCAACTAGACCACCCAAAAAAATTAGCTCCCCAAATAAGTGATTATTTGGGCTAGTTTGAACTGGTTGTGGTGGAACGTGGGACCCACCTCATATACAACTAAAAAATGTTATAACTAACAAACCAAACATCCAAATAAAATTCTGATTACACCATTGAATTCGTTACAATAAATACTTTAAAATAGGATCCCACATAAATATATTTGAATGATTTGTAAAAATAATTTATTATCAAACTAGCCAAAACTAGTCTTGAATCTAAACACCTCCTTGACTAGATCTAGTTTACAAACTAACTCTAATCTCTAGCTCTATCCGAGTTAGAGTGATCCAAACATGGCCAATATATATAATAATGCACAACTACTTGTTATATATACTTTGGTACTTGTGCAAATGATAATGTGCTAACTGTTTTTATTGGTATATATATGTTTTTTCCCTACCCCGGCCGCGTAGTAGTAAACTATATATCATGTCGCAGCAGTAAAATCGACTGGTCCGCTAGATCAAGAAAAAAGAAATACTCCCTCCATTCCAAATTATAAATCGCTTTGACTTTTTTGATTCATCCATATTGCTATGTATCTAGACATATTATTATATTTAGGTACATAATAAAATAGATGTATCAAAAAATCAAAGCGACTTATGATTTGGAAACGGAGGGAGTACAAATTAAAGATCCTGAACACACAAATCTTTGTCACTAGCTAGTGTACCGTACCAGAGATCAGTGATAAAGCTAAGCGACGAATTGAACGTGGTGGTTGATATATATAACTATAAGAATATAAGATCCGAGTGGATGCATGTTTTATGTATATCAGTAGTCGGCGGTGGCATCAACAACTCCGATCCACCGCAGTATTATGTGTGCTTATCATTAATAGTAGTTAATTAATACATACTACTGTTCAAAATCAAAACGAAGCTCATGAGACTACTGTGGTCTCCTAGCACTACAGGAGAATAGCGCGTTGCCGAGTGCCTTAAGCGTTGCCGAGTGTCGAAAATCGGGCACTCGGCAACGAGCTTCCTTTGTCGAGTGACATAGAAATGCACTCGGCGAAGCCAAAACACTCGGCGAAGAATTCTGTGCCGAGTGCCGTCTGTTACACAGCTCTCGGCAAATAACAGCACTCGGCAACGCCAGCCTTTGCCGAGTGCAGCACTCGGCGAAGAATTACTCCCGACAAAAAAATTTACGGCGTAACGGTCGAACCAACCGCGCCGTCAAACTTTTTTTTTTAAAAAAATCGCCGAGCGCCAAGTTAAAGCACTCGGCGACGAGCAACCTTTACCGAGTGCCATCCACGACACTCGGCGACGAGGAGCCTTTGCCGAGTGCCAGGAAAATACACTCGGCAACGAGCCTCCTTTGCCGAGTGCCTTCCACGCGGCACGACACTTGGCAAAGATTTTTTTTTTCAATCTTTAATATATTATTCTAATACAAGAACCTCCTAGTTTCTTACATCAGGCTCGGGGACTGCGGGTATTCACCGTCGTTTTATACAAAACTTATGCTTCAGTCTTTAGTCATAAATTTTATGCATCTTTTTATAAAGCTTGGCACCACGTGCATACTTCACCTGCTACCAAGCTTGGGGACTGAGTGGGTACACTTCACCTGACGATGAATGTACTGATTTTCTTCTCGACAACGCTCTGCTGTTTTTATTTGTTCTTTGCAGAGCCTAAGTGGGTACATGTCGGATACCTAAGAATAGGGTACCCTAAACACCGCACTTCGCAGAAACAAAATCACCCTCGGAGGCTCTCCGCCTCGTCCAAGTAGGGGTGACGTCATCCACCCACGGGGGCTCCACGCCTCCGACCGACCAAGACAGGCGCCGCTCCCTCGGAGGATCTTTCGCTTCGCCCGAGCTCGGGTGACGTCGCCGAGACATCATCCACCCTCGGAGCCTCTCCCGCCTCGTCCGAGCCAAGGCGACGTCAGCCATGACGTCCTCTACCCTTAGAGACACTTCCGCCTCGTCCGAGCTAGCGGGGCGTCATCCATGATGCAACCTGCCCTCGGAGGAGTCGATGCCACAACCGGCCCGTGGCGTCCTGGCCTATGGTCAAAAGGTCCGCAGTACCCCTCGTCCTTAGGGATGGGGCTATGAAGCGTGAACCGCCATGCCTGCCCCTGTCCTCCCTACGGTACAAGGTCCTGTGCGACCTAACCAACGACTGACGTTCACCATCCCTGTGCCATACCGCTGACGGACGCTTGAATAGGGATTAGGGCATCATCAGCCCTGTACAACGGAACGCGGGGGTGCCTGGCCCTGTGCGGCCAACCTCCGCCCATGACCAAGTAAGGGAACAACGGTGTTCCCAGTCTCAAGGCGCATGGCTACAGCTCCATCAAGGACGAATAGAACCCAGGCACATGTCCACTGGCGTAACCTTCCCCGGCAAGGAAGGCGAACAGAAGCTAAAGCACTCCCAAGACTGTAGCCCGAGCTGGGCCCACGTTACCTCCCTCTCTCTCTACTGTACTCCACCATCTCTCCCTACATATAAAGGGGGAGAATGGACCTCCAATCTCACTCTCTCGACACTCTCTGAACTCTTTCAACTCATTCACACACATACTCGCACTCACGTGAGCTCTCACCAGAACCAAGAACCTATACGCACGAGACCTGGGAACCAGCTTCCCTCTCTCCACAGCTTGTAGCTCCCCTCTACGAGCTCTCCACGCTCGGTAACACGACTCCGCCGCAAACTAGACGTAGGACGTTCGTGCCTGAACCATTATAAACCGTGTGTTCTCCGAGCGTAACCATCCGAACTCCGACACGCTTAGAAATTTACTTGTTAGCTGTCTAGACCCCGCCATTTTAGACACTGACAGTTGGCGCGCTAGGTAGGGGGCTTTGCGTGTCACCCGTATTTTCGAGTTTTGGATGGCTAGTGGTCGCGTTGATTTCTCGCCAGGCTCAATTGTTTGTTTTGGTAGCCTAGACTTCCAGTGCCACGGGTAGGGGACCGACCTGGTCCTTCTTCGCCCCGCGGCATCCTCCGAGGTAGCCGTTGATGCCGTCTCCGCGTCCATGGCCCACCTCAATTTGCCTCCCTCCGGGGGGCAAGTCACCCAAGGGACAGCCGTCCCACAGGCCGACTATCCTCAGTTCGAGCGTCAGCTCGACACTCTGATGGGGCCCCAGCCGACTCAGGAGTCCCTACACAACCTCTACTTCGCGTTCGCCAACACGACGGTTGTTGACGGTAATTATGAGCTATTTTGTCACCATCAAAATACCGTCAACATCCTCATATTCAAAGGAAAACAAGAATCACATGAACATATTTTATCCAATAACTTGGTTCCACATGTATATGTCCTCTATTTGAATGTAGGCACAAAACGTCATAATTCGGGGCCCAACATGACATATTTCCAAGTATGACAAATGTGCAAAATACATACACCATCATGATGGCCATTACCTTTAGAAGTTACCTGCAAAAGATGAGCTCATTTGACCACAAAAGTGGTTTGGCCGATCCACAACTATCTTGGAAAAATACCAAACCACTGCCAAGGTGCCAATGACATGTGGGTCATGCTCCACACGAAAGATGGAGACCAAAGGCCACAACTCATGTTCGGCCGAACCATAGGTGGGGCCCACCAGGCCCCCACTTAGCCCCTGATCAATGGGCCATCTTCTAGAAGGCCCAGGAGGGCCCACAGGCCAGTTAGGGGTTCGGCCAAACCACCATATGGCGGTTTCACCTCCCCAACCGACTTACCCACTCCCCACATCAACACCCTTGATCCTTAGGCGGTTCCGAAGTCGGTAGCAATGCATCTCCAAATAATCCTCGAGATACACATACATACATATATGTTCGGTTGCATCATACATATGCCATTTTTATTCGGCTCAAGATTATTTCGGTCTAATAAAAGAAATCATTATTTATGTCAAAAGATCAAATTGTGTTTATTATGTGAACAAAACCTCTATTTATAACTCAAGTCAACATGGAGTTAGTTATCGTCGATATGCCAAGGCCTCAGGGGTCAATCCCTAGCCCGTTGGTAGCATGTGTACGTATTAGTGGTGAAGTTTGCTCATGTGGCAAATGAGTTGCAATTGGTGTGTTTCACACCAACTTGGAAGTATATGTGGTTGAGGGCCAGCTCATAATCCTTGTCATTCCAAATGTACCACCTCTGGGTTAACCCTTTTAGATGAAGTGAGGATGAAAGTTTATAAGAGAAGTGTTATGTACTGTATGACTGTATGTAGGCCAGATGTTATCAGTTCGGTCGTCGAGGTCGTGTTGCCCGGCTGAGGTACGTAGCAGTACACTGGCGTCAGTGGAGGAGGGACCACGGCCTAGCTGATCCCTGTGTTGGTGCCCATGCTAAGCGCCGATGTTGCACACAAGTAGGGGAGCAAGTTTATGAACATTGTTTGTTGCATTTGTTATGTGCAAATTCATGTGCTTATTACTTGCATTTTCATAAGTTTTAATATTGATAATCCATGCTTGTGTGGTTTAAGCTAGTTTTATAAATCGAATGATGATATGATAGTTAGCATGCATTGGTTGGTAGCTAGGTATGTTATTTTTGAAGTAGTACTAGAAACTTATATATATATTATATATATATATATATATATATATATATATATATATATATATATATATATATATATATATATATGTTAATCTCATGAGCTAGCCATGGTGCTAAGGATGCTTGAAAATGTGCATCCCGATTGGTATCATGCTTCAAAAGTCTCTTCTTTACACTTTAACATCATTTGGTAGTAGTAACTCTCCAAAAAGTCCAATTTATGCATATGTGCAAGCTTTGTTCCAAACTCAAAACACATACGTAGGGAGAGTTAATACTACCAAATCATATTTACACTACTTGTCCAATCCTATATGTGATCAAATTGCTCAGGCAAGCAACTTAAATCCAAAATTGAATTTAATTCAAATCTTTGTGAAGCTTGTCATCGGTTATAAAAAAAGGGAAAGATTGAAAGCCCTATTTTGATTATGATTAAATGAGAAAACCTATTAGACTAACCCTATACTCTAAGTGTGTAGATGAGATAGGTTGGTCCAAATCCATGATTGAGCAAAATGGCACTCAACAAGTGATGGAGCAAAATGGCATTCCAACACTTGGAAGCATATTTGGACCAAGTCATGAACATAACAACAGTTTTATTTTTCATTTCATCCTAAGTGTGTATAAGTTGGTTTGGTGACCAAATAACAACCAATTGCATTAACAAGCATACACACGGCAAAACTAAGCATTTCATGTAATTAAACATATATATATATATATATATATATATATATATATATATAGGGAGAATAAGAAAACGCATCACCACATTCTTGTGATTATGAATGAATGGATGACGCTTATGAAATGCAAATGAAAAAAAAAATGCAAGCTTAACACATGAGGTGTTACAACTAGTCCATTTGTATTACTTTTATTGATATATACTACTTGTCATCTTGTGGTAGTACGTGCCCTTGCATTGGTTGGCGCGCTGGGAGTGCCCCAGGCTGGCGGTGGCGCGCGCTCCACTCAGCTCGCTGGGGAGGGCCCTTCTTATCTTAGGGCCATGAGAGATCACTTGTGAGATATGATGGTGGTACTTTTTGAAGAAGTTCCTTATTAGGTGAAGCTGCCTTTTGTTTTATCCTTTTTTTAAAAAAAAGGAAAAGAAAAAGAAAACAGGTGTTGAAGCTGTCAAATAAACTTACGAGGGCTAAATAAAATCGGTTAATAACTATGAGGATTTATTTTATGATGACGACTCTATCTAGTGATATATATTATAAATTTAATATATGTGGATCTTTAGAATTGTGCATGCATGTCTTTTTGTGAAGGAAGTGGCGGATCGAGATGGGCCGCTACGCAGATGAATCGATGGATCACATGTAGAAGTAGAAGTAGTATAGGCTGGATCGAGTAGTCTGGACGATGGCTCGTGAACCCCAACCCCGGCCGGCCACGGGCCAGCTAGCAGCTACTAGCTAGCAGGCGGCAGAAGCTGATGTGGGTCGCCGTCGCGGGGGTGTCGCTCCCTTCCACCCGGATGTGAGCAGCGGCCCCGGTCCCCATCTATCGTCGTGTAGCTAGCGCTAGTAAGGGCGTCCCAATGATAATAGCTAGTACTAGCTACGTAGTTAGTTGATGTGGGAGTGAGAGACAATAAAAAAGACTAATATATAACACTAGACCCACATGCTCCTCTCACATAGTCTTGGACTACGTAAAATAGATAGACTATTTGCTCGTAGCTAGTGACTACTCTCTCCTACTTTTTCCTTACCACGTCACATCTAGCTAGCCAAATAGCTAACCAGTGCAGACGCCCTAAGTTACCCGGCCGGGGGGCGCGCGGCCTGTATTGCTTGCTGCCTCGATCTGGTTTCATTCTCTGTTGTGAGCGCATGCATGCATGCAAACAAAGTGCTGGCTGATGCCCTGGAATGCAATGCAATTGTGCAACTGCCAGCCAGGATATATATATAGGATGATGAGTACCGTAACTAATAACGCCTCCCGTGACAACCCGTCGTCGCGTCGTCTGTGCTTTGCTTTGCTTTCCCTGTCGATCGATCGATCCGTCTCCTATAAATACACGGAATCGACATATATTTGCTAATAACAGACGGCGCGCAGGCCCCCATCGTCCACCGCCACGCGCGCCGGCGCATCATCCAAAAATAAAGGAGCTAGCTAGGAAACCACATATATTCGAGATATAAAGAGAGAGAGCACAGAGCTGTGTCATCGTCTAGCTAATAAGCTAGTAGTGGCCGGCGGCCGGCTGCACGCAGAGACACGATCGATCGATCGGCACGACGAGCGACATGGCGGCGGTTCTGTGGTGGTGGTGGTGGTCGTCATCTTCGTCCTTGTCCTCCCGCGCCGTCGCTGCTGCGCTGCTGTGCTTGCTGCTGCTGGCTCACGGCAGCAACTGCGCCGCCAAGCACCACAATGGCGGCAAGAGCGGCGGCCACAAGCAGCAGCAGCAGGGCGGACGAGGTGGCCGAGCCCATGCCGCGCCGACGACCCCGTCTCCTCCGCCGGCGGCTGGTGCTGGCGGTGCAGTAGTGCCGCCCGTCGTCGTCGTCGTCTACCCGACCCCGACGACGACGACACCACCTCCGCCCGCGGCAGCAAGCAACGGCAGCAGCGGCGGCGGCCACAAGCAGCAGCAGCAGGGCGGACGAGGTGGCCGAGCCCATGCCGCGCCGACGACCCCGTCTCCTCCGCCGGCGGCTGGTGCTGGCGGTGCAGTAGTGCCGCCCGTCGTCGTCGTCGTCTACCCGACCCCGACGACGACGACACCACCTCCGCCCGCGGCAGCAAGCAACGGCAGCAGCGGCGGCGGCGTCGTCGGGTGGCTGAACGCCCGTGCGACATGGTACGGCGCCCCCAACGGGGCGGGTCCGGACGACAACGGTGGCGCGTGCGGCTTCAAGGGAGTGAATATGCCACCTTTCTCGGCGATGACGTCCTGCGGCAACGAACCACTCTTCAAGGACGGCAAAGGATGCGGCTCATGCTACCAGGTACGTACGTACTCTATACCACAATTATTATTTCTATGTACTACTACTACTACTACTATGTGTTTAAGTACAGTAATAATAACCACTGCACCAACAAATATATAATTATTTGCCATTGCCAGTAGTACGCAAAGTATGCCAGCGCCAATAAGGATGCATGCATGCATGTCTTTTAGCTATCTAGCTGTGCTGTGCATGCATGCATACGACAGTATATATACTCCTATATGTATGCTAGCTAGCTGACATGTGAGTGATAATGCTGCATGCATCCATCCAAATTAATGGAAACAGATCCGTTGCAAGGCCCACCCTGCGTGCTCCGGCGTGCCGGAGACGGTGATCATCACGGACATGAACTACTACCCGGTGGCCCCCTACCACTTCGACCTCAGCGGCACCGCCTTCGGGGCCATGGCAAAGGACGACCGCAACGACGAGTTGAGGCACGCGGGAATCATCGACATCCAGTTCAAGAGGTATCTAGCTATTCAATTCCATATATATATATATATATATAATATATATACCCCTACCTACTGTACTTATACTTATGTATGCATAAAGTACTGCCGGGCCGCCCGGGCAATGCAATATACAATCCTAATTGCAAATCCAAATGCGTTGCATGCAGGGTTCCTTGCCAGTACCCTGGTCTGACGGTGACCTTCCACATCGAGCGCGGCTCCAACCCCAACTACCTGGCGGTGCTGGTGGAGTACGAGAACGGCGACGGCGACGTGGTGCAGGTGGACCTCATGGAGTCCGGCGCCGGCGACGGCGAGCCCACCGGCGTGTGGGAGCCCATGCACGAGTCCTGGGGCTCCATCTGGAGGATGGACACACGCAGGCCGCTGCAGGGGCCCTTCTCCCTTCGCGTCACCAACGAGTCCGGCAAGACGCTGGTCGCCGACCAGGTCATCCCGGCGGACTGGCAGCCCGACAACATCTACAGCTCCATCGTCCAGTTCGACTAGCCTAGATAGCCTTACGTGCATATATACACTCGATCCATTACATGATGCATATACTACCCAAGCTACTCCGGCCAGGTCGATCGACCATATGCATGCACGCACATATATACACACACTGCACATCGATCCCAATGCATGCATATGGCCAAGGCAATGCAGATCAATAAGCTACCTAGCTATAGCTAGTATACGCATTCCATGCATGGATGATGAGATGGATGATACTACGTACCCCAATATAATATATATCTAGATAGACAGGCAGATCGACGACGTCGATCTGTTAATATATAACTGTTTTCTTGTTATTGGCCGGCCGGGTGCTGCTAGCTGCTGAATATAGTATATATATGTGATGCTAGCTGCTTTGGCGAGACGTCGCTTGTGACGTCCGTCAAGTGCATGCATTATGTGCCCTGCTGTATATCAGTATCTGTACGTAGTATATGTCCAATCCAATCATCTGTCTCTCTCTCTCGTGTACAAGCACAAGCAGGCTATTAATTGTAGTTTAATGTGATGAATAACGCTGCCAAGTAGCTTGCATTGTGATAGCAGATGAGCATAGTCTGACTCTCTTCTCTGCTGCGGTGTGGTACGGTCGGTCGTCTACTATAAATGCTAAACTCTGTTGGGCTGATAGAAAAGTCGTCGTCTGTTTCTGGCTAATTAAATAGTGTTATTTGAAAAAGAATAAGTTGAAACAAGCTGAATGTATGGCCGTGGTCAGTATATATATATATATATATATATATCATGGAGCGCCGCCGGCCGTCGATGGTTCCAAGGCCACACATTAAGTACTCTAGTCGGTAGATACTAGCTAGGAGTAGTACGTACGTACGCGTACAATGCTGTAAGGATCGGAGCTCATCATATGGTCATGGGGAGGCCGAGAGAGAGAGAGAGAGAGAGCTTGCTGTGGTAGCTATAGCAATAGCATGCTTGGACGACATGCCGGCTCTTGCTGCTGCTACTGCTGCTGCCTTGATGAGAGCTTGCTGCTTTTCTCTTTTGTCACCTTCAGCCCGTGCGCGCCTTAGCGCTTCATGTGGCCGGTTGTGGTGGCGCTTTCTTTGGTCTTTTGCGTTGGCCCTGCATGCTTTCCTTGGATTTGCATGTCCCCCCTCCCTCTGTATGTTTGCTTTATTCGCCGCAGCACTCACGGGCTTTTGTTTTAATTTGCATGCCTGCCCGCCACAGTACCCTAGCTAGTACAGTAGTATGTACCCATATGCTTGATAGTTGCTACCCCCTGCCGGCCGTAGTCGATCTAGCTAAGCTAGTACTCTCACATCTCAACAAATACTGTAACTAGCTAACTACGTAATAAAGTACCTCGATCGATCTGCTTGCCTATGCAGGCCAACCAAACACCAAGGGCACTGCATGCGTTTATATTATATTGGCTTAAGTTATGCTAGGTAATAAAGAACGGAATTTTTAAAATTTTGACCAAATTTTTAGAATAAAGTATTAAAAGTTATAATATAAAACTAGTATCATTAGATTTATCCAAGAACGTATTTTTACATAGTGCCTATTTCAAGTCATAGATGTTACTTTTTCTATAATGTTAGTCAAAGTTTAAAAAATTTGATTGGCACGAATTCTAGGAATTGATTCTTTCATGAATTTCAGGAATGGAGGGAGTAAGGTCTAATGCGGGCTAAGCTTAATACAATCAACCAATCAAACCCATATGCTCCTCCAAAAAATCAAAGTCTGGTCCATTATTACCAAAACTAAATAAACAAGCATTCATGATGACCAATTATATAATTATCACTCTTGCCCGCCCCTACTTTAGGCCCTATTTATTTTTCGCTTATAATTGATTTCCTTATGGTCACCATACTGTGGGTTTTTTTATTATTATTCTCGGTTGGGCTAGTTCATAGTTCCAAAGTGGCACCAAGAAGAATAAAAGCTAATCAAAGCGTTTGGTATATGATTTACTCGCTTTTTTCACTGACAAAATCTGGTTATTATAAGGGGGGTTAATTAAACACCCAGGGTTCTAGTAGTTAGTTTAATAATCTATCTAGTCATGTGTCGGGTACGAAGGTAAGGGGTACCCTAAACCCTTCGATAAATTAACGCTAAACATGGCAACCATTTTTAAGACAGGGACCAGCCCACTGCTCAAGTTAGTAAGGTAAGACCCATCTCTCGAGGCCCCCCTACACCGGCTATGACAACCAGTCACGAGCCGGCCCACTTCGACGGAAAGAGACGGACGAGGGGTCGAACGAACGACCCCCCGGCCCCCGCCTTGACACCGAATGACGGACGAGGGACCGAACGAACGACCCCTCGGACTCTACTTCGATCCCTCCGACTCCGCCTCTGCTCCGACCCTACCTCGACGAGCGACGGACTAGGGGTCGAACGAACGACCCCCGGGCAGGAGGCTCGATCAGCCCAACTGCTCCCGGCATGGGTTAAAGTAAATCCGCCTAACGCCATGGGCGCCCGCATCCGCAGTTAAATGCAACAACTCTCCGTCATGTCCCCGATTCCTGTCAACTGTGTTGCTACTGCCGCCACGACGCGAGTACGGACTCCAGCAAGCACCCATCGAAAAGTGAACAGTACAACCCTCGACGACGACGACTCCGGGGGTACGGTAGAGCCGCGCAGGGCTCGACCCCCCCCCCTCGACCAGGGGGCTCGACCCCTCCTCCAACAACTCCAGCATGGGGCCCGTCCCATCCGCCCCGTCTCGCTTCAGCTGTGGGATTCGCGCCCGTCTGCGGAAGCTGTGCCGCAACGTGCCGCGGCGACTTCCACTGCCACCATGACCGGGAGCGCCGGAAGGACGGGAATGCCATGCCGGCACAGTGCTCGACGTCCCTTCGCCAGCACTATGTCGTAGACACGCTGCCCATGCCGCAACAGTTAGGATCCTGTACCCTCGGACTTCCCCTTGGTCTATAAAAGGGGACGCCGAGGTAGAAGAAAGGGGATCGATCCGGAGATCTCAGACTCGAGACTTCAGTTCAGATCCTCACACTCCCCATACACTCCGTCGCTCGATCGACCCCTCGAGCGGCCAACCTGCACCTAGGGCAGCACCGCTAGCCTTAGGCTGCAGCTCACTCTGAGCAGACCCGTGTAACACAGCTTGTACCCCCCCCTGTACGAGCACATTGGGTGCGAGATAATACAAGTCATCCTCCTCCGCTGGACGTAGGGCCTTCTTTGCCCGAACCAGGATAAACCTTGTGTCCATCTTGCATCACATCTGGGAGAGGGAGCACGCGATATACAAATTTACTAGTCGGTGGCCTTGACCCCGGGTCATAATACCGACAGTTGGCGCGCCAAATAGGGGGAATTGCGTGTCGATCAACTCCGAACTACTCTCTCAGATGGATTCCACCATCCCACCGTTTCCGTTCACCACCGTCGTCTGGTTCGGCAGTCTAGGGTTCGTATCCACGGGCCAGGGCCACTTCATAGTCTTTCCCTTCGCTCGTAGCCTGGACGTCAGCAGCACCGGTACGTCGGGGCCAGCAAGGATCAGGCGACGGTCCCTCCGCTTGCGCCTCTGGCCTGCGATCAGGAGGTGGCGCGAGCGACTCCGACGCGCTCGTCGTCGTGCGGACTCCGAGATGCCGGATGCCGTTTCCCCGGCCCCAGCTAGCGACACAGCCCCTCCTCTTGGGGGTCTGTTTGACCCATGTTTGTGGGCCGAGGGCGGGCGCCCCTCTGAGCGGGACTTTGGCTCCGCCATATCGTCGTCCCCGGGAGTCCCCGTGGCCTCTCCGACACACTCAACCCCGCCACCACCGTGCGACCCGTTCCCGTACGGGCTCCACAACAGCGCAAGACTCTGCTCCGCCCTCGCAGGAGTGCAGATACAGCCACGTAGCGGGTCTCCAGGGACTCCGTCACGTACGACGATCAACCCCGTCACCACCTCTCCACCGGGCGAGCACCCGGAGCCGAGACTACCCCGGACTTGGGGCACGTTACGGCGACGCCTGGTGGAGGAACGCAGGGGATCCTTCCCCCACTTCTACCACGCCGACCCCGACTCGGACTCTCCCAACGAGAGTTACGACTCCACCCGGGAATGCTTCCACCTCGACGAGCAAGCCGACCCCGAGGAGGACGTCGACGACACCGCAGCCACAGAAGAAGGAGGAGGGGCCAACGCTACACCATCACGAGATGCCAACCCCCCGAGTCCTGATAGAGTCGATCCACCCCCAGACGTCCAGATCACGTAAGTCCGAGAGCTGCTCAGCAAGCTCGAGGAGGAGCGCCTGCGACTTCAACAACTCAAGCACGCCCTCGAGCGGGATCGAGGGCGCCCACAGGGTGGAGGAGCTCGCGAGCGGGCCCGGGAAGTCCACCGGCGGATCGTCGAGGAGGGGGCCACCGAACCCCGAGTCTTCAACCGCGCCAGCCAGAATGTCGTAGCGGCCGCAATGCTGCTCCGCGACATGCCGGCACCATCGACCCCCCAAGAAGGGCGTATCAGGAACGAGATCCAGGGGCTTCTCCAAACTGCGGCCGTGCAACAGGCAGAGAGCTCGGCCTCGAGGCGTCGAGGGGCTGCCTCCGAGCGATAGGAAGTACCCCCTCGACAAAATCGAGAGGTATCCGTCCACCAGGACAAAGCGCCCCAGGGCCAGGTCGAGCGACGACCAGTTCGGGAATGCCTCGTCGACGATCAACCCCCTCGGGTGAACAATCGACGCCAGTACGGCGACGCCGAGGCTCGAGGCTACAGCGCTCACCGAGGTGGGCGCTACGACAGCGACGAAGACCGATGTCGGTCTCCGGAGCCACCGGGGCCCCGAGTCTTCGGCAGAACCATCCGGCGGACCCCCCCCCCTGCCCGTCCGTTTCCGTCCACCCACCAGCCTGGTCAAGTACAACGGCGAAACCAAGCTAGAGCTCTGGCTTGCCGACTTCAGACTGGCATGTCAGCTGGGAGGAGCCGACAATGATCACGTCATCATTCGGCAACTCCTACTGTTCCTCTCCGACACCGCTTGCCGATGGCTCGAGGAGCTGCCCCCGGACTTGATCCAAGACTGGCCTGACCTGGTCAGGATCTTCGAGGGAAACTTCAAAGGCACCTACGAGCGGCCGGGCAACCCCTGGGACCTCCGCAGCTGCAAGCAGAAGCCAGGGGAGACCCTCCGCGCCTTCACCCGCTGATTCTCGAGGCAGCGTACCGCACTGACCCACATCTCCGACCACGAGGTCATTACGGCGTTCATCGCCGAAACGACCTGCAAGGAGTTGGTGCGGGAGCTGGGGCGAAACACCCCCAAGACCGCCAACGAGCTCATGGACATCATCGC
The DNA here is from genome assembly GCA_022036555.1 of Microstegium vimineum. Classification (NCBI taxonomy): domain Eukaryota; kingdom Viridiplantae; phylum Streptophyta; class Magnoliopsida; order Poales; family Poaceae; genus Microstegium; species Microstegium vimineum. The sequence goes on along the minus strand of CM039139.1, from coordinate 30,638,594 downwards.
CAACTACGCAGCTGGCGAAGAGGCCGTCGGCGCGTTCTTCCAGATACCTCCAGAGAAGGGGAAGGGCAAGGCGGATGAGCCTGGGGGCTCGGACAACGAGCCCAAGAAGAACATTGGGCCCAGAAGGAACAACAACGGCAGGAAGAAGAAGAAGAAGAACCAACCGGGCCGGCGCCGTGTCGAGCCCGACATCGAGCCCAACGACGAACCCGACGACCTTGTCGCTGCGGCAGACAAGAAGAGGCCTCGAGGGCCCCCTCCCGACGGGGGCGTCTTCGATAAGATGCTGAAGGAGCCCTGCCCCTATCATATGGGGCCGGTCAACCACCGCCTCGAGGACTGTCACATGCTCCGGAAGCACTTCATCCCTCCTGGCCTCAGGAGAGACGACGGCAAAGAAGACTCGCCCTGTGACGTCCTCGTCAAAAGCGATGTCAAGAAAGGGGGCTTCCCCAAAATCCATGACTGCTACATGATCTACGGGGGACCCTCGACTCGCCTCACCACGCGCCAGCGCAAGAGGGAGCATCGAGAGGTTTTCTCCGTCCGAGCCCAGGCCCCTCGGTACCTTCGACCAGGATGACCACCCCGAGCACATCCCCAACGCTGGGGTCTACCCGCTCGTCGTCGATCCGATCATCCTCAACACCCGCCTCACGAAGGTACTCATGGATGGGGGGAGCAGCCTCAACGTCATCTACGCTGAGACCCTTGACCTCCTGGGAATCCCGAGGACCATGCTCCTACCCAGCGCGGGGGGATTCCACGGGATCGTCCCGGGGAAGAAGGCACTCCTGATCGGCCGCATCAAGCTACCTGTCTGTTTCGGCGTCCCCTCGAACTTCCGAAAGGAAGAGCTGACCTTCGAGGTGGTTGCGTTCCGAGGCACCTACCACGCCATCATCGGCCGACCGGGGTACTCCAAGTTCATGGCAGTCCCGAACTACACCTACCTCAAGCTCAAGATGCCAGGGCCCTCGGGGGTCATCACCGTCGACACCTCCTACGAGCACGCGTACGACTGCGACGTCAAGTGCGTGGAAAAAGCCGAAGCCGCGGAGGATTCGGCCATCCTCGCGGCCCTCGACGACTTGTCCGGAGAGATCCCCGACCCCAAGCGACACGCTAGCAACTTCAAGCTGGCGGAAGACACCAAGACCGCCCCGCTCGACCCCGGCCTCGCGGATGGGAAGGTGCTGACGATCAGCGCCACCCTCGAGCCCAAATAGGAAGCAGTGCTCGTCGACTTTCTCCATGCAAATGCCGACGTGTTTGCATGGAGTCCCTCGGATATGCCGGACATTCCGAGGGAGGTCGCCGAGCACTCCTTGGACATTCGAGCCGGGTCCAAACCGGTGAAGCAATGCCTGCGCCGCTTCGACGAGGAGAAGCGCAGGATCATCGGGGAGGAGGTCGACAACCTTTTGAAGGCCGGATTCATCAAGGAAGTACATCATCCCGAGTGGCTAGCTAATCCTGTACTTGTTAAGAAAAAGAATGGGAAGGACAGGATGTGTGTAGATTACACTAGTTTAAATAAAGCATGTCCCAAGGTTCCTTTTCCGTTGCCACGTATCGATCAAATAGTAGATTCCACTGCGGGATGTGAAACTCTCTGCTTCCTTGACGCGTATTCCGGCTACCACCAAATAAAGATGAAGGAATCCGATCAGCTCGCGACTTCCTTCATCACCCCCTTTGGCATGTTTTGCTACCTCACTATGCCCTTCGGTTTGCGAAACGCCGGGGCCACCTACCAGCGATGCATGCTCCACGTCTTCGGGAAACACATAGGGCCGACCGTCGAGGCCTACTTTGACGACATCGTGGTCAAATCCAAGACAGTCGGAAACCTGGTCGGAGACCTCGACATCGCGTTTGGGTGCCTCCGGGCGAATCGCATAAAACTAAACCCTGAGAAGTGTGTCTTCGGGGTCCCTCGAGGCATGCTCTTAGGGTACATAGTTTCCCAGCATGGAATCGAGGCCAATCCCGAGAAGGTAACCGCAATTACAAGGATGGGCCCGATCAACGACCTCAAGAGCGTGCAAAGGGTCACGGGGTGCCTCGCCGCCCTCAGCCGCTTCATCTCGAGGCTCGGAGAGAAGGCCCTACCCCTTTACCGCCTCCTGAAGAAGACGGAACACTTCGCGTGGACCGCCGAAGCCGAGGAATCACTTGCGAAGCTCAAGGCCTTGCTCACCTCGCCCCCGGTCTTGGTACCCCCGAGTCCGGCCGAGCCCCTCTTGCTCTACGTCGCAGCAACTACCCAGGTAGTCAGCACGGTCGTAGTGGTCGAGAGGGAGGAGAAAGGACACGCCCTGCCGGTTCAGAGACCTGTCTACTTCGTGAGCGAGGTACTTTCCGAGACCAAGAAAAGGTACCCCCACATCCAGAAGCTGTTGTACGTGATCGTCCTCACTCGGCGTAAGCTCCAGCACTATTTCCTGGGCCACCCGGTCACTGTGATCTCATCTTTCCCCCTCGGAGAGATAATCCAGAACCGGGAGGCGTCTGGAAGGATCGCCAAGTGGTCGGCCGAGCTCATGGGGGAGACTCTCTCCTACGCCCCTCAGAAGGCCATCAAGTCTCAGGTACTGGCAGATTTCGTTGCAGAATGGACCGACACCCAACTACCCCCAACGCAGGTTCAGAACGAGCTCTGGACCATGTACTTCAACGGATCGTTAATGAAGACGGGAGCAGGCGCTGGATTGCTGTTCATATCACCCTCAGGGGTCTATATGCGCTATGTCATCCGCCTCCACTTCCCCGCCTCCAACAACGTCGCCGAATACGAGGCCCTCGTCAGCGGCCTGCGCATCGCCGTCGAGCTCGGGGTTCGACGCCTCGACGTGCGGGGGGACTCGCAGTTGGTGATCAACCAAGTAATGAAAGATTCGAGTTGCCACGACCCCAAGATGGAAGCATACTGCAAGGAGGTCCGAAAACTCGAGGACAAGTTCTACGGCCTCGAGCTCAACCACGTCGCCCGTCGGTACAACGAAGCTGCTGACGAGCTGGCCAAAATCGCGTCTACTCGAGGTACGGTCCCTCCCGACATCTTCTCGAGGGATCTTCACAAACCGTCCGTCGACCTAGACTCGGGGGCTCCCGCCCTCGAGCAAGGGGTCGATCGACCCCCCTCGACTGATCCCCCCTCGAGCGGGGAAGAGGTCATGGAGATCGACGGGGCTGCCGCAGCGCCAACTCTTCCGACGGACTGGCGCACACCCTACCTCGAGTACCTGACACGGGGCGAACTCCCAGAGGACCGCACGGAGGCCCGTCGTATAGCCCGACGTGCCAAAACCTACGTCTTGTACGGGGATGGCCGCGAGCTATATCGACGTAGCCCGTCTGGTGTACTTCAATGCTGCCTCACCCTCGAGGAGGGGAGGGCATTGCTGAAAGATTTACACTTGGGGGCTTGTGGACACCACGCGGCGCCGAGAACGCTGGTAGAAAGTGCCTTTCGACAAGGCTTCTACTGGCCGACGGCCATCACCAACGCCACCAAACTCGTTCGATCTTGCAAGGGATGCCAATTCTACGCCAGGCAGACCCACCTACCCGCCCAAGCTCTTCAGATGATACCCATAACCTGGCCGTTCGCAGTATGGGGGCTCGACATGGTCGACCCCCTGAAAAGAACCAAGGGTGGCTACACTCACCTCCTCGTGGCTATAGACAAGTTCTCGAAGTGGATCGAGGCTCGACCCATCGCCAACATCCAGTCTCGACAAGCCGTGCTATTCTTCACCGACATCATCCACCGCTTTGGGGTCCCCAACGTCATCATCACCGACAACGGCACGCAGTTCACCGGCCAAAAGTTCTTGGACTTTTGTGACCATCACCACATCAGGGTGAATTGGTCCGCAGTCGCCCACCCTCGAACTAACAGTCAGGTCGAGTGTGCCAATGGTATGGTTTTACAGGGCCTCAAGCCGAGGATCTTTGATCAGCTGAACAGACATGGCAGGAGATGGGTCGATGAGCTGCCCGCTGTGCTATGGAGTCTCCGAACAACACCAAGCCGAGCCATGGGGTTCTCTCCGTTCTTCTTGGTCTATGGGTCTGAGGCCGTCCTCCCCACTGACCTCGAGTACGGGTCCCCTCGACTGAAAGCCTACAGTGAGCAAGCCAACACAGTAGCCCGAGAGGACTCCCTCGACCAGCTCGAGGAAGCCCGTGATGTGGCCCTCTTCAAGTCGGAAAAGTACCAGCAGACGCTGCGGCGCTACCACGACAAAAATGTGCGCAAAAGGGACCTCGGCGTCGGCGACCTCGTCCTGCGCCGTCGACAGAGCAACAAGGGGCATCACAAGTTGAGGCCACCTTGGGAGGGACCCTTCATCGTGGCAGAGGTGCTAAAACCCGGCACTTACAAGCTGAAGAACGAGAAGGGCGAGATCTTCACCAACGCGTGGAACATCGAACAACTACGTCGATTCTACCCCTAAAAGCCTCAGGGCCTTGTACATTTTCGCATTTATGTACAAATCCTCGAATGAACAAGAAAATCCGCGATCCGAGCGCTTTCATTTTCATTTGTAACTCAGGGTAGACTTTCTCTACCCCTCGACGCCTCTCTTTCTTCTGCCCCTCGAAGCACGCTTAGAGCAGGATAGGACACATGCCCGAACTCCCTAAGGGTCGTGGGTGTCGTCGAGCCAGGAACTCTCCTACGCCCCCAGGCTAAGGTACTCCCGCTCGCTCCCCCCCTCGAGGATCTCGGGCGTGCGTCCAAAAACTACGCCAAAAAGTGGAGCGCCAAGGACGGTGGAAGAAAGGGTGGCTCGAGAGATCACCACTCGTGGTCAAAAAGGTAGACTCGACCCTGCTCCCGCAGAGTCGAGCCTCCCTCAGGGGCTAACAGGGGGGGACCCCCCTCCTAAGTCCCCGAAAAACTCGAACGTTTTTTCGAAACTCGACTCTCCCTCTCGATCTTTCCCTCGAGCACGCTTCGCGACTAAGTAAAGGCACCTCGAACTCCCTAAGGGTCGAGGGTGTCGTCAAGCCAGGGACTCACCTATGCCCCAGGGCTACGGTATCCCCGCTCGCTCCCCCCCTTCCAGAGATACAAGCGTGCGTCGAACACTTAAGTCCACAAGCGTCGACTCAGGCAAAGAAAAGCAGGGAGAGCTCGAGAAACGAAAATAACAATGTGCATCTCGATCAAAATGCATTAAATATAAGAAGCCCTCAGGGGCTCGGCATTGTATCGTTACAAAAGCCTAACTATTACAACGGACCTTCCTGTCCAGATATGGCTCGCAGGCCTGGGACTACTCATCGAGGGGGTCACCGTCCTCAAGAAGCAATGCAGGAAGTTGGGCATCACGCGTTGGCCACATCGGAAGGTGAAGAGTCTGCAGAAGCTCATCGACAACATCCGAGGGCTACTCGGCGCCACCCCCGTCCGCCGAGGGGATCACCTCGAGCTCGAGGAGCTTCGCCAGCTCGCCCCCGGGCACCTCCGCAAGATCCATCAACTTCTGGCACCTCGTGTCATTCTCTTCGTCGGTCAGCCTTGGGTCGGTGGCAAACCCGTTGACGATGACGTTGAGGTCATAATTGTAGGCCGAGTTGACGACCGCGAGGGCCCGCTTCACGCCCACATGCAGGGCAGCACGGACGTGCTCCGTCACCTCCTGCGTCATGGAGTAGAAGCGGCGTAGCAGGGAGTCCCCTCGAGCGTCGCCCTCGACCTCCGGCTCCGGCTCAACCGAGAGGTCGTCGCAGAAGGTGTTGATGACGCCCGCGAGCCTCGCGTTAAGGTTCGCCTCAGCCCCGAGGAGGCCCTGAAGATTGTTCAGGTCCTCGTGGGCTCGGGCCTTGTCCGTCGCAAGCTCTGCCAAAACAAGCACACAACCCGGTCAAAACCCAAAAGAGTAGGAAGAGGGTCAAGGCAGGGCAGATTCAACAACACTCTCAAGAAACTTACCTTGGGTATGCGCTTCCAGGGTGGCGTAGCCTCGCGCGGTATCCTCGAGTAGGCGGCGAACGTCAATAAGCTTGGCGGCTTGGCCACTGACCTTAGCCTCGAGGCCCTCGATGGTCTTGCCTGCATCATCGAGGGCTCTCTTCTGGTTCATCGCCACCACGCCCAGGGAAACCGCGCGGGTCCGAGCCTTCTCCTCCGCGGCGGCCAGCGTGTCGCGCTCGCGGGAGACGGCGTCGAGGTCGCCTCGGAGCCCCCGGATGCCCTCCGTAGCCCGGGCCAGCTCCTCCTTCAGCCGGGCGGCCTCCTCCTCGGCCTTGCGCTTGGCCTCGAGGGCGGCGTCCCGCTCATGCCCGACCCTGATGGTTGACTGAAGGGCGTCGTCGAGCCTCGACTGCGCCGTCTCCTGGGCAGCCTGGGCCGCCTTCTGCACGGCCTCCACCTCGGCCCTCGCGTGGGGGATCTGGGACTCGGCGTCCTCCCGAGCGGCTGCGGCCTCGGCTCTCGCCTGAGCGGCCTCGGCCTCCACCTTCTCCAGCGAGGTGCGGAGGGCCGGGAGTTGCTCATGCGATCGGAGGATGAACTGGGACTTATTGTACGACCTCACCCTCAGCTCCTAACAAGGGTAAAAAGGAAGATCGTCAGAAAGGAACAGTCAGGCAACTCAAGCAAAATCCAAGGGAAGACGAAACACACCTCTATACCCTGGCGTATGTCCACGGCGGCAACCTCCGCGGCAAGGCGCACCGACTGCTCAAACCATGCCCGGTACTCCTCTAGGTGCTCCCACGTGTGGAGCTCAGCCTGGTCGTTGAGCTCGAGGAGGGTTTGCCCGGGGTCTCGAGGGTCGGTCAGCTCCAGGACCTCCTGCCCCCAGAACGCGCTGCGGAGGGCGATCCTCTCTTGGACCCCCCGCATGACGCCCTGGCGAGCTTCAGCGGCACCACCTCGGCGCTCCAACTCCCCTTGCCAGGCGAAGAAGGGGGAAAAATCCTTCGCCTGGGCTCTCCCGGCCTCGGGGCCACCCCGCGAAGAGGTCGACGGCCCCGCCGAGCCATCCCCTCCGGGCAAAGGAAGTCCCGGCCAGAGGAACGGCCTTGCACGATGAAAGACACAAGGTAATCAGTACCTGGCACCACAGATCTACTACGGCTCGAACAAGTCAAAACACGCCTCACCTCGAGACAACGACCCCCCAGCCTCGAGGCGAGGCCGAGCCGCCTCCGGTTCCGCACGAGGGGCTGCCACGGCGGTCGTCTCCGCTGAGCCCACCAGCTTAGCCATCATCTCATCCACCTCTTCGGCGATGAGCTCCATCAGCATCCCGCCCGTCTTCGGCGCGGGTGTCGCCTCGGGCCGCTCGACCCGACCCCTCGTTCGCAGTGGCTTGGGGCCCGACCACCTCCATCTCGGTAGCGGCTTGAGGCTCCACCTCCTCGGTCGCAGCCACCGTCGACACAGGCCCCGCGCCTTCCGAGGCGCCGGGTGCGACTCCCTCCGACGGCTGCGCAGGCGCGGCGACTCCCGTCACTTCGGCGGCCCTCGCCGGCGGGGCGGGCCGGCCCGTCTCCTCTGACGCCTGAGCAGGCGCCGAGACGCCCTGCGCTGCCCCTCGCTCCATCGTCTCCCGGGCCTTGGCTGCCCACGCCGCCTTGGGGGTAAGCGTCGAAGGGGGCGGAGCAACGGGACCGGCCTCGACGGCCACCCCGACCGCAGCTCCCACCCTCAGCTTCTTGGCAGGGGCAAGGGACGCGTCCCCCTGTGGGCGTTTCGACCTAAGAAAGAAACTCGCGCACGACGATAAGCACAGGTCATCAGCAACAAAAAAAATGCAAACAACACCCTCGAAGGCGACTTACCCCCTCGGAGCCAGGCGCTTCTGGCCGACGGCCTTCGGGCTGATCGAGGTCCTGAACACAATCCGCCGGGGGGCGGGGTCGAGGCCGCCTTCGGCACCGTCTCTTGGGCAGGGGCCGACGATGCTACCGCCGTCCCCCTGCTGACTTCCTCCCGCGCCGACGGGCCCAACGCCCGTGCGCTCGACGCGGTAGGCGCCGAGGGTGTGTCTGCTCGACCCCCCGACGGGAATCGCGACGACTGCCCCCGCGTCTGCCGCGGCACTTTGCCTTGAGAAGGCACGGGGCACTCTCCCCGTGGCTCGGCTTCCACAGTAGGGGCCGACCTCGACGTCGACCCCTCTCCTCCTCCGATTCCGACGGCCACCCCCTGTTCGGGCGCCGCCTGTTCTTCCTCCTCGCTCTAGTCCACCTCGACATCGCTGTCGCTGTCCTCCTCCTCCTCGTCCTCCTCTTCCGAGGGCGATTCCTCCTCGGGGAGGCCCTCCCGCCTCTGTCGGGCCCGACGCTGATCCCTCGCCTCTTTCTCCCGGGCCCTCTTAGCCTTGGCCGCCTTGTCCTTCTCGGCCAGGAGCCGCCTCGCCTAAGAATCAGTCCGGTCCTCCTTCACCGGCGGGAGCGACTTCCGGAAGGGAACGTTCCCCTGGGGAACGCAAGGCAGTCAGAACGCAAGCAAAAAAGACAGATAAGGCAAATGCAAGAACTCTAACGAAGGGAGAGGACTTTACCAGCTCGAAGTACCCCTCGTACGGCCTCATGGGGATCTTGGCGACGTTCTTGGCGTCAAACGAGCCCGCGAAGAAGCAGCGGACGCGGCGGACCACCCTATCAGGGGGCAGTTCGTCTCCTAGGAGGCGACACCTCGAGAGGTCTACCCCCGGACGCATCTCGTCGAGGCGGAGGGGTCGAGCCATCAGCGGCACGACCCACCGCCGATGGAACGCCGACGCGACGATCGCCGCCGTGAGTCCCTCCTTCTTCAGACGCCCGACCGCGTCCAGCAGGTTATCGAGACGACTCTGCTTCTGCTGCGCGACGCCGTACCTCCAGCGGTCGGGCTGCGCGTCGATCGTCCTCCCAGTGTAGGCGGGGAGCAGGTTGTCGTCGTTCCTCAAGTAAAACCACCCAGAGTGCCATCCGGAGTGGCTCGACGTAAGCTTCCCCGGGATCCAGAAATCTGACCGCTTGAGGGCGACACAGCAGCACTCGGCCCTGACCATCTTGCGGGTACCCTTGCCGGCCGACGCATGGAAGATGTTCGCCTCAAAGAGATGGAGCCACAACTCCCAGTGGGGCTTGATCCTGAGGTAGCCTTCGCATATGGCGACGAAGACCGCCGCCTGGCAGACGCCGTTGGGGGTGAGGTGTTGAAGCTCCACGCCGTAGTGCTAGAGAATCGCGCGCAGAAAACGGCTGGGTGGGGCGCCCAGTCCCGCCCGGTGGAAAACCTCGAAGCTCACCACGTATCCCTCCGGCGGGTTGGGCTCGGCATGGTCTGGCGACGGCAACAACCACTCCGGTCGCTCCGTCGAGGTAACAGGCCGGAGGAGGCCGCTCTCCATTGAGGACGCGAGCCAATCATCGGGACCGACGAGGCTGTACTTGGCCATGGGATCGGGAAGGATGATGCGCTCGGGCTTAGGGGCGGAAGGTACGTTCCCTATCTCCCTTCTCTTTCTCTCTCGCGTGCGCAGAGTTCCGGCTCGCGGGGCACATAAGGAAATTGCGGGGAGAAGGAGGCAGGGAAGGCGATGGCAAGGAGGCAGGAAAGGCAAGTGCGCGGAAAAAGCACCCGACTCCTCACCTTCGCTATTTATAAGCGGGAGGCCAACAGACGGATCCGGCAAAACAGGCAAGAGAATCTCTGCATTTAATGCGCCTGTACTCCCCTTCCTCGTATTCCTCCGGGATAAGGCACTCTGTCCCATCGTCGGGCTCCGCACCGCACTCTGCCCTGCAACTGCCACTGTTGCGCCGAACGGACATCGCCTAAAAAGGCGCGCGGCCGGAAGCGTTATCTTCGGAGGTAAGGAATCTTGAGGCAGCGAGAGGTGGCCCTCAAAAGAGGGTTCGACAGCTACCCTCGAGTACCCGAGGGCAGAAATGACCTCGGGTTAGGACTTCGGTCCACCCCCAAAATCTCGAGGGGACAAAGGCCGGCCTACGAACGGGCTCGATTGCCCCCCTCGAGTACCCGAGGTCTGAAGAGACCTCGGGTCGTCGACTACAGTCTACTCCCCAGCCTCGAAGGGATAAAGGCTGGCCCTTTCGTGGGGTTCGACAGCCTCCCTCGAGAGCTCCAGCCCAATGGGCAAAGGCACAGGTATGTCCCCAAGTTCAATACAATTACCCATTCTTCCCCCTCGGAGTTCCACAAGGCAGGACTCCTCCTCCTGAGGATAGCGTCGGAAGACGAACCATCCGTCAAATCTTGAGGGAGCGAAGGCTGACCCTTACATAGGGTTCGACAGCCGCCCTCGAGTACCTGAGGTCAGGAAGGACCCATGGTTAACGGACTCAGGTCCACCCCTAAATCTTGAGGGAGCGAAGGCTGGCTCCACGAACGGAGTTCGACAGCCGCCCTCGAGTATGCGAGTCAGGGATGTCCCGGGGGGGCCAGGTGCGTGCCCCTAGCTCGAGAACGAACTCTCGAGGTCCCCTGGGACATATCCGAGGCATAACCAAGGAACACCTAAGGATCCCTACGCTGGGAGGCATCAAGCCACCAACTCCTATCGAATGGGATTGGCACCTTGGTAATCCATATGGTCGTGCTTAGTAAGCCATACGGTCTTACTTAAATGAGAACGCCTCCGGGCCACTAGTCGACCCCTATCGAACGGGGCACGAGTTCTCACTCGGATTTTTATCCGTACTGGGCACCATTTCTAATGGACTCATGCCCGAGAACAGCTCACCGAGGACTTCGGGCTCGTCCTAACGAGGATAGCACGATGCTCTTCACCCCACAATCCGAACGTAAGGATCCGTGGGAAGGACGCTATGAGGTAGTGAAGGCCTAGCCATTCTAGGGCTCGAGGGCCCGACTACGCACGGCACCCCTCGACGAAAGAGGGTCAAAAACACTCGTGTCCTGGCAGACAGAGTCGACCTCTCGGGTGGGGCGCTCTGACTCCAGTTATGATCGAGGGAGCGAAGGCTGGCCCTCGGTAGGGTTCGACAGCCGCCCTCGAACACTCCTCTTTTCAGGAAAAGGAACACCTACAACCTGGCGGGCGAGGTCGACCCCTCGATAGGACGCCACATCTCCAGTTATCCTTAAAAAACCCCTCGATACAACATATCATAGCCCCCAGAGGAGTTCTTAATCACTCCTCTGGGGCCTCGGGGGCTACCCCCACGGGGTGCGCTCGCGCGCACCCCACGGAGAATCGAACCTCTCACTAACCCTGCAGGTCAAGGACAAAACCTCCGGGTAATCCTTACTCCCTCCGAGAAAACATATGTCATAGCCCCCAGAGGAGTTCTCAACCACTCCTCTGGGGCCTCGGGGGCTACTGTCGGGTACGAAGGTAAGGGGTACCCTAAACCCTTCGATAAATTAACGCTAAACATGGCAACCATTTTTAAGACAGGGACCAGCCCACTGCTCAAGTCAGTAAGGTAAGGCCCATCTCTCGAGGGCCCCCTACACCGGCTATGGCAACCAGTCACGAGCCGACCCACTTCGACGGAAAGAGACGGACGAGGGGTCGAACGAACGACCCCCCGGCCCCCGCCTCGACACCGAATGACGGACGAGGGGCCGAACGAACGACCCCTCGGACTCTACTTCGATCCCTCCGACTCCGCCTCTGCTCCGACCCTACCTCGATGAGCGACGGACTAGGGGTCGAACGAACGACCCCCGGGCGGGAGGCTCGATCAGCCCAACTGCTCCCGACATGGGTTAAAGTAAATCCGCCTAACGCCATGGGCGCCCGCATCCGCAGTCAAATCCAACAACTCTCCGTCATGTCCCCGATTCCTGTCAACTGTGTTGCTACTGCCGCCACGACGCGAGTACGGACTCCAGCAAGCACCCCTCAGAAAGTGAACAGTACAGCCCTCGACGACGACTCCGGGGGTACGGTAGAGCCGCGCAGGGCTCGACCCCCCCCCTCGACCAGGGGGCTCGACCCCTCCTCCAACAACTCCAGCATGGGGCCCGTCCCATCCGCCCCGTCTCGCTTCAGCTGTGGGATTCACGCCCATTTGCGGAAGCTGTGTCGCGACGTGCCGCGGCGACTTCCACTGCCACCACGACCGGGAGCGCCGGAAGGACGGGAATGCCATGCCGGCACAGTGCTCGACGTCCCTTCGCCAGCACTATGCCGTAGACACGCTGCCCATGCCGCAACAGTTAGGATCCTGTACCCTCGGACTTCCCCTTGGTCTATAAAAGGGGACGCCGAGGTAGAAGAAAGGGGATCGATCCGGAGATCTCCGACTCGAGACTTCAGTTCAGATCCTCAACTCCCCATACACTCCGTCGCTCGATCGACCCCTCGAGCGGCCAACCCACAGCCTAGGGCAGCACCGCTAGCCTTAGGCCGCAGCTCACTCTGAGCAGACCCGTGTAACACAGCTTGTACCCCCTGTACGAGCACATTGGGTGCGAGATAATACAAGTCATCCTCCCCCGCTGGACGTAGGACCTTCTTTGCCCGAACTAGGATAAACCTTGTGTCCATCTTGCATCACATCTGGGAGAGGGAGCACGCGATATACAAATTTAGTAGTTGATGACCTTGACCCCCGGATCATAACACCGACATCATGCATCATCCATCTCCATCCTGCTTTGATTAGCACTAGCTATATATACTTAGCAGCAGCAGCTAGCAACATCTAGTGCTAAACAACGCATTCATGCAATGCATAATTAATAACCAACTGCAGCTGCCACTCTCTTCTGTCTACGCCTCTAATGGACAACACTATCACTTTACACTCGAAATTAATTAAGTAGGGGAGTATGCATAAAGTAGTTCCACGTACGGTCGCATATATATATATATATATATATATATATATATATATATATATATATATATATATATATATATATAGTATATATGTGTGTAGATAAAAGAATCATATATAATTAAGCAGCTAACATATATAACCGCCCAAATACGTACGTGCAACAAATTATCACTACATGTTTAATTATTTATTGCTCTGGTTGCAACAATGTGAATGTTGTAATGCCCATTTCTCTAGCTAATAGTGGAGCACTAGTGTGTAATATGTTATGGAGATACATGAAAGCATTAAAGAAAAGCCCGTGAGTCCTGTGAGTGAAAGCTTCAAATAAGGGATTAAAATTTCTCTCGAATTATATGATCAAAATGATTCACGTAATCGGTAGCCGAAATCAGTGACACGCATGCTTGCTTTTTAAAACTTGTCTTAGGAAATTAAGCAAGTTAATGACCAAACTAATTAATTGGTGACGAACAAGTTAGTATTTTGCCACGTGCCTTATTTGGTTACAAAATTTGTTTTGCATACCTTGTATTTTAGGATTGAGGTGGTATATACAACTTAAGTATATATACAATGGTTGCTTCCCTACAAAATAATACTTCCTCCATTTCAAATTATAAGACGTTTTGGTTTTTTCTAGATTTATTGCTTTTGCTATGCACTTAAATATACACTATCTCTAGATAATAGCTTAGAAAATCTAAAACGCCTTATAACACTACTACAGATAACAGATTCAGTGCCGGTTCCAAAAGGGCTATTACTGCCGGATTTCCAACCGGCACTAGCAAAGAGGCAGTGATGCCACTGCTTCAACACTGCCGGTTATTTTAACCGTCAATGATAGGCTTTTAAAAAAACAAAAAAATACAGCATGCTCGATAGAGCATGCTCGCTACTGTCACCGCCACCATGGAGGGATTCAACAAATCATAAATCAACTCAATCTCAACCACAAACACAAATCAATTTGTACATCACAGAGAAGAAAGGTTCAACACATATACAAAATTAGATTGATTGGGAAGGATTTATACATCACCAATTCTCAGAATCATTACACCACAAAAAGAATTAGTACATCACACAGAAGAACGATGAAGATGTTCATGAGATTGGGAAGGAATACAACTTGTCATGGATCTAGATCCACCTCCATCAACGACCTTCACAGAATCATGGATCTAGATCTGGGCGAAGGAGAGGGGTGGACAGCTTGAGGTAGGAGTTTGAGCCGCGGTTGGTGCGGTGACGCCCCATGGACGCGCCCTTCGCGCTCGAGGCCGGTGCGGTGGCGCCCCATGGACGCGCCCTTCGCGCTCGAGGCTGGTGCGGTGGCGCCCCATGGACGCACCCTTCGCGCTCGAGGCCGGTGCGTGGCGCCCCAAGGACGCGCCCTTCGCGCTCGAGGCCGGTGCGGCGGCGCCCCATGGACGCGCCCTTCACGCTTGAGGCCGGTGCGGCGGCGCCCCATGGCATGCCGAAGTGCGGGGGAGAAGCGGGCGTGGGAGGAGCTGGCGGCGCGACGGAGATGCATGCGAGGAGGAGCGGGCAGCGCGACAGAGATGCATGCGAGGAGATGCAGCGCGACGGAGATGCCGAAGTGCGGAATGAAGTCTGTGGGGGAGGATAGAGAGAGGGGACGAAGGATCTCGACGGACGCAAGCGTGGAGTTAAGCGGAATGAATAAAAATTTCGGGTCCGGTCTCTTCATCACTGCCGGTGGGGCTAATAAACCGACACTGATAGACATCACTGACGGGTTTTTATAGCAGCCGGCACTGACGTGAATTTTCACTGCCGGTTTTTGGTCAGTCTCGGTTAATTTCTTATTTTGAAGTCAAAAAATGGTCTTTACTGTCGGTTTTCTTAATTCCGGCAGTGATAAAGCCGACAGTAAAGACCATATATGTAGTAGTGTAATTTCGAACGGAGAAAGTATAATTTTGCCCAATTAAGCCAATTGTGTTTTTCTTTACCCACAAGCTACTATTCAATACACCCTTCAACCTACAATAGAAGTCTCTACACGAACGTGCACGTTCAGTCAAACTTTCTCAACTTTGGCTAGGTTTATAGACAAAACGTGCAATATTTATATTTTTAAATAAGTTTATTATAAAAATATATTTAATGACCTATGTAATGATATTAATTATATATTATAAATATATATATATATATATTTTATATAATCGGTCAAAGTTAAAAAAACTAACTTATCGAAAAACAAAAATAATTTAAATTTTAGGACAGAGGGGTATATAATATTACAGAGTAATATATGTTATCTTTTGCAGTGTAAAAAATGCAGAGTAGGTGTTTATGTTGCCCTTTGCATTAGGTTACCTTTTGTTATCTTGCACGCGGCAATGCTGAATGCCTGGTAGGCCGGCCGGCGGTATGGAGGAGGAGAATAGAATGTAGCACGGAGTACTAGTATATAGCTGTGGACCATCATTGCAGCAGTGCCTTTTTGCCGTCCAAACTTTATTATTAAAAAAAGGAGGGAGGCAGGAGCGAGCGAACAAAAGGTAGTGGTAGCTTGCATTCCCGTGCAATGATCGATCGATCGATCCACAAATTAATTCATTATTCCTTTGATTAGTAGTTCCTCTGCTCATTTTTCAGAACGTACGGGGCAGCAGATGTTACTTGTATGAGACGTAAAATAAAAAAACGTGTAAAATGGGCCAGCCTAACAATGATGCAGCTTACGGCCTATGCACAATATGGCCCGAGAAGAAAATGATTTTACTGGGCCATTTAACTAACACGTACGTAGTTTTGGTCCATATAAATTGTAGGGATTGTGCTCCTCCTCCATCACGGCTGGCCCATCCACCATCACTACCTCAGTATTGTTCTTGTATATAAACCTCCATTTGTTAAACCAAATAAGCTAGTGCATCTAGGATTTAGTTTTTCTATTGACGACCGATCTGCCACTGACTAATTAAACAAGTGCTAGAAACTAGAGAGAGTATGTTCTTCTGTTAGATTTGTTGGTTCTTTTTTGGATCTTGTAAGTTGGAGTGCATTTTTTTAATCACTTGAAGTGGTTGCTGATTATTGGCTTTTAATTTGGTGCAATAATGATTTTGACCTCTTCTTCTATGGTAAGGTCTGGTTTATCTAACATTTTTTTTTGCTGGCGATGGCATGTAAGCATGCATTCCTTTCTTCTTTCAATGGTTCCTAGTCATCAGACTTTCTAGTTCTTTGAGATCTTATACATATTTTTAATATTTTTTCCAACCATCAAACGTTTTTATAAAACTGCTTCAGCTCTACCAACCAAAGCTCAAAAGGCTATTCTTTTCTAGCAATGAAGTGGAGTTGTATCAAGCAACCTGAAAGGCACGATAATTTTTTGTGTGGACCAATAAATACAATAATATTTTTTTAAAAAAAATACTCCCGTTACAATGCACCGATAATTTTACTAGTATATAATAAAAAAGAACATCGTACAGCTCCCAACGTAACCTCCCAGATCATGGGAAACCAGAGATATTATATACTGTATATGATGATGGGGGCAAGCTAATTAAGATGCATTTTCATTTCCTCGCCTTGCTCCGTTCATTTCATTTCATGGCAAAACTCATATATTCTAGATTATTATTTGATATACATATCTGAGCGGCTCAACGACGTTCGGGTTCAGAAGTCTGCTGCTGCGCGCTTTGGGCTGCTGTGTCGGGGAGAGACTGCACTTCACCAAATATATCATAGCATCCATCCCATTTCTTCCCTTTCCCTGCTAGCTGCTGCTGCTCTCTCGCCTCCCAGTAACCCCCCACGTAGCGGAAGGTCCCACCGCTGCCATCATCCCTCCGGAACCATCTTGGTTTCCAACCATCCTCCTGAATCTTCCGTGACTGCAATGCAAACTGATAAATAACTTGTCTAAAAAAGCTGGAAGATATATAATATGCTTCACCAACATATATACCATTCGTTGCCTCTGTCTCCAATCGCAGCTTCTCAGCATTGGCCTTACCATACTCCCCGTTCTCTACATGTCGCTGATCTGGTCTGAGTCTTGAATCCGTTGGTGGAAGTCTCTCCTAATTAAGCGAGCATGCAATTAGTATATATATAATTGACAGTTAATTTGGTGCTTAATTCAGAAGTGGAGTAAATAATGATAATGATCCAAGCATGCATATATATACCTTAAGTTCTGGAGTCAACTCGTTCAGAGTTATTGCAAACGATGAAAGGTTATAGCGAGTGGGATTAGTTGAAGGTTCATTTTTCTCCCACAACAGAGTCGCGTCGTCTGCATTCTGGCCTGGTGCATCGTTCGCTATGGTGCAGTGCATGCTCTCATCCCACTTTCCCATTAGGGTTGCGAGTACCTTGGAACCATCAACATCACCCTTGACGAATCCTCGAACCTTGCATACAGCTATACTATCTTAGTAAGATCCATTCTTCCCAAGGAAAGGAGAGACGTACTTATGGGAACTGATAGATGCTATATATATATAATATATATATATATATATATATATATATATATATATATATATACACTGCATGCAGTTTAGTTTACCTGGCGAGGAGGGTTGCGTTCAAGGAAAGATTGCTGTTTGAACATCAGCTTGCATGAATATCCCCTGTTCCCACTTATATTCATCGTGCCATGGTGGTTACAATACACTCTACCGATGATAAGGTTATTAATCGTTGTTGTAACCTGGTAATTAAGGTATAGAGATTAAAAATAATTATTTGCTTTTCTCGATCTAGAGTCCAGTGAAAAAACTGAAACTAACACATCAATGGTACGTCACTGACAATAAAGCAAAGGGTATTTACCTTACTCCACTTGAATGTTTCTCCATCATCGAATTCTAGAGTTAACACACCAACAGGATCCAGCTGGATTGTTTGACCCCAGAACTTGCTCTTTACATTGTTGTCTCCCCAAAATTTCCAGCCTTTTCCTTCACAATGGCAAGCCATGACCATTGGATGATGACTAACCTGCAGGCAGGTGCCACAAATACAATCATTTATATTGACAGGGATAGATGCACTGTACGTGTCACTTTTCATTGAATTAAAATCACTGCTCTGACTTGTACTTTTTCTTTATTTTCAACTGAAATATACACTCATTTATAGTCACACTGCATAATTCAGTTAATACTGCCAGCCCAATAATTTGTGTCAGGAGACCAAGCATATATAGCTCTTACTGTATGGTTCAACAGAAACAAAAAAGGTGAATAGACCTTTTCAGAGAAGAAACGGATTCCATTTTCAGGTAATCAGCTTCATAGGTTTCCCCTAGCAATGGATTGAAAGGTTTGCAGGGCCGCCCATCCGAGGAAGCATACCCAGAAACCGCAAATGCAGCAACGTTAAGAATTCTCATCAAATTGTCCCCCTGAAGAGAAATAATTTCACAAGTCAAATCTACTTAATAAAGTCAATTAATCAATTATCGAGTGGGAATTTGTAGCAATAATAATAATACCTTTAGGCCACATTCATATGCACGATCCAACAAATAAGAATATTCCAAGTCTTCAAAGCATTTCTGAAGAGATGATAATGGTTCGTTAAAGTAAACAGGTAGACATACTCGTGTAAGATCTCTTCCCACATTATCCTTGATCATTGACCAAAGACTAACACCCTTTTCCTTCTCAATTGGATCAGGCAACTTCGTGCGACGCTTGAAAAACGGCGAGAGGCACTCACTGCTACCCATACCAGCCTTTGGTTTGACAAACTTATCACCATAAAGAAAGTTATCCTTGCCAGAATTTGAACCTTTCATCTTCAAGCAAGAAATTGCTGCTGAATCACTGAAGCTCTGCCTTGTATCATAAAAATGAGAGTCATCGTCATCCAACTCCTGTTGCCCAACATCATCAGAAGATTCTGTATTGCTGCTCTCTGATGTTAAATTAACAGTAAGCAAACATGTTACAACATTGATTAAGGGAAAGGGAGGGGGAGGGACTCAATAAAATAGGCCAGACAGTACAAAGAGCAGCGAGCATGCATGTTTTAAAGACAGAATTAATAAGTGCATATGTTAGAACAATAAAGCAAGCATAAACAACAAGTGAAATGATTTCAAAAAATCAAGTACCACTACATTTTCCCTGTCCAGAGCTGGAATAATATTCGGGGAGCTCAATCATATTAGCATTATCATCTGCATTAAGTACCTGAAAAACACAGTATATCATCATGAAGTGAATGTACACACAGTAGACATGATGCCTTCACTAGCTAATATACTAATGGGCATATCCTGCAAGAAGAACATTATTACCTCAAGCTGCTGTGGAAGACTGCTGATAAATCTTAAATATTCTTCACAGCGTTGTCTGTGATGCTGTAAGAATTCAGAATGGACAATGTGTTCACAGTCTTTAATTATCTCCTCACCAAGGCCTTGTTCATGCATGTGATTTCTAAGCCTCTCCGTAGAAAATAATGATGCATCGTTATTCTGGTTACTACTCAATAATAAACCCCCATGATCTGCATCTGGAGACGAAGATTGAGCTCGAGCAGAAACAAGGGCTTCAATCCAAGCCACTCTTTGGTTAGCAGAGTCTGTTCTCAGCTGCAGTGTCTTGGTTGGAGCAATTATGTAGAACCGCCTGTCATCTGACTTGCTTTCACGGAATGAGGAGATCTGGAGATATTTTTCAAAATTAGTCACACATGTAGGTTCAATAAAATGCATTTTTTTAATTTGCGGTCCACCAGTTCTTTTCAGAGTTGTCCGGGAGGGACATCACCTTACAATTATTTTTAGTGGCCTATCTATGGGCAAAACTTGGTTGCTGCAGATTATTTGTTTTTTTTAATCACAGAGAAGTGCATTTTGTTCCTTTTATTTAAGAGAGCAGAAAAGCTATCCAAGATGGAGAAGAAAACGCAAGGCGAGCAAAATGAAATAGGATGAAGATAGTAATGATTAATTAATCAATTAAACAAACAATACGCATAGAGAGAAGCTGAAAAAGCTAGTGATCAGAAAAAGGCTACAGTAGTAAGCGGATGGTTTCATTTCAGCGCATTGTTTTTTTTTCTTTTTTCTTGAAAAAAAGAAAGGCAGCAAGAACCTTGCTGGGTTTTTATTAGAAGAGGAAACAAAAGAGAATCAAACAAGATTTACAAAGACAAAGTGACAAACCCAAGCTAAAGGAACGTGGCACCCAAACCAACCAGTAGGAACGCAATTAATGTTATGTAATGGTACTACTCTAGTGGTGGTAGCAGACAAGACACAAGACCCTTATTATTTTTGTTATTACGTACGGTCATATGAAAAGAGAAAGCAGCTTTGTTCAGGGATTAGTTGCGCACGCTGGCTGGCCTGGCCTGGCACGGCACTGGCAGCATCATCTCTGATTCATTCTGAAGCAGACTAGCAGAGCATGCTAGCAAAGTGTAATCTTTTGGAGCCCATTCCATTCCCATTGGCACTGTTTAATCTTTTGCGAGTTGTGAAGCAGAGCATGGAGGTTTAATCAATCCCACCATTAGGTAGCATAGCAGACGAGACGAAAGAGCGGGGCGGGCTTGACCTTGAGGTGCACCAGGCCGACGGGGCTGTCCTGGCCGTATCGGGCGGTCCCAATGATCCGGGTGGCGGTGGAGGCGGAGGAGGAGGAGGAGGACGGCGACGTGGATCGGCTTGGTGGCATCTTTGAGTAGGCGAGGACGGCGCCGCGGATGGCGAACCAACGCGGGCGCCAGCCCTTGCCAATGTTGGTCCATTTGTAGAGTAGCCCGGCCACGGACGGCGGTGGGGGAGGGGCAAACGGAGGCGGAGGGGATCCTCCGTCGTCGGGGAGGCAGCACAGGGGATGCAAATCCCTCGCCCACATTACATTACATTACTGGAGGCTACTAGTTTCTTTGGATTCGATTAGTAGGAGCCATGGATCGCAATTCCTCGCTCGCATTCGATCGGCTCCCGTGCTCTTGTTTATTTATATACTAGTACTACAACTAGGGGACGAGTACCGCCAGACCTCCATCCAAGTGGTCCACGTCTAACTGTAGTACTACAAGAAGAAGAAGAAGAAGAAGAAGAAGAGAGAACCCGTCGCCGCGCCGCGCCGGCCTCCTGCCTGCTGCTAGTCTGACCACTGCTTCTGGCTGACGTCACACGTCTCCTGCTGGAGAACACAGAGACGCCCGCCCGCAGCCGTGGCCATCACTATACAAGATTAATTAGATTGGCATTGGGCGCTGGGCGTGTGTGTTTGGATCAGCTCCTACAGTCCTACTTAGAGCAAATATTATAAAGGGCTATAAGCCGACTAAATGATGATGTGGAGAAGAGCCGACTAAATGATGATGTGGAGGAGAGAGAAGAGTAGAAAGAGAAGAAGCAAGTTGTAAGCTTACAGTCAGTTTGGGCACAAGAACCAAAGAAACTGTGAGAGAAACATGTGTGCCATGCATTAATTGTGAAGAAGTAGCTATTATATGAGTGGGCTATAAGAAAGCTATAAGACCCCTTACCGCTAGCAGCTAGTTGGGACTATTAAATTTGCTCTTACGGTATCTCTGTATCTCCCTGCAGGGAAGCAGCAATTATGCCCTCTTCCTTCCTGTAGAGGACTACCATCTATTTTGAACAAGCCATAGTTGAGGTCTCCTCTAAATGTATGTCTCTTTTAAATTAACTTCGGTGAAAAAAAAGTTTCTTTAGAAAAATGTTTGACGAAGTTTCTCTAGAGAAACCAAAGCCGAAGCAACCTGCCAAACAAGTTTTTAATATGGACAAGTTGGATGATGAAAAATACATTGTTTAATTGATAGAAATCATATGAAAAAAAAGTTGATGATTTTTGTATAGTCTCATTTCGCCTCATACCTGTTGAACGGGGACTCTGGTCTCTCTCTTTATTAAGGGGATCTTCCCTTTTTATAGGGTAATAATACTGTACATGACTCGAGTGTTTTTACATGAGTGCCCCAACTTTACATTAGGATATGCTTCGGATATTCTAAATGCATCTCTAGGCGCTTCAGGGGTACCGTCGGGCCCTTTAGCTCGGTCCAGGAGACGTGCCTTATTTCACGTCGGTGGAGGCCCATCCGCAACTTCCGGGCCTTCTTGGGCGAAGATTTCTTGCCGCTGGGTTCTCGTCGACAGAGGCCTTCGGTCGCTGCACCGCATTCACTCTCCTTCAACTAAATTTAGGACTAATATACTTACTATCTAAGTTCATATCATGATTAACCATGAAGATTTTGGTGAATTTTATAGAGATTTAGTGTAGAAATAAGTGAATTTTATAGAGTTTAGTGGAGAAAATGAGTGAATTTTATAGGGTTTAATGGACAAATGAGGCCATAGGGGGGGCTGCAGCCACCCCAGCCCCCTGGATCTGCCACTGGGCAGGGCGCTCCTAGCGTAAGCACAACTCCCGGAAGCCTCCACCAAGCCTTCACCGCCCTCCGAAGGTCGAGGTGTCTGCGTCGCCAGGGGGGCTCTGCCTCTATTGCCGGTACCTGCGTACAGAGGGCAAAGGGCCTTCGGGCCTAGTTATTCACTAAATTGTTACCTTCGCGGTTCCTGTCCCAACAAGGACTATAACCATTTCGCTCAAGTGTTCTCCCTTCAAATTTCTATGTCCATGTCAAGAGAAACAACCACAAATTCTAGCATGTCTATGACCAACATGCATATAGTTATCATAGAACTCTTCATTTCTCTTATGTTTGACTCTTGCTTCATCGACCTCTTTCTTAAAATCCATTATTACTCCTTGTTGAGAATTGATTGTAGCACATAATTCTTGCTCATTTTAGTAAACAAAATTCAAATAGCATGTTAGTTGAGCTATTTTATAGCAAACAAATTTAGAGTGCCCATCCACAAATGAAGCTCTTATGTAGTGAGTGCCCAAGCCACCCTTAGATTACACTACTCCAGAACAGCCTACCAGTGACGGTTCAAAACCCCCCTTCACTGGCGGATTTTGAACCGTCACAACCAACTCACATCACTACCGGTTCGTGTTACAAACCAGCAGTGAAGCTCAAGCCATCACTGTCGGTTTGTTTACCCAACCGACAATGTATGTTGTATATCACTGCTGGTTCTAATTGATCCGGCAGTGATATAATTTTTATAATTTGTAGTAAAAATCCACACCATTTGTTGACATCGTTTTTCGGCATGTGTCAAATGAGCTAAGACTTGCATTGATCGGTAGCTGTTTTCTATCGGCATCGGCAGGTTATCGGTTAACGTTACCGATGAAAATGAATTCTGCAAACGAAGACAAGTTTGTTGCCGATGGAAGCTGAACAACAGCAGAATTGTTGCTGATAAGGATGTTACTGATGGGAGTGAAGAATGGCTGATTGGGGATATTACCAATAAAGAGATGATGCCGATGAGCACAAGATGACGTGGCGGTTGATGTCAGCAGGGGATTGCCGATGGCAATAAAAGGAAGTTGCGGATTGAAGAGTCTGCCGATGGAAAGTTTCATCGAAGAGAAGGCGTAAGAAAACTGGTGATTTCATACCAGTATTGTTATGGCAGTTTGAGTCCGACTTTTACACGAGTCGTTTATTTCCTTAAAAATAGAAGTGTCTGTTTAGGAAAATAATATTGTTATTTGGGTCCGACTCCTGCGCGAGTCAGTTATTTCCTTTAAAATAGGAGTTTGTTTTGTTTAGGAAAGTTGCAAGTCGTGTCTGTCTACAACTCCTATTGCTGGAGTATAAATATGTACCTAGGGGTCGTGAGAATAGAGATCAATCATACATCAAACAAATCTATTACTCTTATTACTTTTACTGTAATTTACCCTTTTATTGCATTAGTTTTAGTTTATCTACGAGTTCTTCAAGCTTCGACGGGCTGCATCTCCTGGACCTCCGTCAAATCCTTGCAAGTTCCGCTTAGGAGTAATCTGAGCCTTGACATCTAGGCGCATCGCTGTTGTCTCGTTTAACTCTGCTCTAGTTACCTTGATCAAGTCTGAGTCTTGACATCTGGGCGTATCGCCGTTGTCTTGTTTGGATCTTGTTCTAGTTATCGTCCTTGTCGATTAACTGGTCAAATCGACTGGCACACCTTTGGATATCGAATTCGGGTAATAGCCCGAGGTGTTCGCAGATCCTGACGCTTTTTGTGTCAACACCTCTTTTGGCACACCCAGTGGAACCAATTATACATCTGTCATGGGTGATCATACTGACGTCAACCAGAGGAACGTCATTGAAGTCTCCGAGGCCGATCTAAAAGATGATCAGAAGCTGGCTATGGAGCGGGCTATGGAGGAATACAAGCAATTGTATCTGAAGTCCTTCAGCCTAAGCAGGAGCGACGAAGCCATCCAAAAGCAAGATCCGTCGTTGCCACGACAGGTCACGTTTGATGTCAATCCTGGTAAGTTGCAAGAGATGGTTAATTCTGTCTTAAATCAAGCATTAATTAGCCACTCCAATGTGCTGTACAATACCGAGTACAATGCTGTTATGTAATTTTTCAAAGAAGGACAAGCACCCTAGTATGTTGGTCCAGCATATCATCAGCCTGGATCGGCATCTATAAACCCATCGGCAGCTCCAATGACGTCTTCTACTCCTGTGGATCCGTCTGCCGATGTGGCTACACCGCCAAGACCAAGTCCTGAAAGCGTCACCAAGCTTAGTGCAGATCCAGTGGTGTCGGCAATGTCGGGATCTGCTAACCAGAATCATCCAGCTCCTACCAACTGGTGAGGTTACGGTATGCCTTCAAATCCATCCGCTGGTTCCAATCTGGTGCAGGGAGACAGTTCAGCTTGGAAGGGCTCCTGGCATCGGCAATGCAATCACAGCCGATGATTCCTATGATACATTACTCTACGTCTTCTTCAACTGTACAGGTGCCATCAGAAGATTTCCAGGTAGTGATTCCTAAAGTACCTCTGTTGCCACCATCGACAAATGTTGTGTCGATGCAACAGAGCATAGCAACTGGGAGTCAGCCTATGCTAGTAAATCCTCAAGCTGGAGTACTAACACATCAAGGTAACCAATTTGTTGATTACTCCAAAGGGCAGGAGCAGCAGGCGCCAGTTAACTACCAGCCATCGGTAAATCACATGTCGATGATTTATAATCCTGGATGGACCAATCAGCCGCCGGTTCAACAGCCTGGCGTACTAATGTATCATAATGGAAGTCCAGAAAACACTCGAGCATCGGTACAGCAACCGATGAATGTAATACCACAGCATGATCCAGTGAGTATGCAAGGTCACCCATTGGCCAATCAGCCGATGTATAACGTCCAGACGACTGGTGCTGCGCCCATGCCAACTATTCCAAGTTATATTCCCCCAAGACCTGAAGGGGTGCATCAGCCGGCTCCACCAGTCAACAACCAGCCAATGAGCCGGCAAGAGCAGGATACATATTGGACCGATAAGATTGCCGAAGTGATGAAAGAGCAATTCGGCATCAAACCCAAAGTTAATACATATTCTTATCGGACACCGTATCCTTCGGCATATGATTTAATTCCTCTTCCAAATCAGTACAAGGTACCAGATTTTACCAAGTTCTCTGGCCAAGATGACACGTCAACGATGGAGCATATCAATCGCTTCATTATCCAGTGTGGAGAATCTGCCAGCAGAGAAGAGCTAAGAGTGAGATTGTTCTCATCATCATTGTCTGGATCGACATTCACATGGTTTATATCATTGCCTCCAAACTCTGTAATCACATGGGCTGATCTGGAGAGGCAGTTTCATAAATACTTCTTTGCTGGCATACGTGAGAAGAAGATTACCGATTTGGTTAAGCTGAGGCAACGTAATGATGAATCGGTGGAGAGCTTTGTCCAGAGGCTACGAGACACGAAGAACAAGTGCTACAGCTTGATGCTTGATGATCGGCAATTGGCAGATTTGGCCTTCCAAGGATTACTGCCGCACATCAAAGACAAGTATGCGTCTCAAGAGTTTGAAAGTCCGAGCCACCTTGTGCAGAGAATTGCCGATCAAGATGTAAAGACTTTTGAACCTAGAAAAACTTGGAATAAAAAGGTGACCTTCATTGAGCAAGAAGAGGATTCCGATGAAGAGCTAAGCATCGGCGCTGCTAAATGGGTGAAGGATAAGAAATCTGTGTCTTGTCCGTTTGGCCAGAAGGAAGCTGAGAGGTTCACCTTTGATATCACCAAGGCCGATAGGATGTTTGACTTATTACTCCAAGAAGGGCGGATCAAGTTGGCGCCTAATCAAGTAATTCAATCAGCCGAAGAGCTCAGAAAAATCAGGTATTGCAAGTGGCACAATGCAACTTCGCATAGTACCAATGACTGCAAGGTATTCAGGCAGCAGTTGCAGTCAGAAATTGAATCTGGACGGATCAAATTTGAAAATTCTAAAGCCCAGAGACCGATGAAGGTTGATCAGCACCCGTTTCCAAATAATATGGTGGAAGCTAGTGGAAAAACTAAAGTGCTGACATCGGAGGCTGCCAGGAAGAATGCATCGGTAGATCCCGACCATCAAGTAGCTGAATGTGACGAGAGGAGGTTTGCCGATGACAGAAAGGGTAAGAAAGTTGCCGATGAAAATAGCAGTGCCAAGAGGGCTCCTGGTGTTGTAATCATGCATAGGCCGCCAAGACAAGATGATCGACAATCGCAAGAGGAGCGACGTCGGCAGGAAGAAGAAGAGTACCGGGAGTGGCTTCGGCATAAGGACCACTGGAGGTGTCCCTTCTTCGTTCACTTCTGGGAAGAAGGCATCAAGCTACCTACTGCCGATGATTGTCAGGAATGCAATGGGTATTACCCTGCCGATCGGTCAGGAAAGAAGCCTTGTTTTGACGATCGGACGTCCAGGTATGCTAGGCCGCTCAGAGAGAAGAAATCGGCACATGATCGACTGGGGGGGTAAGCTCAGCGCACATGATAGGCTTGGCAGACGTGTTAGTCAGGAAGGACTGGAGGAGATAGCCAATGCAAGAGTGCCCGAGGAAGAGATATTCTCCAGAGATCCAAACATAAGGAGTGGTGCCGATGCAAGCAGTGGGAGGCAACACCAGCCTGTTTGGAAAATAAAGCTTCCTCAATGGTGCCCTAGGGGTCTGACAAAAACTCAGAAAAGGAGAATCCAGCGCGAACGCCAAAGTGACTTATATGACAGCGAAAATCCTTCAAGAGAAAAGGAGTGGAGGCCAAAGCGCGAGGATTGGGATCCATCGGCAGAAATTAATATGGTTGTCATATTGCCGATGGAGTTCATGGCACCTGTCAGCGATGATGAAGAAACTGCTGAAATGGCACAATTGGTGTTGGATCCTATGGCGGTTGTCGTTGAGAAGCCTGGCGATGATGAAAGGCAGCACCTAAGGGATCTGTTCGTTAAGGGCAAAGTAGATGGACAACCTATGACGAAGATGCTGGTGGATGGTGGGGCGTCGATCAACATAATGACGTACACCATGTTCAGGAAGCTTGGGAAAAATGACCAAGACTTAGTCAAGACGGACATGAAGCTTAAAGATTTTGAAGGCAATGTGTCGCCAGCTTTGGGAGCCGTGTGTGTTGAGTTAACCATCGGCAGTAAAACTTTGCCGACAACGTTTTTCGTGATCAGTGGCAAAGGTACCTACAACTTGCTCCTAGGAAGGGATTGGATCCATGCCAATTGTTGTATTCCTTCCACCATGCATCAAAGCCTTGTGCAGTGGATCGGAGACAAAATTGAGGTCGTCCGGAGTGAGACCCCGTCGATTGTTGCATCGGCAGAATCGGAAACTTACGAACAAACCAGATGCATATCGGGTGAAGCTTGGGACACAAAGTTCCTTAGAGTTGCCGATTATCGTATTACACCGATCCAAGCAGTCGGTCTTAAAGGAGAATTTTAATGGATCGATTCACCGATGATGGAAAACTGGGGCAGGGCTTCGCATCCGCCGATGATTTACTCGATATAGACATCAGCGATGGTAGTAAACATAGGCCTACTTTTATTAGTGCTAAGTTAGATTCTCAATGTAAACAACAGTTAACCGATTTATTAAAGGAATACAAAGATTGTTTTACTTGGGATTATACAGAGATGCCTGGTTTAGACCGATCGATAGTAGAACATCGGTTGCCTATTAAGACTGGTTTCCAGCCACATCGGCAACCTGCGCGCCGATGCAATCCTATGGTGTTGCCTGACATTAAAGCTGAAATCATGAAGTTAATTGAAGCTGGGTTTATTCGGCAGTGCCGATATGCCGAATGGATTTCTAATGTAGTTCCTGTATACAAGAAAAATGGAAAACTACGTGTTTGCATTGATTTCAGGAATCTCAGTAAGGCTACGCCGATGGATGGTTATCCGATGCCCGTTGCCGATCTGCTGGTTGATGCTGCTGCTGGACATCAAATCATTAGCTTCATGGATGGTAATGCTGGATATAATCAGATATTCATGGCTGAAGAAGACATATCCAAGACTGCTTTTAGATGTCCAGGTCATGTCGGTTTATTTGAATGGGTTGTAATGACTTTTGGCTTGAAGAATGTCGGTGCTACTTAATAGAGAGTAATGAATTTTATCTTTCATAAGTATATCGGTACGATAGTCAAAATCTATATTGATGATGTGGTGGTCAAGTCTGGAGATTTTGAGAAGCATCTTGCCGATTTGCGAAAAATCCTGGAATGCACGAAGGAGCATGGATTGAAGATGAATCCTAACAAGTGTGCATTTGGTGTATCGGCAGGGCGTCAAAATCTTCTGGGTTTTATTGGGTGCATTCAGAGAGGCATCGAGATCGGCAGAAAATCTATTGATGCAATAACAAAGTAGTTGCCCCTACAAACAAGACTGAGCTGCAATCCTAGATCGGCAAGATCAATTTCATTAGAAGGTTTTTCCTAACTTATCTGGTAAGATTGAATCTTTAGTTCATGTTAAAGCTGGAGAGCCGAAACAAGGTTTACATGGAAAGAGGAACAACAGTTAGCCTTGAGGAGATCAAAAATTATTTGGTAAAACCTCCAGTCTTGGTTCCACCTCAACACGAACCTTTCAGGTTGTATTTGTTTGCCATGACATGTTATCGGATCAGCCTTAATTTAAGAATTTGAGGGGAAAGAACTGTGATATATATTGAGCAGAGGCTGGTAGATGCTGAGACAAGGTATTCGCTATAGAAAGATTTGCTTATGTTTATATTCTCTTGCATAAAATTAAGGCATATTATTGTCGGCCGAATGTACTATTATCTATAAAGATATGTGGTTAAGTATATGCTATCGATGCCGATATTAAATGGAAATTGGCAAATGGATTCTAGCACTTTCAGAGTTTGATCTGAAATATGAATCGGCTAAGGCAGTTAAGGGTCAGGTAATGACCGATTTTATTACTCGCATTGCAATGTGGTAACTCTGTAGAGATTGCTCCTTGGACTTTGTTCTTGATGGGTCTACATGGAAAGAAGGGGCAGGTATCGGTCTTCTCTTAATTTCACCCCGAGGGCAGAAATACGAAATTTCATTGCCGATTGTTCCTACCTCGATGAATAATCAAGCTGAGTACCAGGCTCTGCTAAAGGGATTGGAATTACTCAGGGAGATACGTGCCGATGCTGTTGAAATCTTCGGTGATTCCATGTTAGTAATTAATCAATTGATTGGGGTATATGAATGGCGAAGTGAAGTGTTGATTGCACACCATGAGAGATGTCTGCGGTTATTAAAAGAATTCAAAGAGTACCGCCTTGAGCATATTCCCAGGTTGCATAATGAAGAAGCTAATCGGTTAGCACAGAACGCTTCAGGATATCAGCCGATTCAAGAAGTCCTGACGTCGGTAATGGTTGCCGATGACTGGAGAAAAGAAATTGCCAATTACTTAAGAGATCCGTCTAAGAGGGTTGAAAGGCGTCTAAGGTTTCAAGCTACCAATTATGTGCTCCTTGACGATGATTTGTATTATCGGACAATTGATGGAGTTTTGCTCAGATGCCTTAGTACAGAGGAGTCAAAAGAGTTGATGGGCGAGATCCATGAGGGTGTGTGTGGAGCACATCAATCGACATTCAAAATGAAGTGGATGATTAGGCGGAATGGATATTATTGGCTGACAATTCTTGAAGATTGCTTTAACTATTTTAAAGGGTGCCAGGATTGTCAGATGTTTGGTAATGTACAGAGGGCACCTGCATCGGCAATGAATCCTATAATCAAGCCTTGGCCGTTTAGAGGATGGGCTATTGATCTCATCGGCCAAATTTATCCACCGTCAAGCAAGGGGCATAAGTTTATACTTGTTGCTATCGATTACTTCACGAAATGGGTTGAGGCGATTCCTTTTAAGAAAGTGACATCGGCAAACATGGTAGATTTTGTAAAAGAACACATTGTTTACCGATTCGGTATTCCTCAAACTATTACCACCGATCAAGGGACTATGTTCACATCGGGAGAGTTTGATGAGTTTGCTGCTAGTATGGGGTTCAAAGTGTTGAATTCTTCTCCTTATTATGCCCAAGCTAATGGTCAGGCCGAGGCAACTAATAAAGGAGTTATTAAGCTTATCAAATGTAAGATTGAAGAAAACCCTAGAAGGTGGCATATAGTGTTAAATGAAGCCCTGTGGTCGTATCGGATGGCGTGTCATGGTGTAACCAAAGTTTCGCCGTATCAGTTGGTTTATGGACACGATGCTGTTCTGCCTTGGGAAGTTAAAACTGGTTCTAGGAGATTGTTTTCTCAAGATCAATTGACAGCCGATGAGTATGATACCCTTATGAAGGATGAGTTAGAAGACTTAGCAGGTCATCGGTTGAGGGCTTTGATCAACATTGAAGAAAATAAGAAAAGAGTTGCTAGGTGGTATGACAAGAAGGTAAAGGTGAAAGAATTTGCCGATGGTGATCTGGTGTGAAAATTGATTTTACCGATTGGGACTAAGAATTCTAAGTTTGGAAAATGGTCTCCTAATTGGGAGGGTCCATTTTGGATAAATCAGTCTGTTCCTGGTAATGCATATATTTTGGAAACCCTCGAAGGGGTTACGTTTACCAGAGCAATCAACGGTAAATACTTGAAGAAATATTACCCTAGTATTTAGGTGGATGCATAGAATACCCGTTGGAATGCTGATAAAAGAAAAATTATAAGACGTCGGTAAAAAGTGTACTGGCATTATATTACAAGCAAAAATCGAGTATCAGTATTACACTTGCCGATACAATGGATTGTAACAAATTACAACAAGGATTGAATAGCTGATATCGCACGCAGGCGAATTTGGTCTATTTCTTCCATCTCCTTGGCATCATCATCGGCGGATCCCTCCATTGGCTTGATCTTTTTCTTCATCCGGAGGGCTTGACGTGCATCGACATCTCTTTCTTGTTGTAGAGTTTGGATAGCATTTGGATGTTCGGTCTTCTGTTGATTGGCTGCAATCAAGGCATCGTCAACTTGCTTCAGCTCTACTAATAGCTTTTCTTTCCTTGCCGATAGATGGGCGATGTCTTGATCAAGCTCACTGCCAGAAGCTGCTAAGTGACCTATGTTCTTGTGTTTTTCATCGGCAGATTGCTTGAATTGAAGCATTTTCTCTTTGAGTTCTGACTGAACAATCCTATCGGCAATGCGGCGTGAGAGCCTTTGATATTGGAGTTGCTTACTCTCGAGGAACGCTACCTGGAAAAGCGTTTCTTCGATATCGGCGGATAGATGGCCTTGGATGTCTTTGAAAGTTGTCTTCACTGCAGTAGAGTCATGAACGAGACGGGACGTGTCTTGTTGCAGTAAAGATAGTAGTGCTTCGAGCTTATATTTGACATCTGCCAATAGAGCTGGAGCAGAGCTTTCTTCATCTTCGTCTTCATCGGGGAGGTTGACGGCGAAGGAGAATAAGCTGTTCGGAGAGTCTTGGGCCTAAAAAGGAAGAATATTAGGGCTTGCCGATTATAAGTTTATATTATGGGTTTTATGACAGTCGGCTTACCATCTTGAAGCGAATTTCTTGCTCAGGGCTTGGGAAGACAGCTGGCGTGGCATCATCTTGAAGATCGGCAATGGTTGCCGATGAACTTGCCTCCACGGGAGGAACGATTGGTGCTGATGGTGCTGTTGTTGGTGCTGCCTCTGCTGTGGTGGCTGGTTCTTGTGGCGATGTTGCCGTCCTCTGGTCAGGAGTTTCATTCGGTGTAGGTGCTGGTACCGATGCTGATACTGTTGCAGCTGGATCTTGCAGTGGTGGTATTGTCCCCTGGTCAGGAGTTTCGTTCATTGGCTGCTCTGGAATAGATGCCAACGGTGACTCTGCTGTTGGTACGTCAACGGTTAGTGATGCAACTGGAGTTGGTGGTGTAGATGGGGTGGCTAGCCTCAGACGTCTCTTCTTCCTCGGAGCAGCGGTTGGTGAACCGACGCGTTTCGGCTGCGAAGCTTGGGGGCATCGGCAGCATGAGTTGGAGAAGTTTGTACATTCGGAGCAGCTGCCGATGACCTTGTTGCCTGTAAAAGATGTTTGGTGCAAGTTAAATGAAGTGAATATTGCCGATGAGACTTTATAATCGGTATAAGTGAAATAAAACTTACTGCAAAAGCTCGCGCCAAGATGGCAGCAGCAGTCGATGGAGAAGCAATGGTCCTAGCAGGCATCGACTTAGGTTTAAGGGAACTTTAGATACCCTTTGAGGTGTGAAGGCAGCCAATGTGGGAGCCTTGTCGCTGATGACAGATGTGGGGCTCATTCTTCGAATATTGAAGTGTTTGCTGCTCTTGCATGTTTGAGGGATTGAATCGTCAACCTGTTTAGTAAAAGAGGGTCAGATGCCGATGGTAGAAGATAATGAGAAATGTACTAAAGTTAAGAACTTACTGCATCATCGGGAATGATGTAATCGGCGTCGATCAAATGCCGATAGTAGTGTGATGATTTGGCGAATAGTTGGTTGCTCCATTCTTGCCACCAGGATTTGTATAACTCTGTCATAAAAGATATTGGTGCCCAGGAGGATAGGTCGATGTTTGATGTATCGGCATGAGGAGAGAGATTGACAATCCTGTTCCAATCCATGGCACTGGAGATAATTTCCCTTGGCTTTATCACATTGGCGAAGCTGAGTTTGATCGGTAATTGGCCGAATGTCAACTGCCTTGCTGCTGCCGATGGATAATAGAACTCGTAAGATGGAGGAGAGTTCTTCCCGGTTCCAAAGATGTTGACTGGAATGGCTCGGGGAACAATGCTAGCCTTCATGATTGTTTCATTCTATGGCACATTCCAATCGGTAAGGTTGAATAAAAACAGGAATTGGTTGTTCTCATCAACATAAGGCCACCAAAGCCGTTCTGCGATAGGGATTCCATTGTAAAGCTTTTGGAAGAACCTGCTAAACTGATCTGCATTGGCATCGGTTCCTGGTAGCACTATGATAGCTTCCCCAAAATTGAGTGGGGGACGAGTTGCCAATTCATCATCATCGTATACATAATCTTCTGATATATCCCTTGGGAATTGCTGATTGAACAAGTCGAATTGAAGGACCTTGTACATGTGTGCATTTAACCACATGTTTATAAACCACCAAGGGCCCCGAGGTTGCCGATAGGCTCGCCTAGCAATAACTTTCTGGATACCTGATGAAGGAGATGATATACCGATCCAAGGAGATATCGGCCAAGACGAAGTCTTGCTCCATCGGCCAGAAGCTCTGCTGCTGGAAGGTACATGGTAGTGGGTCCAACTGTTCTGCCACAGAAGACGAACTTTTCTAGCCACATGTTTAAGAAGATGGCGTGTTCTCTCTGACCTACCGATCCGGTCTTCTGGTTCTCTCGAATGTATCCAGTCCAACCGCCGATATTGCGTGTGTTCACTTTATATTCAGCTTTTCTACCGAAGAGGTTGGAGGGATCGACAGAAGAGACGTCAAGGCCGGTAAGCATATGCACATCGGCAAGGGTGGGAGTAGCTGGCCCGTGTCTGAATAAGAAGGCATTCATTGTATCGGACCAAAAATAAGATGCATCCATCATCATATTTTCGTTCTTTTCCATATCGGCAATGGAGAGTCTAATGCATTGGTCCAGGTTGCGCTCTGACCAATAAACTTGCTATGTTCTGATTATTCTGAGGTACTAATTCTTCCATCCCTTGGTGGGTTTAGGCCATGAACGGAAAGCATCTTTCCATAACCCTAGACTAAAGCATTCGGATCTGAAAGGGATGCGGTTGGTTTTCGCATTAATTAGGTTGGTGGGATCGGGGTTTCCCATTGGGCCCAGACAGTTGAAGTTGGATTGTTCAATAGGGATTACAACCTGTTGTACATTTCCTAGGTTTCAGAAAAATCAGAAAAGGAAAAGGGGAAAATGATTACGAAATTAATGTGGGAAAGAAACTTGCAGATGATAAAGTAAGAAGAGATTATATTTACTCTGGGGACTTCGAAGTTGATCGCCATTGAAGCTGGGGAAGTCCTTGCGGTTCGTGCTCTGTTTGAGGAAGTCGTCGTCGCTTGAGTTTGCAGAACTGTTCTTCGGAGTCGTCGCCGAGGTTGAAGATGAGGGCAAATGAAGGGGAATGCAGGCTCAAGGTGAAAAACAGGTTGGATGATGGTAACTTTTATAAGCCTGGTCAGGGGTATTTTGGAATTTTTTTTGCACTGAGCAGGAATATGGAAGGGTATGCGCGGCAATCGAGGAGATATGATTAGGCTTGCAACTGTTC
Source organism: Microstegium vimineum (assembly GCA_022036555.1). NCBI lineage: Eukaryota > Viridiplantae > Streptophyta > Magnoliopsida > Poales > Poaceae > Microstegium > Microstegium vimineum. Next base: position 30,604,077 of record CM039139.1, on the reverse strand, counting down.
GCACTGCAGTTGCAGAATTTTGTTAATAAATTGCGATTTTTATGTGCGGTAATCAAGGAGGTCGTGCAAGTATCTTGGAGGGAAAGGTTACAGTAGAGAAAATTTCGGCGCGTAAGATATTCTAGACTCCGAAATTGGGGGGCATGAGTTGACACCGTTTTTCGGCATGTGTCAAATGAGCTAAGACTTGCATTGATCGGTAGTTGTTTTCTATCGGCATCGACAGGTTATCGGTTAACGTTACCGATGAAAATGAATTCTGCAAATGAAGACAAGTTTGTTGCCGATGGAAGCTGAACAACAGCAGAATTGTTGCCGATAAAGGTATTGCCGATAAGGATGTTACCGATAGGAGTAAAGAATGGTTGATTGGGGATATTACCGATAAAGAGATGATGCCGATGAGCACAGGATGACATGGCGGTTGATGTCAGCAGGGGATTGCCGATGGCAATAAAAGGAAGTTGTGGATTGAAGAGTCTGCCGATGGAAAGTTTCATCGAAGAGAAGGCGTAAGGAAACTGGTGATTTCATACCAGTATTGTTATGGCACTTTGAGTCTGACTTTTACACGAGTCGTTTATTTCCTTAAAAATAGAAGTGTCTGTTTAGGAAAATAGTATTGTTATTTGGGTCCGACTCCTGCGCGAGTCAGTTATTTCCTTTAAAATAGGAGTTTGTTTTGTTTAGGAAAGGTGCAAGCCGTGTCTGTCTACAACTCCTATTGCTGGAGTATAAATATGTACCTAGGGGTCGTGAGAATAGAGATCAATCATACATCAAACAAATCTATTACTCTTATTACTTTTACTGTAATTTACCCTTTTATTGCATTAGTTTTAGTTTATCTACGAGTTCTTCAAGCTTCGACGGGCTGCATCTCCTGGACCTCCGTCAAATCCTTCCAAGTTCCGCTTGGGAGTAATCTAAGCCTTGACATCTGGGCGCATCGTTGTTGTCTCGTTCAGCTCTGCTCTAGTTACCTTGATCAAGTCTGAGTCTTGACATCTGGGCGTATCGCCGATGTCTTGTTTGGATCTTGTTCTAGTTATCGTCCTTGTCGATTAACTGGTCAAATCGACTGGCACACCTTTGGATATCGAATTCGGGTAATAGCCCGAGGTGGTCGCAGATCCTGGCGCTTTTTGTGTCAACACCTCGCTTGGATCGGTGTAATACGGTAATCGGCAACTCTGAGGAACTTTGTGTCCCAAGCTTCACCCGATATGCATCTGGTTTGTTCGTAAGTTTCCGATTCTGCCGATGCAACAATCGACGGGGTCTCACTCCGGACGACCTCAATTTTGTCTCCGACCCACTGCACAAGGCTTTGATGCATGGTGGAAGGAATACAGCAATTGGCATGGATCCAATCCCTTCCTAGGAGCAAGTTGTAGGTACCTTTGCCACTGATCACGAAAAACATTGTCGGCAAAGTTTTACTGCCGATGGTTAACTCAACACACACGCCTCCCAAAGCTGGCGACACATTGACTTCAAAATCTTTAAGCTTCATGTCCGTCTTGACTAAGTCTTGGTCGCCTTTCCCAAGCTTCCTGAACATGACGTACGGCATTATGTTGATCGATGCCCCACCATCCACCAGCATCTTCGTCATAGGCTGTCCATCTACTTTGCCCTTAACAAACAGAGCCCTTAGGTGCTGCCTTTCATCATCGTCAGGCTTCTCAAAGACAGTCGTCATAGGATCCAACACCAATTGTGCCATTTCAGCAGTTTCTTCATCATCGCTGATAGGTGTCATGAACTCTATCGGCAATATGACAACCATATTAATTTCTGCCGATGGATCCCTATCCTCGCGCTTTGGCCTCCACTGCTTTTCCCTTGAAGGATTTTTGCTGTCATATAAGTCACTTTGGCGTTCGCGCTGGATTCTCCTTTTCTGAGTTTTTCGGCTGATTGAATTACTTGATTAGGCGCCAACTTGATCCGCCCTTCTTGGAGTAATAAGTCAAACATCCTATCGGCCTTGGTGATATCAAAGGTGAACCTCTCAGCTTCCTTCTGGCCAAACGGACAAGACACAAATTTCTTATCCTTCACCCATTTAGCAGCACCGATGCTTAGCTCTTCATCGGAATCCTCTTCTTGCTCAATGAAGGTCACCTTTTTATTCCAAGTTTTTCTAGGTTCAAAAGTCTTTACATCTTGATCGGCAATTCTCTGCACAAGGTGGCTCGGACTTTCAAACTCTTGAGACGCATACTTGTCTTTGATGTGCGGCAATAATCCTTGGAAGGCCAAATCTGCCAATTGCCGATCATCAAGCATCAAGCTGTAGCACTTGTTCTTCGTGTCTCGTAGCCTCTGGACAAAGCTCTCCACCGATTCATCATTACGTTGCCTCAGCTTAACCAAATCGGTAATCTTCTTCTCACGTATGCCAGCAAAGAAGTATTTATGAAACTGCCTCTCCAGATCAGCCCATGTGATTACAGAGTTTGGAGGCAATGATATAAACCATGTGAATGTCGATCCAGACAATGATGATGAGAACAATCTCACTCTTAGCTCTTCTCTGCTGGCAGATTCTCCACACTGGATAATGAAGCGATTGATATGCTCCATCGTCGACGTGTCATCTTGGCCAGAGAACTTGGTAAAATCTGGTACCTTGTACTGATTTGGAAGAGGAATTAAATCATATGCCGAAGGATACGGTGTCCAATAAGAATATGTATTAACTTTGGGTTTGATGCCGAATTGCTCTTTCATCACTTCGGCAATCTTATCGGTCCAATATGTATCCTGCTCTTGCCGGCTCATTGGCTGGTTGTTGACTGGTGGAGCCGGCTGATGCACCCCTTCAGGTCTTGGGGGAATATAACTTGGAATAGTTGGCATGGGCGCAGCACCAGTCGTCTGGACGTTATACATCGGCTGATTGGCCAATGGGTGACCTTGCATACTCACTGGATCATGCTGTGGTATTACATTCATCGGTTGCTGTACCGATGCTCGAGTGTTTTCTAGACTTCCATAATGATACATTAGTACGCCAGGCTGTTGAACCGGCGGCTGATTGGTCCATCCAGGATTATAAATCATCGACATGTGATTTACCGATGGCTGGTAGTTAACTGGCGTCTGCTGCTCCTGCCCTTTGGAGTAATCAACAAATTGGTTACCTTGATGTGTTAGTACTCCAGCTTGAGGATTTACTAGCATAGGCTGACTCCCAGTTGCTATGCTCTGTTGCATCGACACAACATTTGTCGATGGTGGCATCAGAGGTACTTTAGGAATCACTACCTGGAAATCTTCTGATGGCACTTGTACAGTTGGAGAAGACGTAGAGTAATGTATCATAGGAATCATCGGCTGTGATTGCATTGCCGATGCCATGGAGCCCTTCCAAGCTGAACTGTCTCCCTGCACCAGATTGGAACCAGCGGATGGATTTGAAGACATACCGTAACCCCACCAGTTGGTAGGAGCTAGATGATTCTGGTTAGCAGATCCTGACATTGCCGACGCCACTGGATCTACACTAAGCTTGGTGACGCTTTCAGGATTTGGTCTTGGCGGTGTAGCCACATCGGCAGACAGATCCACAGGAGTAGACGACGTCATTGGAGCTGCCGATGGGTTTATAGATGCCGATCCAGGCTGATGATATGCTGGACCAACATACTGGGGTGTTTGTCCTTCTTTGAAAGATTGCATAACAACATTGTACACGGTATTGGACAGCACATTGGAGTGACTAATTAATGCTTGATTTAAGGAAGAATTAACCATCTCTTGGAACTTACCAAGATTGACATCAAATGTGACCTGCCGTGGCAACGACGGATCTTGCTTTTGGATGGCTTCGCCGCTCCTGCTTAGGCTGAAGGACTTCAGATACAATTGCTTGTATTCCTCCATAGCCCGCTCCATAGCCAGCTTCTGATCATCTTTTAGATCGGCCTCGGAGACTTCAATGACGTTCCTCTGGTTGACGTCAGTATGATCACCCATGACAGATGTATAATTGGTCCCACCGGGTGTGCCAAAAGAGGCGTTGACACAAAAAGCGTCAGGATCTGGGAACACCTCGGGCTATTACCCGAATTCGATATCCAAAGGTGTGCCAGTCGATTTGACCAGTTAATCGACAAGGACGATAACTAGAACAAGATCCAAACAAGACAACGGCGATACGCCCAGATGTCTCGTTCAGCTCTGCTCTAGTTACCTTGATCAAGTCTGAGTCTTGACATCTGGGCGTATCGTCGTTGTCTTGTTTGGATCTTGTTCTAGTTATCGTCCTTGTCGATTAACTGGTCAAATCGACTGGCACACATTTGGATATCGAATTCGGGTAATAGCCCGAGGTGTTCGCAGATCGTGACGCTTTTTGTGTCAACACCATTTGATATCGATGTGAAGGTGCCAATCTTATTAAAAAACCATCAACATTTATATTACAAAAAACATCAACATTTATATTACAAAAATTTATTGAAGTGACAATTTTATTGTACAATAGTTCAACGATTCAGTACTATCAATTCGGTGAAGTGTAAGTCACCGATCTTGTAACCAAAAACTTCATCGATGAACGACAACGTATTAAATAGTGCACTCTCCGTTGCTTCACAACTACGAGCACATGGTGTACTAACAACGGTTAGCGACAATGATATAGTTTTAAATTTATAATTAATTAAACTTGATATAATAAACTATGATATAGTTCCATAATTGTCTTCTTTCGAGGACAGAGCCAGTATATAAAAAGAGTGTAGGATAGCATAGCAAGGGAATATTAGGGGTTTGCTACGAGCGAGAGAGAGAGAATAAAGCTAGATATAAGATGTAGGTGTTACATGGTCAACATCCATCTTATTCTGAACTGAATGTCATGGTCGCCGTGGTCGGTCACAATATTCTGCTGGCTGCTGCGATTGTTTGGGATCGATGATGATCGTCGGGGCGGAGGGGCCCGGGGCCCGGCCGGGGGAGAGACGTGGTTGATGATCGACTGCACTGCAGGAGGCAGCAGGCAATGGTGCCTGTTTGCTGTTTATTTAGTGTTGTTAGTTGGTGTGATGGGTTGCCCTGTGCAGTGATGTGTACGGTGTCGGCCGATCGTGCCTGTTTGGGCGTTATGGTCGTGCATACTACACGTGTTGCTATGAGGCACCAGATCATGACGTTCGTGCACACCAGCTAATATGCTATGCTACTGCTACTATATATCTTCTCTAGTCTCTCATATCATATCTACGCTAGGTAGTTGCCGTTTTAAATTATAGTTCATTTGACTAAATATAAATCTTATCTTATACTTCAAAATATAAAACTATCATAATAATTGTCTAAAGTACACATAAGATAAAAAAATGTTGAAGAATGAGAAGATATAAAAAGCAAATTATGTAAATTACTCTCAATCTAATGATTTAGATATTATCGTTACTTATGCTAAATATTTATATTAGTTTGTTGTGAGTTGGCTAAAAAATACCGCTAAAGTAAAGTTGATGAACAGAAAATGAACTACCTACCCTGGTGCTGCAGAAAAGAACCAAATAGCATAGAATGAGATAGGATGAGGAATAATGGAAAGCACGGCTAGTTATTCAATTCTCTCCGTCTCATAATATCTGTTGTTGTTTTTATGTTTATATCATAGATTTTAAATTAATTTGCGTGTAACATTTCTATCTCTAAATAAATTTATTAAAAGACTAGATTTAAATATTTTTTTAATAATACTAATTATGTATAATAAATATTAATATTTTTAATATATATTTTTGTCAACGGATGGAGTATCTGGTAAAATCTAGAAGCCGAGGAGCAAGCAAAGGTACTGCAGGTACAGTTGGAGTAGGTGATGATGGATGAGCACACGTGCGCCCATGTGATATTCACGCGCTCCGATCCTATACGCACGTTCTCCCTGCTGCTGCCTGGCCGTGGCCGGCTCCCCCTCGTCTCGTTTCGTGCGTGACCAACCAACCAAAAGGGCCCACAGGCAGATCAGATCAGATCAGAGGCAGCTTAATAATTACTATCTCTGTCCTCAAAAGAATGTAATTATTGTTTTTCGAGAAGTCAAACAATTTAAAATTTAATTAAATTTATATAACAAAATACTAACATTTAATAATAAAAATTAGTATCATTAGATTAGTTAAAGAATATACTTTTATAAAAAAATTATTTATAAACATAAATATTAATACTATTTAATATAAAGTTGGTAAAAAATAAGCTATATTAACCGATACAGTTTCTATAATTGCATTCTTATAGAGGAGTATATATTAGCACTCGATCAATCAGTCACCGCGCGCGTCAGTGTCACTCCTACTGTAGCTAGCTAATCCTCCGCCTATACGCATCAATCACACTGTACAACAGTAAGATTTCAATTTCTTGGGCTACAGATCATTTAATTAAAGGGCGGGCATCTTTCATTGCTTCCGCACATTATTTTGCCACTGGCCCCTAGATAGTACTACATACTACCAAGCATATGCATCATCACTACCACAGAGAATTCATTTCCGGAGATGATGAAGATGGTCGTTTTCAATGCCTGAATTAGCGACATACTATCACTCAGCACCAACATCACGCTACCATTGCACAGCGCGCACACACACATGCTCACTGGCGGAGCCCGGGGCCGTGGCCCCTAAGCACAATGATTTCCTTTAAGTACCTATAGAAAAATTATTTGGATAGCTAAAATAAACTATTATTTCACTCTATGTTGGTAATAAAATAGGATAAAATTCATTTGAATAGGCTAAATACCTATAGAAAATTCTAACATCATATGCTTAGAATATATTTAGAAGATGCTTATAGGTTGTCCGGCCTCCCTTATTCAAAATTTCTAGCTTACATATTAAATATTTGGTAATCTTATATTAAATATTTTAAGTATTAAATTAACTCAAATAAAAAAGGGTTTGGACTATAAACTTTTAGATCTTGTCAATCACTGTAACTTATTAGCAGTATATGACATGTCTCTATCTGTGATTGTTTTTTAAAAAAAAATAAATTTATGAACTTAAAATAAATATTTGAGAAATAAAAAAAAACTTATCAGCAACAAATATGTACATCAGTAGGTCTGCCACCACAACTTTAGTAAAACCATGTGAACATTTAAGGCTGTTTATGGAAATTCTAAATGTTGAATTTCAAAACTTACTACAACACGTACATGCATACTTTTGGAACCTAAACGACTTTAAATAATAATAATAAAAAAAAACTTTTGAACAAGAGAGCCGTAGACTGTCGCGACGTAGGATGCCGCCAGTTCCTGCCTGCAAACGAACGTACGTACGTGTCACCGTGGGCGACTGGCGCACCAACGCCTGCCCGCGTGGCAATCAGAACACCCGCACGACACGTCTGAGCCAAACTGATTGCGATTGCGATCGCGAGCGAGCCATATGCCCATGCCCATGCCCATGCCCATGTGGTGGTGCCGGTGGAGGGACCGGTTAGCGTCCGACCCGGGTGGCCGGAAGCCGCCCGTTAACCAGGGTTTTTTTTTTGTTCGACTCACGCCTGAACTGTTTCATTGGGCCTAATGTGTCTGTTGTTGGGCTGATGTGTTGCCCTCGTGCATGGACTGTTTCATTGTTGGCTGGCCTATTTCTTTGCCTGGACAGGATTCACCTGGCTGAGCTGTTTTGTTGACCGAATTTTCTTTCAGCCTGTATTTAGTTTTTCATTGACTAGTTGATTCTAACACATTTTTACTATCTCACTAAAAATACATGGACGAATGAAAAAAAACATAGATGGATAACAAAATATTACATAGAATTCTCATACGAATAATGACATGTATCATGTAAGAATAGTACACGGAGCGCTGGATTCTACAGAAGCATTGTTCGAGGTGCTGAGATTTGCACGTCATGATCAGTACTGTGCGCAGGATGGTAGAACTAGTTTGGAACAACAGAATCAGTGAAGTATTGTTCCTGCACAATTAGAAGAACATTCATAATTTAGTTTATAAATGTGAAATTTAGACTAAACAAAATTTATGAATTTGAGCTTTTCTAAATTGTTTGTACTTACATTATCAGCATAGAATTTTTTCATAAAATCAGAATTTGCCTTGTTATGCTTTGTTGTAACTACTTGGAATAGGAATTTTGCACGAAGAGCTAAGACATCAGCCTGTAATAGAAACAAATAAATTTCATAGTTGCTTACAAAAAGAAAGACAGTAGACAAATAAATTTTTCTTACATTTGAGAACATTTCTACTGTTGTACCATCAAAAGTTTGCATAAACTGCAACACAAAGATTCCAGAATCGTACCTGCATTAATATTATTTGAATCAGCTAATGGTTCTTAGTGCATATAATATATGTCTTTTTCATTTAAGTTATAGTTTTGTTTTCAACTTTTAAGAATGGAGTATAATTATTTTTTACCTGAAATTACATTTTGGAACCTACCAATATTGTGCTTGGAACTCAAAAATGTTGTAGATGATATTTCCAGGATAGTTAGCATCAAAAAATCTCCTGAAGTTTCCAATGACATTCTGAACTTGTTTTGTTGATGAATCTGTATTCATGTTTGGATCCAGAATTTGGAAAACTTTATGAAAGAAGTTGACCACAACCAAGAACCATTGGCTGTTTATATAACAGGGGATATGTAGCTGCAAGTAACTTAGTTAAAACTACAATTATAATTACTATATGTATTACAAGTAACTTACAAGATTTGCAAGTAACTTATAAGATTTGCACGATGAAGAGTAAAACCAACACATTCAAGGAATGTGTTCTTATACTTGCTAAAATCAATATTATCTTGCATCAAGATAGACTATACAGAAACATATGCATTAGTTACAGGAATTAATGGTATAGATATAATTACTATAAATATCATAATACTCACTGTAACAGAAGTGTCAAGAAATTGCAAGAATAGATGGCCCTCAATATCAGACATTAAGTTCTGATTTAATGCTAGCATTTTAATGAAACAGTCCATCATGTGAAAATGCAACCAACCACCATTCATCATTGATAGAGAAGCTTTATATAGGTCAACCCAAGATGTTCCAATCTGAACTAATCTGAAACTATAACAAAATAAAAGAAAAAACAATTAGTTGTTGTATTTCAAAGATTATGTGCTCAGAAAGGACATAATAGAAACATTTCTTCAACAATATTAGATCTTCCAAGATGAACAACAAAGTCATGAAGATAAGGATAGATTCGAGTCTACTGTTTTGAACGCAAAGTGCACAACAATGAAACCAATTGAGAAGCATGCAAGTGAAATTTATACAAGATTCATATATTTGAAGTTCCTACAACAGTTGCTCTTCTCATATGCATATACTGTATGAAAGAAAGTACAGTGTTCTCAAGCTAATAAGATATGAAGGCCAAGAATTTGAGAGAGATTCATTCACTATTGAAGTTAATCTTGAGCAGAATAAGTCTGAATGTGTATGTTCCAAATATGACAGAGATGGTATCCTGTGTTGCTACATAAAGGAAAGATGAATAGTAATTTGTTTAGTTATGAGAATTTACCTTCTTTGATTCCTTACTATTTTATCTGTCATTAGCTCGAAGAACTTGGCTTCAATTTCAGTAATAAATATGGTTAGCCTAGATCTTTTTCCTGTCTCTACTGATTTTGTGCTATGACTGCCTTGGATGTTTTGATGATTTGAAAGAGGAACAAATTGATTGGACAACTCTGGTTGATTAGATTGATGTGGCAAGTTATTCTTTGATATATCTGAATTGTCACCTTGATTCATAATCATTTTCTCAACATTTCTGAAACTCTTCTTCAATTCTCTGAATACAGTACTGTCAAACTCTGCATCTGAATATATGTGATCTGTTATCAGAAAGAAAACAAAAATTAGGAATTTAAATATAACAATTATATTTACTTTGATTGAATTTCTTATTTGCATGTTATTGTTTTATTGTTTTACCTGTAATTTGAATATCTTCTGTGCGTTCTGTTTGTTGCATTTCAGCATTGTTTTGCACAGTATGTGGCTTCTGTAATCTCTGCATAACTGAGTTAACAATATTTCCAGCTTTATTGAGTTGATCTTCAGAGCATTTGGCTTTGTGAGTACTATATTTGTCTTTGGAAGCATCTAATTCATTGGCATGAGTCAACGTTGCATGAAGTTTAGAATTCTGTATAAGATCTGCTGAATCAATGTTTGCTCTAACAACATTTCTGTTTGCTCTAAGATATGATGAATCAATCTCTGCTGAATCATTGATAGTAACTTGACCTCTTTCTGTTGTTGCATTGAAATGATTAATTCTCTCTTGGATTTCCAGGATTGGAACTTTTGAGTCAATGAATGAGAATTTTTTCTTGTAGCAGTCTACATAATATATGCATTAAGAGAACGTAGTTAAAATTGAGTAGAACTGTGGACACCTAATTTAATGAAATGTGGACATTACATAAGAACTGAGAGAACATTTAATATTAACATACAAAACATCATATGGATGTGAACATAATATCTGAACTATCCATGAAAAACAGAGGAAGCATAATGTATATACCTTTTGAGATTAGTGAATGAAGATGATCTCGAATGAAGTTTTTAATCTGAACAAGGTTGTTTTCTAGAGAATGATTTTCTTGTTGACACTATTCAGTTTCCTTAGAAATCTGGTCCTCATAATAATTTGAAAGAACATTGAGAAAAAAGCAATCATCAAAGTTGTCCTGTTCAAATGGCTGAAGATTATAGTTATCTTTGAATACTTCAGAAGAAATATTAGTCAAACCACAATTGCAACTTGTTTTGAAAGCTAGGACATGAGGCATTTGATAGAAATTTTTGAGCAAATAATTGATTTCTTCATGTGAGGGTAAGAAACTGTTTGAAATCCTGTCACATGATGAACGCTGAACAATGCTTTTTGCAACATATTCATCTTCAAAATCAGTATCTTCAAGATAGCAAGAAGATTTTTGTCTGCAAGTGGTTAGGTGGCATAGAGCATCAACGGTCTTTTCAAATGAAGAACAAATGTTTAGAAATGATGAATGTGGAACTGTATCTTTCAACTTCTGTAGCATTTCAGTGAAATGTTGAAGTCCCTAAAATTTGAGAAAAGTAATGAAACATAAAATTAGAGTTTGTATAAATAGTATATATGTTGGTGCTATCAATCAGTAGCATGAAAAAGTTTCATTACTTACATTAGAAGATGCATCTGGTAACATAGAATTAAGAATTTTAATCAGACAATCTTGGGCAGTTTCAGTAGAGAAGCAGTCTTTGAAAGGAGTACAGCAGATATGCTTCAACTGTTAAAACAAACAATGCCAAGTATGAGATATATATGCATTTTTGAATAAATAACTTAGTTTAAGTTATTAGTTCATTTACCTGTAATCTGCCAAATTTTGTTTCTTCATCTTGAGTTGAATCCAGAATAGCCATAGCTTTCACAGTTCTTGTTGTCCAAACATGAATTATTGGAGAATGTAGGCCTAAATTGAATTCTGAAGTGTTCAAAAATTCAAGGTATGCTATCTGGTAGAAAATATGGTGTTAAAAACCAATGAGTTTAGACAAAAAAACTGTAGTAATGTTGTATTATATTGATGTAGTTGCGAAACTTTGTCTGTGAAAAATGGGAACAAAATGAAAATCTTACCACTAACAAATGGCTGCATCCACCAGATGTAGTTGAAGAATCTGACAAAATTTTGTTCTTGTACTTTGAAGAATAAGAATTAAACCATTGAAGCACGAAAGAGCACCAAGTCAATTCAAGAATATCTTTCACATTCATTAGTGCAGGATAGTAACGGCAACTGCAGACAGATCTTGTATTTGGGCAAAGAAAAGATGATAGTGCCAACAGCATGAAAACTCTTATGAAATCTTCTCCAGAAAGGTCTGGTGTAATCAAAGCACACAGTTCTTTAATAGATGGTGTATCTCCAACAAATTTGATTAGATACTTGAAAAAATAAAATGAATCTAAAGTCCCTTGTGCATGTATATATTTGTGTTGACACCGTTTTTCGACACGTGTCAAATGGGCTGAGGTTTGACTAGTCAGCGGCCGTTCTCCATCGGCATCGGGAGTTGATATTGCCGATGGAAGAGTGCTGCGGGAAGACCAAGTGCGTTGCCGATGGAAGCTGATGAGCTTTGCCGACAAGATTGGTGAAGTCTTGCTGAAACTGATTGCCGATGAAGAGTCATTGCCGATTGCCGATAAAGGCTCGTTGCCGATTGCCGATGGAAGATGGTTGCCGATTGCCGATAAGGGCTCATTGCTGATTGCCGATGAGGAAGATGCTGCCGATTGTCGATCGGGAAAGTATTACCGATGCCGATGGGCGTGATTTAGCACTTGGCGGCAGCAGAGGATTACAAGTGGCCAAAGAAGGAAGGTGCGGATTGAAGGAGTCTGCCAATGGAAAGTTTCCATCGAAAGGAAGTATAAAGAAACTGGTGTCTTGTACCAGTATTATTATAGTAGTTTGAGTCCGACTCTTGCATGGGTCGTTTATTTTCCTTTAAAATAGGTGTGTTTGTTTAGGAAATAAATATTGTTATCCGGCTCCTGCGCGAGTCAGTTTACTTTAAAGTAGGAGTTTGTTTTAGGAAGGATACGTGTCGTGTCTTTGTACAACTCTCCATGCGGGAGTATAAATATGTGCCCAAGGGCTATGGAATGAAGAATCAATCCAATTCAAAAACAAACCAATTCTACTTTTATCTTACTTTTATCGCAATTTACCCTTTTTATGCATTAGTTATAGCTTTCAACGAGTTCTTCAAGCTTTCGACGGGCTACATCACCTTGATCTCCGTCAAATCCTTGTTAGTTCCGCGTAGGAGTACCTCTAGGCTTTGGCAATCCGGGCGCATCGCTGTTTGCCTCGTCTAGCTCTGCTCTAGTTACCCCTGATCAATCTGAGCCTTGACGTCCGGGCGCATCGCTATCGTCTCGTTCAGTTTGTTCTAGTTATCATCCTTGTCGATTGATTGGTCAAATCGACTGGCACGCCCTCGACATCGAGCTTTGGGTAATAGCCCGAGGTATTCACAGATCTGACGTTTTTTGTGTCAACACCTCTTTTGGCACGCCCAGTGGGACACGATTATATAAATATATTTATCATGACTAATCCAAGGAGTGTCATTGAAGTCTCCACAGCAAATCTGACGGGTCATCAGAAACAGGCTCTGGAGCAGGCAATGGAGGAATACAAGCGCTCATATCTTAGATCCTTCAGCCTAAACGGGATCGGCGAAGCAGTACAGAAGCAAGATCCACCGTCACCGCGGCAGGTCACTTTCAACGCCGATCCTGGTAAAATACAAGAGATGGTTAATTCTGCATTCAATAATGTATTAATTAGCCAATCCAATGTGATGTCCGATGCTGTGTGCAATGCCGTCAAGCAAACTTTCAAGGGGCAGGCACCATATTATGTTGGTCCAGAGCATCGTCAACTCGGATCGGCATCTGTTGTGACTCCATCGGCGGTTCCAAGGGTGTCTTCACCGGTTATGAACCAATCTGCCGATGAGATCATGCCACCAAGATCGAGCCCAGCAAGCATTACTCAGGTGAATGCAAATTTGGTGGCTTCAGCAATGTCCGGACCTGTCATCCAAAGTCAGTCAACTTCTGCCAGCTGGTGGGGATATGGTATGTCTCCGAATCCATCTGCTGATTCCAGATCGGTCCAAGGTAACCATGCAGGGTGGAAGGCTCCCATGGCATCGGCAACATCTGTACAGCCGATGGTTCCAGCAATGCATTATACTACATCTCCTTCAAAGGTGCAGTTGCCGACAGGGAATCTACAAACAGCAATACCTAGAGTGTTGTACGCCCAAGCATCGGCAAGTCACCCGCCGATACAACAAAGTCTAGCTGCTGCCGGTCAACCTATGGTGGCAATAAATTACCCGGCGCCACAAGAACAAGCCTCGGCTGGCTATCAGTCGCCGGCAGTCGTCTGGCCGGTGCAGCAAGGTGTGCCGATCGCCAATCAACCTGTATCGGCGGTCACTGCTCAAGTTGTGGTACCCGGGAGTCCAAGCTATCATCCAAGGGTACAACAAGAACAAGCGCTAGCCGGTTATCAGCTATCGGCAAATGCTTGGCCGATGCGACAAAACGTGCCAACAGTTAATCAACCTTTCTCGGAAAATTCTTGGCCGATGCAACAAGGTGTCAGTCAGCCCGCATCGGTCGTAGCTGCTCAACCCTTGGTACCTACAAATCAAAGTTATCATCCCAGGGTACAAGAGTTGCAAACTGGCTATCAGTCACCGGCAACTGCTTGGCCGATGCAACGAGGTGCGCCGATCGCCAATCAATCTGCATCGGCAATGACCGCTCAAGATGTGGTACCCACAGGTCAAGGCGATCATTCAAGGGTACAAGAACGACAGATCTCAGCTGGCGATCAACCAATGGTGAATTCCTGGCTGATGCAAAGCGTGTTAAATGCCAGTCAACCTGCATCGGCAATGGTTGCTCAACCTATGGTACTTACAGATCAACGCTATCACCCGAAGGTACCAGGGTTGCAAGAGTCAGCTGGTTATCAGCCATCGGTAAATCATGTACCGATGACACCTAACGCGGGTTGGATCAGTCAATCATCGATTCAGCAGCAATATGTGCAGCTTGAGCACCAAATGACAGGGGTTCTACAGCTTCGTCCAGCGAGTCGTCCGAATGAAGTATCGGTACATCCAACAATAAGTACTACTCTGCAATGCTCGCAGGAAAGAGTGTACGATGAGACATCGGTACAGCAACCGATAAATGCAGTAAATATAACGCCACAGCACAAGCTAGCAACGGTGCAAAATTACTCATCGGCACTGCAGCCGATGCATGGTGTTATCATGACTGGTGGTGTACACACGCCAATCACCCCAAGTGCTTTGACGTCGAGATCTGGAGAGATAGATCAGCATACTCAGCCGACTGGCATCCAGAATTTCTCATCGGTTAATCAGCCGATGTACAATATTCAGCAGGTTGGTGTTACTAATATATCGGTTGCCCCGATTTGCTCGTCACAGGGATATGAGGTACATCAACTAGTGGACATCCAGAGTGGCCCATCGGTCAATCAACCGATGCACAATATTCAATAGGTCGGTGCTGTCAAGGAGCCGATCGCTCCGGCCTACTTAGTGCAAAGATGTGAAGAGGTGCATTGATGTGCTCAATCAGTAGGCGTCCAGGATTGCTCATCGGTCAGATAGCCGATGCATGATGTCCGACAGATTGGTACTGCTAATGTATCGATCGCTCCGGCTTGCTCACTACGGAAACATGAAGGGATGCGTCCATCTGCTCAACTAGAGAACGAATTTGCGCATCGGCAAGGTCCAGATACAAAGGCGTTTTCGTCCGAGAAGATAAAACGCTCAGAGCTAGACGAAGAGCCAAGCCTTGACACTGCCGAATTGGAAAGTTTCACCTTTGATATCACAGAGGCCGACCAGGGTGCTAAATCATTTGGGCCCGGAGAGATTTGGGGCACAAAGTTGCTTTTCGTTGGACAAGGGGGCTCTAAATCAGATGGCGAGATGGACATCCACACTGTTGAGTGGGTGAACGGTGAGGAGCCGGTGCCTTGTGTGGTCGACCAGAAAAGGACTGGAAAGTTCACCTTCAATGTCGCGAAGGCCGATGGGATATTTGACTTATTGCTTCAGGAAGGGCGAATTAAGCTAGCCCCTAATCAGGTAATTCCATCGGCCGAGGAGCTCAAGGACACCGGGTACTGCAAGTGGCACAATACAACTTCTCACAGTACCGATGACTGCAAAGTGTTCAGGCAGTGTGTCAACAATTTGGAACCAAGAGGAATTCCAAGTATTTTGTGCACACAATTATCATTCAAGGTCAATGTGAAACCATTTGGCAAATTCAATGTACTCTTAGTTGGATCAAAGAACTGCATCAGCCAATTGTATAGATCATGTGGAACTTGAGAACATTGCAACTCAATTAACGAGGAGAAACCAATTTCTTCAAGAAGATCTTTATGATGTTTAGATAGCTTTGAAAGGACATTAACAAAGGTAGAAACATCACTTTGATCATGTGAAATCTGAAAACAAAGTTTTAAAGATTTTTTAGTATAACTGAAAATGTAATAAATGGAAAATTGTAAAGGTAAGGTTAGAAAAAACTGTAATGTAGCTTTTCCTTACTTTCTGTTTTTTCATGGCTGAAGGCTCATTGAACAAGATTTTGGAATCGTCTTCTAATTGTTCTTCATTGTCATGTAGAGTTGGCAAAGCTGATTTGTGGTTACATAATTTAAGCTTCTGTGCTCCTCTGTTCATTCTCATACAAATTACTGAAATGTGAACAAGTTTCAGAAGTTATATTTCAAATGTCAGAAAAACATATACCAGGGCATGCAGTCATATTGTACTACAGTCTGCAGGGCATGCGGTCATCAATTGGCCAAGGCCGAAGGCTATCTCATATTTGATTATATTAGAGGTCAATATGTTGCACTGAGATGCCTAGCTTAACCTCCACAACTACTTGTCCTCATGAAAAAATGATAAGGTGCAGAACTAAACTCATATATCTTCTCAGAATCATTTTTTAGATAATATCTTCTCATAAATCACTAACAAATTAATTTGCTAAATGTAAGCTGATGTCTTCCTTAAAAGACTAAGCTGAACTATCAATCAATTGATCATTGTTTTTATGTTTTAGACTAAGATTCTGTCATGCAATATTTGTTAAACAAATTAATCTGAGAAACATATGTATATGTTGTAACCTATGTGATTAAAAACATTCTATGACATATGTAACCTATGTGATTACTTCAGAAAAACAAAGATCTATGAGTATCGAATCCGAAAGGTAAGAGAAGAATCAAACTGCAGATAGATAAGAGAACAATCTCACCAGTGCGATTCGGTAAGAACTGAGGTGAAGGCGGCTGAGTGGCTAGAGAATCGCCATCGCCATCGCCATCTCCATCTTCCACTGGAAAACAAACGCTAAAAAGGTGTGTCAATGAGTTGGTAGAGGATAAGATCCGCGGGCATTCTTCTAGGTGCTTCTAGGATGAGCTGGTATTGAATTATCCGCCGAAGGGCTTAAAGATTCAAAAATTACAATGCAGTCCCCGAAGAATAAAAGGGTCCACAAGTCAGAAAATTATACAGGATATCTAATATTACAACGTTGCCCCTCCTAAAATATCTAGTATACTTCCCTTCCTGCCTCGGATACCTTGCGCACCAAAAGTTCCTCTCCTAAACTTGCTTCTGCTCGCAGCTACTAGGCCTTGGCATGCAGTAGCGATCATCTGGTATGCTATCAATAGATGATAAAAAGCACCTATAGTATACTCAAGTTACGAAAGCTAATTATAGGTGCCTCTTTATATTTAGCAGGAAGCCAGGAACAGAGTAGATCCGTTGGATTCGAAGACTTGATGGATTGGAATCCAGATTCAGGTTTAGGTGAAGAAAAAATTGGTCGTGAGGCAAAGGATTCTTCAATGGTAACTGTAATTTATATTTGGCATAGTTAGAATTGGTGAAGAATTCTAGATTGTTGTTTGATTTAGGTTGTTTTTGTATGGAACAGAGTATAGATTTGTCTTTGCCTTCGGGTGCGAAACTTAGACAACCATTTGAAATTGTAAGGTCTTTGCAGAGAAAGGTAGAATCCAGTGGAAATAGTTTTGAGCTAATATTGTTATGACTAGGATAAGATATTTAATAGAATTGATTATATTATGCAGATAAGTAACAAGAAAGAAGCAGCACAGAGTTTGAATTGTAGTGAAGGTTCATGTCAGACACCCAGAGAGACAATTGAGGTATTATTTTTGAACAAGTTAGTTGCTTACTTGTTCTTTGTTGTTTGATAAGTTGATTAATGGAACTAATTATCTTGAACAGAAAATTTTGATCACTGTGAATGAATCTGACAATAATGAAGAAGAAAGTAATCATCATGGATTCAATCTTATGGAACAGTTAGAAAAAGGAAAAAAAGCAATATCAAAATTGGAAAAGGTATGGTGTTTATGTACAGTTTATAAAATGTATTGTTTCTATATGAATTGAATGTTCAACTTTGTTTTGTTCGATATTCTTTATCTTGTTACGTGATGTTATCTTAATTGAAATAACAGGTTGTTCTGTTAGATGTCAGTTTTTGATTCAGTAGTTTCATCTATGAAGGTATATAGATATGAAGTGTTTGATCCAAGATTTATTATGTACTTAACTTCAGATGTTGTATGATAAAAGAAATGAAATCTCGGAACAGAGCAACATGGAAGTAATTGATGATTTAGAAGGAATAAAAATTGCGGTATGTCAATATTTGTACATTTTATTTGTTCGAAATTAATAATTGAGCAGATTTGTCGTAGATGAGAAACAATGTTTCAAATTTGCAGGGTTATGGAATTGGAGAAAGTTTTGATATTGAAGGACAAAGCTTAAGTACTGAAGACAATACATCTGAAAAGGTTAATGATTTGTATGAAACATATATATTTCGTCTAATTGAGCAGCCTGGATAAAATGATTTGTTTGACCAAATGATATTTCATCTAATTGAGTAGCTTTCAGAAATGGAATTTCAAACAGAAAATTATATTGTCAGTCAAGTTGGATAG
The DNA here is from genome assembly GCA_022036555.1 of Microstegium vimineum. Taxonomy (NCBI): domain Eukaryota; kingdom Viridiplantae; phylum Streptophyta; class Magnoliopsida; order Poales; family Poaceae; genus Microstegium; species Microstegium vimineum. The sequence goes on along the minus strand of CM039139.1, from coordinate 30,585,382 downwards.
GCTGAAAGAATTAAGGTATATGCTTCCAAACTTCCTGGATAGTTTAGTTTCAAATTTATGGTTGTCATTATAGTGAACTATATCATCATATAGTTTGTAAAAACAGTTAAACTTTGTCTAGGAAATTAGAAGAGAATTTTTACTGTTGTATTATTTTTGTATAGGCAATTATTGACATGCTTGATAAAGAAGCACTTCTAGAAAATGAAAAAGAAGTAGAGGAAGTACTAATAAATGATGATGATGATGAGGCGGAGGATGACCATACAGATATTGTTCCAGAAGATGAAGATTATTTTTTTTCCAACACCTGAAGATATACAACAATCAAAAGCACCAGAAATTGGAATGTCTTTTGGTTCCGCAAAAGAAGCACAGAAGTTTGTCAATGTATATGGTCAGCTTTTTGGATTTTCAGTTATCAAAGGGAAGAATTATATGAAAAGGAAAATACTCTTGCAATGCAACAAATGCAGAAAACCTAGAGCACAGGATAACATTATTGAAAAGAAGAGGAAGCGGATGGTAATTGAAAGAACAGAATGCCCAATGAGAGTTTCAATTAAACATGAGAAAGGTAGGTGGACAATTGCCAATATGAACTTGACCCATAACCATGAGATGGTCAGTTCACCATCATTGACAAAGTTCTTTCTGAAGCATAGATATATGACAGAACTAGAAAGCGATTTCTCGAGAATCCTGCAAGAGTGCAGAATCAGGCCAAGGAAGATTATGGCAATATTCAGAAAGATGAGTGGCAGCTTCAGGGCTATGCGTTTTACAAAACAAGATGTGAAGAATTTGAAGCAGAGTGATAGAATGAAGCGGATGAAGAATACTGACATGGACAGGACTATCGAGTATGTAAAAAAAATACAGATGCAGCAACTAGGATTCTATTACACGATGAGGACAGATGATGATAATACAGTGAAGAGTTTATTCTGGACAGATGCAAAAGCTAGGATGAATTACTCACTGTATGGAGATTATATCTCATTTGACACAACATACAGTACTAACAAATACAATATGCCATTCGCGCCTATAGTTGGTGTAAATGGTCATGGAAAGACTATAGTTTTCGGATGGGCATTACTTGAAGATCAGAAGGCTGAAACATTTAAATGGTTGTTAATGACTTTCTTTGAAGTAATGGGAGGAAAAGTACCAGAGGTTATCATGACAGATCAGGATGCAGCGATGAAGAAAGCAATTCATGAACTGATTCCAAGTGTTGTCCATAGGAACTGTTTTTGGCATGTTATGAGAAATGCTCGTGAACATCTGGGAACATTGATAAGGGCAAGACAAGGTTTAGCTATTGAGTTAGAAGGTCTGATCTATGATTCATTCAGTGAGGAAGAATTTGAAACAGGATGGTCTAAAATGTTGGAAAATAACAGTTTGGCTGGAAACAAATATTTGAAATCTATGTATGACTCTAGGCATATGTGGATCCCAGTGTTCATGAAAAAAAATCTTATGTCCTTTCACGAAGTCTACAGGAAGAAGTGAAAGTACAAACTCTAATTTCAAAGATTATGTGCTCAGAAAGGACAGTATAGAAACATTTCTTCAACAATATGAGATCTTCCAAGATGAACAACAAAATCATGAAGACAAGGATAGGTTCGAGTCTACTGTTTTGAAGGCAAAGTGCACAACAATGAAACCAATTGAAAAGCATGCAGCTGAAATTTATACAAGATCCATATACTTGAAGTTCCTCCAACAGTTGCAATTCTCAGATGCATATACTATAGAAGAGATTGAGAAACAAATAAAGTACAATGTTCTCAAGTTAATGAGATATGAAGGTCAAGAATTTGAGAGAGATTCATTCGCTATTGAAGTTGATCTTGAGCAGAATAAGTTTGAATGTGTATGTTCCAAATATGACAGAGATGGTATCCTGTGTTGACATGTTTTGAGACTAATGACTCAACTTGGAATTCACAAAATTCCTGATTGCTACATAGAGGAAAGATGGACCACTGCTTACTTGGAAGTGCAATTAAGAAGCAGAAGATAGTCACAAAAAATTCAGAAGGAAACCAAGCTGGTGAACAGGCTATTAGATATGCAATGATGATGGCAAGAAATGCCACAGTATGTATGGATATGAGAAAGGATTTAAGAAAGAGCCAGAAATATATGGAGGAAATGGAAAAGGTTGTACAAAAAATTGAGAATGAATCACTTGGACAAAATCAGTTGGAATCAGCAAGCAGCACATCTGTTTTTAAGGACCCAATTGTTCAAGTTGCAGTCAGTGTCAAGAAAGGACAGAGATTATTAAGACAGGCTGAGAAATCCGCTAAGAAAGGAAACAAGAAATCCGCTAAGAAAAAGAAAGCATCATCAAATAAGACTCAACAAGAAGTTGTGATGAGTGGTTGAAAGTACAAATTTTGATGTATTCTGATTTGCACTGGTTTTCTAAATTAAATATTATGTATGCATGATTTTTATTTCGTTGAATGTTAAAATATTGGCATGAGAATTTGATCTGGTTATGTAAATTATTACTATATATGCATGTATTTACTAATTTTTCTTACATGTGTTATTATATGTTATTTATATTATTGAAAGATCTGTGCTTACAGCTTCTGAAATTACTCAGAACATGTATATTCACTGAGAACAGCGAAGTAAGCACTGAGAACATCAAATATATTCACTGGGAACATTGTATCAGAACATGTAAGAACATCGTATAGATAATATAAATATTACACTGACGGAACATTTAACAGTACATAAGATGACATTGGTTTTTCCTATCCTAAAACATGACATCTATAGTTACATGACAACAACACATATCTCCTAAACATTGAAATTAAACATTAATATCAACTGATGTTGATATTGATGTTCAATTGAGAGGAACTACACGAACTCCACCAATCTCTGGATCATTTTGACGGATTGTAAGATAACGAATACGGCGAGAATAAACTTCTGCACCACGAAACTCGTAGCGGTATGACAGCAGTGTCTGTAGATCTGCAATTGAACGAACAACAACGTACACGTAGGGTCCTAGATGATCTACAACAAGACGGTAGTTGCGATGGCCAAGAACTTGATGAAGAACTGCATAAGCAATGAAGTACCGACTGTAAAAGGTAGTATGAACAACAGTAAGCACAAGAACCCTCCTTTGCAGTCCATGGCGAACACGAATCTCTCTGAAGACATAACGATGCACTGACATGTCCCAAGAATGCTCATAGTTATCCATACTCTGTGAAGAAGACAAAGATTTGAATTCCAAAAAAAGAGAAGAACGAGCAATTCAAGAAAGCAAAAAATAGCAGAGAGAAGTAGAAATTACTTACGCAAACCTAAGAAGATAAGGATACAATTGAGAGAGAAGTAGAGCTTCGTAAAAGAAGACAGAGAGCACAGGCAGAGAAATGAGCGCTTTGAGTGCAGTTATATATAAAGTAATAGAGAACATGCTTCCCACTAATACACGTTGTCCATGGCTAAAGGCAGTTGTCGCATCAAGACAGATTACGGCAGTTCCTACTGCGCATATGGGATGCAGCAGTTCCTACTGCGCATATGTGATACGACCGTTCCTACTCCACATGGCAATGCAAACGGTTTGCAAAATAAAATAAGAAAAAGAAATATGAAATTTAATTTATTAGTTAAAAATTGACGTATAATAAATTATTATTGAAACATAATTTTTATAATAATGGAACACTCATAGGAAACAAGGTGAACATCACTTTATTATACGAGAACTTCACATTGCCAAAAAAACAGATTGTCAGAGAATTACAAAAGTGCTGCAAAGAAACATTTTGAAACAATCTAAGTGACAAAGTTTGATTATACACAGAAATCCTGTACTCTTGCTTTTAATTTTGGATCAATCTTCATGAAGAATCATTCTGAAAAACAAAAAAGATATGAATATAGACATCAGTGAATTAAATTTGAATTTCATAACAATATAAATTGAGGAACATGACAAAAGGAAAACACATACACTTGAATTCTGATTGAAATTTCCAGCCCTTAAGAATCTTGAAGAATTGATGTCGTTCAAAGGACACATTATAGCTTTGTAAGCAAGCAATTTGTGATATTGTATTGCAATAGTCTGTAAAACAGAAAGTTAGCATGATTTTATTTGAAGCACAAATGATTTGAGATTGAAAAATTATAATCAAGATTTGAACTGTACATGATCAATCTTCTTCAACAGATGTCCATCATAAAGCTCAACGAATAGCATTGCAAAGATACATGTGTCATGACTGAATAAAAAATATTAGCTATAGGAAGTGGTAGATGGAATATGTGCAATAGCAGTAAATAATATCTTACGTTCTTGGAGTTGCTTGTGGAAGTGGAGGATTGGAAATCTTGAATGAGGTAAAATTTTTGTTCAAAATACCACCATATCTACAAAAATGTTGAAAATTGGTAACCTACAAGCATTATGATTAGAAAAGAGATTGTACTATATTATAGATTACAAAAGTGTTGAACATTTGAATAACACTTAGAACAATACCAGTTTGTTCAATATGGAATTTGCTGCGTCATTTGAATATTTGCCAGATGGATCATAGAAAATAATATTATTGGATACTATATCAAGACATATGACACACCAACCATAATTAAGACATGCGGGGAAGAAGAACTGTAAATGTTAAACAGAATGAATTTTACTTTTGTGATTAGAACTGGATATATTTTGATTCATTGAAAAAAAATAGAACTTACAAAGTCACAATTGGAGAAATCAAGGTCTGAATGAATTCTGAATAACTCAGCTTCAATAGTATCAGGTATGAAAGTACTATCCAGAAAGCCAAGAAGCTTGTACTAAAAAAACAATTACAATTTAGTTTGTATAATTATATTGAAAGTGAGAGAAATATCTAGTAGCCAGTTTATAACTTACAACTAAGAAAGGTTGAATTACTATTTTTTTGAAATGCTTTTGACATTGAACAATGTCCAAGTAAGCTGAATTAAATAGTTGAGTGAAAATCCCCATGAAATCATCATAAACATCTTGACCATTTCTAACTGAATCTCGAAACCTCTTATATGAGCAATTGAATCCAAATATTGAAATAAATATAGATCTGCAGGAAAAAGATGAAAAAATAAACTAAAAGGATAAATAATTGAAAACAACGGATTTGAAGAAAATAATAAGTAGAGGAAGAAAGCAATACAAGTATTCTGCAGGGTTGTCTTCAAGATTGTTGGAGACATATATTTTATATATATGCTCAACATCATCACTTATGCTCAATTTTGTGGATATGGAATGATAAGAAATGCATCTTCTAGCCTTGAAAGCATGAAAATAGTATGCCTGTTGGATTCAAACTATGATTGTCTAACCAACAAAATAGTATGCAACAACAAGCAAATTAGTATATTAGAACTTACAAGGTGATTCTTTTCATGCCTTGAAAATGCATAGTGTGATATATTTGGTAGTGACCAGTAAGGTGTCAAAGAAGTTGGCAGCAACTGAAATAAAAAATAGTGTCAAAAATTGTGACATGAATGAATCAATCAAATTGAAATACATGAACTAATATAGCAGGTACGAATCTAATGAAAAACCTTTGAGTTTCCATAAACATGATGTTGTTGATATTCATGATTGCGGTCAGTAAGCAGAATTAGATTGAAATCTTCAATGCAAACATAAGAAAATCGAGGAATTGAATTTGAAAGTTCATATAGAGAATCTGTAATATTGATTTCCGAGTAATCCATGTACACAATCTAAAAAAGGGGGAAATAATTAGAGAAGACTGAAATAATTATAGAAGGCTCAAAGTAATATTTTATTATGTTGAAAGTTACTTACTGCTAAAATAGCTAGGCATCCTGAAACAATGAATTTCGTTGAAGGATATCCAGTACCATTCGAATCTATATAGGCTTGAAATTTCAGAATTTCTGAACCCATATAATCCAGAATATGAGAATTCCAATTGAAGGAATTAATTTTGGAAACATCAACCAGACAACTCAAATAATCCAGATTAAGATCATCCATTCCAGGACATAAAATGGTAGAAATAGAGAACCAAACAAATTCTTGTATGAAAGAATGCTCATCATCATTTTGAAGTAATAAGTCCATAAGTGCTTGTCGGGTTGAAATTCCTTTTGAAATATATTTCTTCTTAAATGCACTGACAGAATTAGAAGAATCTTGACAAATAGTATTGGAAACTGAAAATTTCCCAGATGGGAAACCAATAACATAACCAACCATATGATCAGCAAATTGAATTACTTTGTTCATATGTTTGAATTGCATGGAGGGGATATGAAAATGCTGAATTATCCATTGAATAAGCCCAAGAGGAAGATCAAAAGAATTGATATTCAATAAAGTACCGAGTCCATATTTCTCAATGTAACGTCTCTGAACATCATTTAAAGATTTCACCAGATAGTTCAATAGATGTGATGAGAAATTGTTGTCAATTATAGTTCCAATATCATTATCACTGGAAGCCATATCTAAGATAGCGTAATAAATAAATAATTAGATAGAGAAATTACAGTAATAAGTATAAAAAATGAACAAAGTAGAAAAAACAATTATAAACTAGAGATTAAGTTTCCTAATTCTGATGCAATGCTAAAAAGTACCTAAGAACTGTAAACTACATAGTACAGGAAAATAAACTAGTATGTAACACTAAAAGTGTAATATACTAAGAACTGGAAACTAGTATATTACAGGAAAAAGTACATAAGAACTGTAAACTATATATTACAGCAAGAAGAATCTAGAATATTAGAAGAAGAATTGACGTATTTTAACTATTATTTCAATACGCACAGTGCCGTGAGGGATGAGTTTGGCAACAGCGAGCCTCTTTCTAGTGATGGGGAAGCCGCTTCTTCTTAGGATGCAGAAGAGTGCTGCTGAGTGCCTCCCGAGTCGTTGTTGCAGCTCTCAGTAGCTTCAGGACCTGCACACAGACAAATGAGGCAGAGAGGACCTGGTGAGAACCTAAAACCAGAAAATGGGTGTAACACCCACAAATTTGAAATGCTTTTAAAATAGATGAAAATGTTTATTTATGAAATTTTGTGAGCATTGAATTTAGTTTAAGAATAATTTTATGGAAATAAAATTTATTTCTAGCTTAGCAACATGAATGTGCATTCATGCAGCTGCATAATTTTTGTTGTGGTGTTTGAATTTGCAAAACCCAAAATTCAAATGAATTCAAATGGTTTTGAAAATGAATTTGGAAAAAGAAATAAAAAGTAAAGAACAAAGGCTTGGCCTTTCTTTTTCTCTCCTGAAGCCCAGCCCATCCCCCACACTCTCCCTCTTTCTCTCGGGCAGCCCAACTAAAAAGGCCGAAGCCCATCCAGCAGGCCGGCCCACACTTCCCTCTTTCCCTCCCTCTCGCTGACCACCGTGGCCCACCTGTCGGCGCCAACCGCCAACTCCCGCATCCTCTCTCTCTTCCACTGCCGACCGGACCCACGCGTCAGCGCCGTCCCCAACCTCCCCTCCGCTCAATTCGGCCGCGTGCGCGTGGATGAGCACGTCGAGGACGGCAACCGCCTGCACGCCCGCTCCCACCCCCGCATCTCGCCCACGATGCCGCAACGGCACCGCACGCCCCGCATGCCCTGATCTGCGCTATAAAGCGGCACACACCGGCCCCCTTCTCTCCCCTTTCCCCTCTGTGCTCCCGTTTTCCGCCGAACGCCGCCGCCGTCGTCGTTGTCGCAGAGAAGCCACACCGGAGCTTAATACGCCTCGGTGAGTGCCGTTCCGAGACCGCGAACTCCCCGCGAAGCTCCCGGCCTAACCTCTCTCTCTGTGCCCCGCCTTTGGCCGCAGAAACCCCGACGCCGTGGACGCGGAGCTCTCGGACCGCCGCGACGCCGACCGCCGTTCCACGCCGCACCGAGCTATCTCCGCCCTCCATTTCGACTCGGTGAGATTCGCCATCGCTCACTCCTCCTCCCCGTCCCCGTAATTCGGTTAATTAGGCTCGGTTTGCGTCGTTCCGTCGCACACTGAGGTCGGCAACAATGGCGCCGTCGTGGCTAGCCTAACCCGGGGACGCACTGCCATATCCGAGCACCCCACGAGCACCGCACGGACACACCGCACATCCCACTGCCATCAATTTGGTCGTTACCAGCGTCGTATCGTCCCACCCGCACGCACCGATCGAATCGATCTTGGCGCCGCCACGGACCTCCCTGTTCCGGCAAACCGCCACTCCTTTTGAGCCCCCTGTCGCGTTCGCACAAGCACAGCGGTCCTCCCGGTGTTTTTGGTTGAAGCCGAGACGGTCGGGAGCGGGTTCCCCGTGGTCGCCGGCGAGATAGAGCCGCTGGGATCCATGGCGCCGCCTCTGCTCGCCTCCTCACGTTCAACCGAGTGCACCAACGCACTCCCCTCGCTTCCCCCTTCATCCCTATGCACTCAGTTTTCGAAACGGACGCCGGACGGGCGTTTCCGGTGAACTCTGGCGAGCTCGGCCCTCTGTTGGCCATGGCGCCGCCGCGCCCTCTCTCAGCTCCGGCCGGCTGGCCTCCCTTCTCCCCTCCCCTTCTTTCCTGGTCGTTCATCGCAAGATCAGTGGTCATGATTAAAACGCCGAAGGGGTATGCTCCTCGGTCCACGGTGGACCGGTGGACCGCAGCCCACGCGCGGTGCACGGCTATGCCCGTGGACCCGCCCAATCACGGGCCGCCGCGTGGCAGACCTGTTGACCCCGCGTCACAGCGCTGGCGCATTTCAGAGTTTACGTTTTCTCAGTCAAGACACGTAATTCTGCTCGGTTTATTCGAAAAATGGAAATCTGATATTTATAGAAATGCCACTGCCTTAATTTGTTTATAAAAACTTTATTTTAACTCCGATTTGGACGATTCGAGTTGCGTTAGATTCGTAATGAAATTCTCTACACGTTAAACCATCTGTTGTTCATGTTTGAATTATTTAAATTCAAGGATAATTCAAATACAAAAGATGCTCTTAGAGAACTAGTTTAATTCATATCTTTTGCGTTTTAAATCCGATTTTCGTGAAATTCGTGTTGAAATGATCGTAGCAATGCGTAGTATCTTTTTATAAACCTTTTAACTTTGTTTACTGTTGATGGTGTACTGTTCTAATACTAGTCTTGTTTGCTTTGTATGTATGCAATTGGAATGCGTGTTCTTGCAATGCCGTGATCGAGTTCAGGCAGTGAGGAGTTTGTTGGTGATCAAGAGTTCTTTGATCAGGAGTGTTTTGACCAGCAAGACTTTGAGAACCAAGGCAAGTATAGCATGGGACCTACCTTGTTATCCTATTTACCATAATTATGATTTCATGTGCATGTGTTTAATTTGATACCCGTAGTTTAATTCCCTAGAATTGAAATCCTTTACCTTGTTTCCTATGGGGTATGCATATGGGTAAATGGCTAGTGCTATATAAATGAATACTTGATCCCTGCCAAATGTTATAAAGTTTTGAATGAACTGGTGATCCTGTTTATGGCAATTGGAACATAACCCTTTAATAATAACTCACTGTTGGCAAAAGCTGAGACTGACAGTGCTACCGTGAGAGCTACATGGCTCTGGCTTTAACTCAGTAGTAGGCTCTTTTCTAGCTCGTTAGCGGTTACCCGAAAGGGCGCATTAGGCTCTTGCCGAGCTGGTTATAGTGCGGCCTTTGTCCGAGTTTGAGCGTAGGCTGCGGGTCTTTATGCTACTCGGAAGGGGAGCTCTATCGCCCCTTGCCAATCCTAGCGGCCCTAATCTTGTTAGACGAGATACTATGAAAGGTTTCATAGTGAACCCCGCCCACTCACCTTGGCAGTGTTATGGGAGTAATTAACCCGGGCAATCGGGGCATCACGACTCACGGGTAAAGATGCACAACCTCTGCAGAGTGTTCAAACTGATATATCAGTCGTGCTCACGGTCACGAGCGGCCCGGAAAACTGACGGTTTAATTAATTAACTTGACCAACTTTTATGTTCCTGTTGCCACCATAATGATGATGGTTATGACTCTTTAAACTTTGGCAAGGATATAAGTGGGATCATTTGGGGCTTAAGCATAACTGATGAAACTTAAAAATAAAACTTTGACCAACTAAAAGTGCTGAATGCAGTAAGCCAGTGTCAGCCTTTTGAGCTTCATAACCCCATGTTATACTGCTGAGTACGAGTGTACTCATGCTTGTTTTCTTTTCTATTTTGGATAAAAATCCCGGATGGGTAACAGAAGCAGGAGGCCATGAGGAGTTTCCCGAAGATTTCTAGGCTTGGTCAACTAGTTGACCTTCCCTGTGAGATGGAGCCTCAAGAGCTAGTGTATCTTCCGTTGTTTTATTTATTCTTGTAATGGATTTATGTTCGTTATGTATTAAACTCTGTGATGATACTTTGTAATTTATGAACTTATGTGTGGATTATTCCTGGGCACACATAATGTTATGCATCCTATTTTGTCCTTGAAATTGGGTGTGACAATGGGTTGAATCTGATCAAAATGATGCATGAGATCTTAATTGAATCATACCTCGAAAAATCTTGCAGTGGCCCGCTGGATCTGTTGAGGGACGGACGCCAGCGGCCGGAAGAAGAACTTGCACAACGCAGCTGGATCAAATCGACAGAATATTTGAACCAAACTCCGCGGACTGATTAGTGTAGCTCGAAAATGGTTTTATAAAGCAGTCTGTGAATAGATCGAGAGAGCTCTGAACCCTACGGCGGCGACCTTATCTTCTATTGACCTGCGCTGCTAAGGGTCCTTATCCATTGAATATGGTTTGTTGGGAACAAAGGGTAAGAGGGAATAGAATATACCATAGGGAATATTCTAGACACTGTTATATTCATTTAACTGAAGATCAGATGGGAACAACACGTGGTCTTGAGTCCATTGAACAGGGGGTTGGCGCGGAATAATCTAGAAACTGTTATATTCATCGAACAGAAAGAACCACACGTGATCAAAGAATCTTTGAGCTACACTAATTATCTTTGGAATTATCTTTGTATAGAAATAGATAATTATCTTAATGGAGTTTGCCTTTGGACTTATATTTGTATAGAAAAAGTGTGTGTAAATTTTAAATAGACTATACACTAAAAAGGATATTTTCGTTAATCAAAGGGAGTTTGTCTATACGACAACTGATTGTTATATGAAATATGAACACATGATTTTTACATAACATAACTTTTATATCATAGGAACATCAAAGAAAAATATCGTGGAACATCACATATATTAAAATTGAACATCGCATCTAATATTTTTGGTTTGGCACATTCCGCTGATTTACACACCTCTAACACACAATTTGCATACAACAATAGTGCTATAGGATGCGAACGAACATTAGTTCTATACGACGTGAACATCGTAAGAAAAAGTCACAAATTTGGGAAATTGAGATAAAATACACGGTTGGTAGTGACACATGGTTGGTTTTAGAACAAAGTAAAAATAAAATATTGAAAACAAATTGTGGACAACTAAAACTTTCATCCTGACGTCTTATAGCAATAACACATCAGTCATAGTTATGGTTAAGACAATAGAGAAATATTGTTGTGCATTGAAAATATTTACAAGACTTCATTCTTGTTACTACAATGAAATACAAATGATCTAAGCATCAAATTGTCCAATCACAATCTCATTCTCCTTGTGGTAGATCAGTCTATGTGAAATGACCTTGCGAAACTGAGTAACATCAGTCTGTAAAAAGATTAACAAAGAGTTAACACAGCTGAAAAAAATTAAAAAAATTAAAACAGAAAATAATTTGAAGAGAATGGTGAACATACATGCTTAAATTTCATAAGAATTTTGCCATCGAAGTATTCAGCAAACATCATCACATAAATGCCATAGTCGAAACTGTCAAAAAACATATAGAATATCGAATTATAATAAAGAAATTAAGTAATAAGAACAAAAGAAAATTTGATAATGAATTACTTGTTACACTGCTGAGGGCATTAAGAAAAATTCTTCACATAATCAATTAATGGTCTGTCAAATATTCCAGCAATTTGGCAGGTTGTTTGGAAATTTGTAACTTGAGAAACAATACTTGTACTTATTAACATTGAACTAGTATTATGATGAAAAGAAACATACAGTTCATACTACAATGTTGTACATAAGAAGTGATTGCACATGAAATTCATAATACATCAATGACATATGGGAACAACAGAGGGATAATTTTGAGAAAACTGGAAGGGATAAAAAAAACTATAGAATGAATTAAGTAAATGGAAATTTACCAGATTAGTAATGAAAGTGTCTCTGATATGAGCAGCAGGAGAACTTGTTGATGAGAAAAAATTGATGCTCTTATATAATGAATTAATACAGATCAGAAACCAATGTTCATCATGACAAATCGAGAAAAACAGCTGGAAAATATTTAAAAGTATTATTTAAGATTTAGAAATAATATCATACTTCAGAAAACTTATAAAAGAACTAATAATGATTCAACATACAAGATCAGCTTTGATAATACTGTAATCTTTTTCAATCCGTTTGAGTTCTTTAATGATACGCTCAGCTTGAAACATTTCTGGACTTTGAAGAAACTTTCGCTGGCAAGTTAGAATGTAAAACAAATTAGGAAAATAAGTAACACAGATGTTACACGTTGAAGAAATGGAAAAAAACTTACTATTAGGAATGGTGAAAAGCAAATCCTTGCCTTGCTAATTCTACTCTTGGTAGATGACTTGCTACCCAAATTGAATGACTCAGCAAAAACTGACATCACATCATCAATAACATGGCCTCTTAGTTTCAATGAGTTACGAAGATGAGCATATGTGCAGTGAAAACCAGAAATGATAACAAATGCCGGACTAATAAAGAAGTTAGTTAGAAAATAATCCATGAAAAGGGAAAAACTATCTAAGAAATTAATAATTCATCAGATTATACTTACGATTCTGCAAAATTCTTGCCTTGCATAAATTACCTAGAATGTACTTGGTGTAAGTACTTGAAACATATCGAGCTGCTGTGATTGAAATGGAATTCTCAGTTGTTTTGACACCTCTTTTCTTCCGTTTGTTCTTCTCAATAACATTAGATCAGGTACGCTTCCTGAAACTACAGAATTAAAAAAATAATAATAATAACTGTGAAAATACTAATTAAGGCATAGAATAACAAAAGAAGGTCGACTAATATATTGAAGAAGTATACAATATACAAATACTAGAGACTATAACTAAAATTTAATAACTTTTAAAAAAATATATAAGATTCTATAATAGTGGAATTAAAACAAAAGGATTGAGGATTGAGAATGACTATAAACAAAATCATTAAAACAAAAGGATTTACCAGAAATAGGAGTCAGATTTTTTTTCAGAATTCAAAGATGCTACAGACTTAGTAGGAGTAGTCTGAGCATAACACATTGCAATTTTAATACCACTTAAAGCTTCATCCAAATTTGCTAAAACAGTGGAATCTGAAAAACCTTTCACATTTGTAGAATTAGAGTGATTAGTTGCACTACAATTTTTTCAGTAGATTGAGAGTATTCCTCATGTTGCTCATCTTGAACAGATTTGAAAACATCTTCATCAATCCCCTGGTAAAATAATGAAATTAGTAACAAAGATTCAAAAAGGATATCATGTATATAGGAGGTGAACCTTAGATCTGAAATGTTACTAAACAGATCAAGGAAGCAGCAAAAACTAAACCTATATTGTAGAGGTGTTTATGAAAAAGTCATCAGAGAATAAAAAAAGATGTTTATGAAACAAACTTGAAATAAAATGTCAATAACAAGTTAAAGAGGTTGACGGTGCAAACTTAGATTAAAAAGGTTGACGATGCATAATCATACAATTCAAATATACCTTTGGTGTTTGGGAAGAATCACGAACGTGTGGAGAATTTTCACAAGTAGCACCATGATCCTGTCATCAAGAAGAATAAGAAGTGTTAAAAGATCTAAAATGTTAGTGAACAGCACCACCTATAAGCTGGTTGAACATAACATGCAGCACAAAAGGAAAAAGCACTTAAACAAACTAAGCCTATATTATAGAATAAGACCTATAAGCTTGTTGAACATAACATCTGAAATAAGAGGTCCACACAGAAATAATAGAAGATCTTTACTAAATTAAGATCAGATAATATACCATAAAAGCTTTAAAAAAAATGCCAAAAACAGATCTGAAGATATATAACAAAGCAAACTTAGATTAAAAAGGTTGACGATGCATAATCATACAGTTGAAATATACCTTTGGTGTTTGGGACGAATCACGAACAGGTGGAGAATTTTGACAAGTAGCACCATGATCCTGTCATCAAGAAGAATATTCAAATGAGAACTGAGAGAACATTTTAGAATATTACGAAGAACATCATGTATATAGCAGGTGACACATAGAGATCTGAAATGTTACTAAACAACATCAAGTATGTTACTAAAACCTATAGTGTAGAAGAAACTATATCCTAGTTGAAAAATGAAAACACTTGAAGTATAACCAAATAATACAATTGAAATATACCTTAGTTGTTTGGGATGAGTCAAAAACATGTGGAGTATTTTGACAAGTAGGACCATGATCCTGTCACCAAGAAGTTTAAGGATAAGTGGTAAAGAATGAACCAAGTTTAAATGCGAAGAACATAACCTATATCCTACTTGAACATCATATGAGAACTGAGTGAACATTTTATAATATTATAATGAATATCATCAATAATATCAGATCTGAAATGTCTATAAACATCACATGAAACAGCACAAAGGGGAAATCTAGATGAACAAAGAAACAGTACCTTATTCTCACGACTATCAGAAGCAGTACCAGGAGCAGATGATTGAAAATTAAATATATCACAAGACAGAGATGCCAAGCGATTTGCAAATACTACAGACAAATTGAATGGAACACTATCTGATGAATTTTCAGCAAGAACAAATACAGATGTCACTTCACCAACTAATCTCTCATAATGCTCCCGAACTATAGGCTCAATACAGTCAGGAACCTGAAAAAAAATAAGAATGTAATAAATAGTAAAGAAATTATTAGTCATCTTATGAAGTTAATAAAATTTAAAAATAATTAGATATCAACATCTTACATCAAATGGAGCAATAGTAGGTATAGGACTATCAATATTCATTTTTACACAAGAAACTTCATCTTCTTCATAATCATTCAAGTTATCTGCTGCACCATCTTCATTGTTGACAGGATCATTCAAGTTATCTACCGCACCGTTTTCATTGTTGACAGCATCATTCAAGTTATCTGGCGCACCATTTTCATCAACAACTAAATGATACGGTGTGCCAGAGAAATCTCGGAACTACACAATATAAAAAACGAAAACACAGAAGAATCATAACCACAAAAGATTAGAATTAAAAAAAAACAATTGTAAAATGAAAATGTACCGGGACAACACCAAACTGCATACGATCAGATGATGCAAATCTGACACGGTCAACCTCAACAATGTAAGAGAAATCTTCAATTTTGACATTACAGAAACGAGGCAATTCATAAGATATGACATGAGAATTCCCAAAATCAGTATTCAAATCAAGAAAATCCATATAGATGACCTAGTCAATTCATACAAAAGAAAACTAAATTAGTATAGAACAAATAATATTCATCAACGGAAAGAAAACAAGAAAAGAAATTACTTACCGCAAGTAATGGCAAACAAGAACCATAGCAATGTATAGCATTGCGTACATGATAGATCTAATTGCTTCAGGTGGAGTGAAAAACCATTACCACCATAAATGTGGAAACAACCGAAAGTTACAAACCATATAGAATGATCCAGAAATTAGCACAGAATAATTAGAGTTATTCATCAACTAAGAAGTTTCTGATCTGAGGAGCATAATTAGAGCACAACAACCAAACCCAATACTCTCACCCTTAGGAGGTAGAAAAAAAGCCTAAACAACGACAGCCACATAGTTCTTATAACTACCAGCGAAACATCCTGTAACATGACAGACATTTCTTGAAGAACCGCAGCACCAGACATGGTTCAATCAACAATCAAGCTTCAGATACCCGAAAATACATTCGAATAGGGTTTCGAAAGGGAAAAATGTAGAAGAAAAGACTAACAAACCAGCCGCCGCCTCCGCTCACCGCCGCCGCCGCCTCCGCTCACCGCTCGACGCCGTCGCTTGTCGTCACTGAAGAGCCGCCGCCGCTCATGGCCGAAAGAGAACGGGACGCTCGGGTTCCCCGAGCGAGACGCAACCGAAAGAGGACGGATAGCCGAAACAGGCCAACGAAACAAGCCAACGAAAGCTGGGCCGAAAAAAGGAAAAACGGCCCGCGCGCGGAAGGGTGGGCGGGGTGGTCGGAAGCCGACTGCTATCCGATTGGTCGGAAGCTAACGGTACCGGCCGGTGGAGGCGCGTTCATGTATCTGAAGAACCTGCCGTGGCTGGCGTCTCTCTCATGCAAAGGAAGCAGGCCGAATTGAAGCAAGCTTATGGGCCGCTCCGAAAGCCTATGATGGGCCTACATGCATGGCTGAACTGAAAGCCGGCCCTAGCCTAGCTAGCTGCGTCTGCGTGGTGGACAATTAAGAACGAGGACAAAGCCTGTATGTATTGCAATATATCGTGTCTGCGGGCGACGGCGACGGCGACGGGACTGCAAGTGGGCATCCACTGGCACTGGCTGGCAGCGACATTCTGGGCTGGCTGCTGCTGACCTAGCTAGCTGCCGCGGAGAGACGTCCGTCCGTCTGTCTGCTCTGGTCCAGCAATCACGCGATTCACACACACCAGACATGTCCAGCCCGCCGCCGGCGCGGGAGCCGCCGGGCTGGCCGCCGCACGAGGGCCACGCGCCCGTCGTGTTCGAGCGCGCCCACGCAGTCGTGTCGGGGGCACATGGCTGCCTGCCTGTACGACGACGACCACCACCACCACCACTCCCGCTGGGTCTCTGTCGGGACGGAGGAGATATGATGATGCAAGACGTCTACTGTACACGGAGACCCTGATGCTGCAGGGACCGGACAGGGCTGGCCCGTCAGGTACACGCACTGCATGAAGCACACCCAGTTCGAGTACGACCAGTGGCTGGCGGGTGCGGCGACCGAGTGGAGCAGTGGAGCAGTGGAGGACTTCGGACATGTTCGACGCCGTCAGGAAGAAGAAGAAGCAGCTCCAGTGCCCGGAGACGACGACTGGGACGATCACCATTTGCTGGAACAAGCGTACCAAGATTTCGACAAATACTCCTCCTAGTTACATAGTTGTTGTTGTGATTGGAATCTGGAATGCAGATCGAAGAGAGTACGCATTGAAACCAAATCCTCCTCAGAACTCCCTCCACGGCGTCCTTGGTGGCCTCCCTCAGGTCCGCCTTGCTCCGGTGCCGGCGGTACACCACCCTGGGCGCCATCTCCAGCAGGCTCTCCCGCATCCTCAGGCACGTACCGCCGCCAGCACGTCGGCGATCCTGACGTCCCCCATCAGCACCGACTCCTTGGGTAAACTTTGCCTTGAGCATGGGCCGCATGTACGTAGCCACGGGGTTGAGCGCGCACGCGGCGCCGGAGTCCACGACGGCGCACACTAGGTTGGAATTGGAATTTGTGCGGTTGGCGGCGGCGCACTCGGCGAGGATGGCGCCCCGGATGTTGGGCCTTGACGGCCTGGAGACGCCGCCGGCGTAGAGCATGAGCGCGGTGCGCCGGGATCGGGTGGAAGGAGGTCGGGTCGGGTCGGGTGGGGGATGGCGTGCTCCTGCCAGGGCCACGCGCGCGACTCCAGCGTGAGCACGCTGAGGTTGGCGAGCTCGGGGAGGCGGAGCAGCGACGTGGTGCCGTACATCCGCGGGTCGGCTTCGTGCGCCTGCGAGTAGTCCCAGGCGGTGCCGGCGAGGAGGAAGAAGTGAAGCGCGCGAGCGGCAGCCCGTGGAGCGCGGAGGAGTTGAGGAGGTCCCATGGGGTGGAGGACGTAGGGCAGCGCGTCCAGCGCCGCGTAGTAGGGGAGGAACACGGCGCGGGAAGAATTTGCCACAAGGGTAAAGCCCATTCTGATTCATATCTGTTTGCATTATTAAATTAAAAAAAGTGGACAAGCAACATACAAAACACCTATACTTATTCATTATGACAGAAAACCAAACAATGCCCGTTCACAAGCTTAAAACAGAGCGAACAGCGACCAAGTGTCATCCACTCAATAGCTGATATTGCGGGCAGAAAGCAATTCAAAGAGATTTCCAGTACAAGAGAAACCTTTATCATGACAATATTCGGAACAAAGCATCCACAGACCTGAATTAGACGCTACACAAGCTTAAAACAAGCATCAGTTCTTTCCCAAATCTACCCATGAAGTTCTTGGAGGCTGCCTGCTAACCAACATCAGCAGTATGCACTACCTACCACGGACTATCCAAGTTTCAGCAGCTACTACAAACCTAAACCTAACCAACCCCCATCATTTTACCAACACCTTCTGCAGAGGATTCTTCTCTATTTTCTTTCTTGGCAACTCTGCAGAAGATGACAGATCTATCGCTTTGATGGTGGCCTCCCATCGTCGTCATCGTCGCCATCATCATCTCCATCGTCTTCGTCATCGCCTGACCTCTTCCTCTTCGTAGAGGACTGTGCCTTCACAGAGTCCTCACCATCATCCGCATCTTCTTCTTCTTCTTCAATTTCCTCGTCCTCGGCACCATCACCATTTTCTTCCGGTTCAAAGTCGCTCGAGTGCTCTTCGTCTTCAGCCCGGCCGAGGGGCTGAACCAGATACTCAGTTCCCAGCTCCTCCTATATACAAAATTAAAATTCCAACAAGCAGTGTTAAGTACCATAGTACAGATCGAAATAAATCAGGTCTCATCGGCTTCATCTTGCCTTTCATAAAGGCAGTTCAATCAAATCAGATCCAAAAGGGACCGGTCAAGTAAGTAGGTTTATGGGATCAGACTGACGTGCAAATTTTCATCATATCAGTAGACACATAAATCCATAAAAGGATATCCGAAGTAAGTTGTTCGTCACTTCCCAAATACAGCCTCAAAGATCACAATACAGAAAGGCAGCAATTTCCAAAAGGGAGGAAAGATCAGTCAACCCCAAAAGAAAAAATAGTATATGAAATGAAACAGCTAGATCCAACAAAAGATGGGAGATCTGGTATGGGATTCAAGAGGTGGATAACAGATATCTACCCTCAGTGGAATAGGGTTCTCGTCATTTCCCAACTAAAGCATGCAGGATAAGATAAGATGCCGAACTCTTTGAGCACAAATTCTAAAGCATCGTAGAACTACCTTTTGCATTTGACTAGGAATTGAAGCCACTGGTGGTGTTTTTTTTTTCAACAAAGGAAGAAACCGGAGCAAGTGCTTTTGATCAGAACGGCAAATCAGTTCTTTTGCAGCACAGGGAGAGCTCTTGGCTCGCCTCAGAAACAGCCTCTGATATGAATCATCATCTCCAAAAAGCACAAGAAAAATCTAACGGCTTCAATTTTTCGCAGATAAAATTTATATAGGAAAAATATGAAGACTCGCAAATTTTGCAGCGGGTAAAATTTATAGGGAAAAACAGACCGAGAATATTCCTAATTTTTTCAGCAGGTAAAATCTACGGGGAAAACAGACCGAGAATATTGCTAATTTTTGCAGAGGGTAAATTTTATAGTGATTTTCGACAAGAAAACAGACAAATCCTTGCCCGGGGGAAGCTAAGCAGCAAGATCTAATTTATCTGAGAAGAAATCGCTGCAGACAACAGACAGTGAACATAGATCTAGCAGCACAGAATGAGACTGAAATACTAAAAACAATTTCAGTAGATTAAAAAATTGGGTTATACCTCCTGCTCGTCTTCACCGTCGACTTCTTCCTCGTCGTCGTCGTCGTCATCGTCGTCGTCATCGTCCCCGTCGTCGTCGTCAGCCTCCCCGTCGTCGTCGTCGTCATCTTCGTCGGAGATCTCTACAACCCCTGCGGGCTCTTTCTCCTCCCCCTCCACCTCCTCCTCATCGTCCTCCTCTCCGCCTTCCCCATCGTCGTCATCGTCACCGTCATCCTCGCCATCAACCGCATCTTGCTCCTCTTCCTCCTCCCCTTCCACCACCTCCTCCACCTCAACCTCCTCCGCCGCTTTCTTGGCCGCCGCTGCCTTCTTAATCTCCGCCGCTCGCTCGCCCGCCTCCACCTCCACTGCCGGCTTCATCTCGGCGAAATCGGATCTGATTGGATTGGTGCTTGGTGGAGGAAAATTGGGGGCAATTTTTGGGCGAATTTGTAAGCGGCGGAGACGAACAGGGGGCGAGGGAGGACTGGGTTTCCGCAGATGGGCTGCGGACGATCCTGGCCGTCCGTGACTAGAACAGGCACGCGGATCGGTGACGTGGCGCACGATCCAACGGCTGCCGAGGCTCTGTTCCTGGCTGCTGCGGAGTCGGGACGGGTCGGGAGAACGGCTAGGGCTGATGTCAGCGTTTTCTGGCAAAAAAATAAATAAAAATACAGCACTTTATTTATTTTGGGGTCCTAGTCCTGAGGTAGGAGTATTCCGTATGCGGGCCTTGGCAGGAAACAGTACTTTTACTACTCTCAAAATATGGGCCTCCCAATATCCTTCGCTAGATTTGTCATTTGTTCCTCCCAATAGATAAAACAAATAATCTTACCTCCTATAACTTTAAAAAACCGTTCATTTTATCTCTACGACCGATTTTAGACGGTGGTTCGATGATTTTATTATTTATTATTTATTTTAACTGAATCTTTGAAAATTATATACAATTAAAAAATAGTACTATAGTATACCATAATATATGTTCATTATATATGTCTACTCATGTGTAGGCCAACAAAGTTGTACTTTCTATTTTATAATTTTTCTATGATTTACTATGATTTTTCAAAGATTAAGTCAAGATAAATAAAAATGAAAAAACTATCGTTACGGTAACAAAATCACCGTCTAAAACCGATCAGAAAGTTAAAACGAACGGTTTTCAAAGTTAAAGGAGTGAAGATTTCTGATTTTACAATTTAGAGAGGAAAAACAGACGTACGTCAAAATTAAGGCAGGAAAATTGAGTCTTTTCTTTTATTTTAGCTATAAAATTGACGAGCAACTCACTCAGGACCGGACCTGACCCGTAAAAATAGGCCCTACTCACTCATTGGAGAACGAACGCGAGGAGGAGCATGTTCGTTTAACTTATAAGCCAAACTTATCGGCTTTGTATAGTATTTTTTTCTCACAATAAAAGAGCCAAAATCAGCATAAGTTGACTTATGAGTCATAAAACCAATAAGCCGAACAGGCTTGAGGTATGCATTACATATTTGCATAGAGGACCGCAAGAAGGCCTTGTCAGTGGTGAGGTGCACGATCGGCGAGGCAAAGGAAAAAGAGTAAGATGACTGTCCCTACCTGTAGGAGGAGCACAACGAAACTATAACCGTACATGTAAACAGAGAAATTTTTACATAAGCATCTTGTCATGGTAACCATTTACAAAGAAAATAAGGCCCCTATGGTTAATCACGCTTACGCAATCCTACATTTATTTTTGACTATTTATTAATTATGAAAATGAAATGCCTTTGCCGCTTCCCCACACAACAACGTGGACATCGGTCGTGTCATGTAGTATGTACTGTAGCATTAGTGGGCTGGGCCCATAATCTAGCTAGTTGCATTGTAGCGTTAGTGGACTGGGCTCATAATCTAGATAGTTGCAGTCTTGCAGACAACGGACCTAGGAGGCACTTTGTCTCCTCTCAAGAAAAGAATAATAAAGGAAGAAGAACACACTTTGATCATGTTTGTTTTATGAGCTCAATTTACTAGTTATTGTATAGTATTTTCTTCATACAATAAAATAGTTAGAAACAGTATAAATCAATTTATCAGTCACAGAACATGAACATCCGTGGAACTCGTGGCGCCTTGTATAATGTACTGTAATTGCCGGACACCTATAGAGCGGTGGGTCAGCATCACGGTCACATCTCATCCCTCCTCTATCTCTAGGAGGGTTGTTTGAAGGAGATTCAATAATTTTGCATTTATGTCCCTCCACGAGGGTTCCATTTGGCTCCGGGTCCGTCGGTGAGAAAGAGACAGTGCAGCATCACTATTAAGCCTAATTAATTCATCATTAGAACATATTTACTATAGCACTACATTGTCAAATCATAAACTCAAATCATAGACTAATTAGATATAATAGATTCGTCTCATAAAATAGTCTCCGGCTGACAAATTAGTTTCATAAATAATCTATATTTAATATTTCATGCATGTATCCAAATATTCGATGTGACGGGTCTAAACTTTAACGCGCATAAACCAAACACTCCCTAAGTGCATAGGGTCACATATATTATTTCGTCTCTACCTAGTCTTGCCTTGGAATGCTAGCTATAACTGTCCGATTCATAATCTCTCCGACCGATTTTCATCCTGACAACACTAACAGTTAGATCCGCACTGGACCTTCATGGCTCCAACAACCTAGTGTGCTAACTGCAAGATTTGTAACTCGGTTCATCCAGGTTCAAAACAAGGCCTATCCCTTGACGCCAACTGCTGAGTGCAGATCAGCCCATTATTTTCTCGTGAAATGTCTAGGGCAATTTGGGTGGAAGTAGGTCCATGGCCGTAGACGTTGGCTTATGTTTCTATAGGGAAAAGTCCAATTTTTCAACATTTACTTTAAATTGTGTCTGTTTTTTTTTCTTTCCAAACTATGAAACCGGAAATATTTTCTCCTCCAACTTTGAAAACGGATTGATTTTGAAAAATGGTTTTTATAGTAACCGTGGTTTTATTTTCTCTCTCTTTTTTTTATATTTTGGCTAAAACTTTAAAACCCCATAGTAAATCATAGAGAATCATTTAGAAAATTTATTTTTTTAAAAATCCATATGAGCATATCTATATAGTGAATATATAATATGATATGTTTTAGTATAAAGTTTTTGGTGTAATTTTAAATATAAACTTTCTATAATTAATTGAAAAATTTTTGTACTAAAGCATAACATATTTTTTTTGAGCAAAACTAAAGCATAACATATTATATGTTCATTGTATAGATCTACTCATGTGGAGTCTAATAAAATTATATTTTTTTATTTTATGATTTTTCTATATTTTACTATGATTTTTTAAAGATTTAGTCAAAATAAAAAAAAGATAAAATAATTGTCACTGCAGCAAAACCTCTGTTCAAAATCGATTAGTAAGGTAAAACAAACAGTTTTCAAAGTTGAAGGAGAAAAAATTTATGGTTTATAGTTAAGAGAGAGAAATCGGACATAGTCCAAAGTTGCGGGAGGAATTTTTTTTCCTTGCTATATGGTAGCATGCTGTTTCAAAGTGACCCGATCCATCTAGCAAAATCAGCCCATGGGCCGGCCTTAGACATTGGGCTAGCTTAAATCCACTACTACTTTCCACATTTTTTGCGGTGTTCGACTAGAGAACAAGAGTTGCCACATTTTCTTATTTACATCTCAACTGTCTGAAACTGATCAGCAGTTTTGATAGTGGTTTTGCCGTAGCATTTTATCAGAGGAGAGGAGGTAAATTGGACTAAGTTAAAGTTTCAAGAAGATAATTCAGACTTGAAATATTTCTAAGAAAATATCCAAAAATCCATAAAAATAAAATTTCAACAATTCCAAATATTTTCATGAAAAAATAATGCAAATAAAAATCCTAAAATCTAGTTTAAACTTAGAAAATTCATAGAATGTTTGTCTTACCTTGGAAAACTATGAAACTATTTTTTTGCTAAAATCATGTTTTATCTTATGGTGCGTATGAAATGTTTGAACATCTATGAACTCATTTTGGTGCTTATTTTCTAGTAAAAACTCTTGTTATCTATTATCATAAGTTGATGGTAAGCGTACGAACTACGTACGTAGAAGCGTCATTAGGACCACAGTGGATACTAGTCTCCTACCTTGGATAAGTTTTCAAAGTAGCTATGTTATCCTCAATCGAGATCGTTTGTTTGTTTGTTTATTACATTTTCACCTAGAGGAACAAGACAGTCCAATCAAATCAAATCATACCGAAAATCCGGCAGGATTTCCAAGGTTGGCCGTACTTGCGAACCTAGCTATAATTTGTACCATACCACCCACGATTAGCTCTCGGACGTGCGGGTGCTAATAGCTGCTACTGCGTCCTAGATAATTAGGCTAGTGCACCATCCATGCAACAGGAATTAATCATCATTACATTTAGTTTTAGATTGAAGCATGCATACGAATGTACTTACTATATACTGATACATACAATGGTTTTATACATATATACTGTTCTGAGAGCTCACGTGTATACATACATACTCACGTGGTGTATATATATTTACTATATGTACATTTATTTATAGGTCGTGGCAGCTCATGTGTATACACATACATACTATATACTGTTGCCTTACAGGGCATAATATATATATATAGTTAAATTTTCTAACCTCTTTTTTGGTCCAGCCCATTCTATCGCTTGACTCATTGGATTACTCCTCGTCCCTGCTCGCGGTCACATATATATATATATATAGTTCCCTCTGAGTCTCCTTGCGCTCACGAACAACGTCTCCGCCTAGGACTCTCACCCAACAATCCGCGAAGGCAACACAAGCACTATATGATATGCAACAAATCAAGACCACAACAGACCGGATCGAGATAAAAATCAAGACACACCATCGAGAACGAGAAAACCAGATCAAAGCATATATGGAATCCAACCTCGGCACAACTCATCATCCTATAAAAGGCACACAAATCATATCGATTCCCGACGAATCTATAGCCAGAACACCTCAACGTAAGGCGGAGCCGAGGCGGAGGGAGGTCGAGGACTCGAGTAGGGGGCGTGTGACAACGATGGCGAGGTAGGGTCGAGTCGAGAGCACGGGCCGCGACGGCGAGCGTCATGGACGTGGAGTCACGAGCGGGGACGCGTGCCAGCAATGGCGAGGTGGCGTCGTGTCGCGCGAGCGCGAGCCGTGACAGCAAGGCACCGTGGCACCATGGAGTCACAAGAGGGGAACGCGGGTAGCGACGGCGTCGAGTTGCGAGCGCAGGCCGCGACGGCGAGGACCTGTCGAGTCGCAGATGCGGGCCGTCCGTGGTTCCTCCCTGCGCGTGTGGCTTCGTGTGCATGGGCACGCAGGAGGCGGAGAAGAGAGACATGGAGGAGGAGCACGCGAGGAGGGTCACTGCGCCATTGTTTGTGCCTCAATGTGGCATAGCCGAGAGCACCCTCAATTGAGCCATGGCCGACAGCATGCAGACACGAACAGCAGAGGTTGGGGATTGGGGAGTCCAATGGAGACAGATAGAGACGTGGATAAGGCTTACAAAGGAGACCGGAATACTCTACCTCAAGATTAATCATAGCACACCACTGACAAGTAGGGTCACGACCTTCGGGGCCCAGTTGAAAGTGGTTGTGCAATGAGTTGAGTTCTAATCCAATCGATCCATCATCTGTGGACACATGTTTTTATAAAACTATAAATTCTCGAGAGACGCAATGTTTTAGGCTTTTAGCTTTTCATCATGATTAACACAAAACTATGCTTTGACGGAGGTATTAATATTTTTTATTTAGTTTTTTTAAAATAAAATTATGCTTGTCCTAGGTAGTAAGCTTTTCTTTTTTTACATCTATTCTTAATAAATGGAGAGCGAGTACGATTCCAAAACCTATTAGATCGTATATGTGACTCGGATTCTCACTGATTTTCCATATGAAACATATTCCGACGTGATGAATACTTACAAATTCTAATTCGAATCCAAATAAGTTCCTAATTCCGTGCGTGGGGGAGTTCTAATTTTTTTTCTTTACTTGGCGCGCGACCACTAATCCACTCATGCATGTTTGATTCCGTTTTGGATTGATTAGTGTCTTGAATTTTTTCTGTCACGTGGCAGACTTTAGGTTGTTTTTATATTTATAAAAAAATATATAATTAGAAATTATAATGTGCGCCATGTGGGAAAAAAAATCTAACCAAGAAACGGAAAGGATACGAAATATGAGCAATCAAGTATATTGTGTAATCCGAACCGTAAACAAAATAGAACACAAACTATATATGACATTGTTATTTTATTGCCGATATTAATTTATGTTATAAATGTCATGTTTTTATGAATATTTAGTAGTCTTTTTTTCTCCCGTTGCAACGCATGGGCACGTTTGCTAGTTAAGTTAAAAAAAAGATATTTGTAGGAGTGACATGTTCGAGGAGGATATACACCGACCCCCACCGAGTCACCGACCAGGTGACATTGGGCCTAGTCCCTGCCATGCACGACCTCCTTCTTTCTCACGTACGTCGCCACCGCTCACACCTTCCTCTTCCTCACGACGCGACGGCGCCACCGCCCTGCCCACCGTTGTGGCCACACTAGGGTTCACTTGAGCTCCGTGGCCATGTCCACGTCCGCAAAGCTCTGGTGAACCCTAGTGTGTGGCAGTATCCTTCCTCTCTCTCGTCGTCTCCATGGCTTGCTCACCGACGAGCCATGATGCCCCGCCCCGACCCCGCCAAGTTGCTGCACTTGCTGCCAGGGGCCCTAAACCGCACGACCCACCATCCCCACCACATGTCTTCCCTGCCTCCCCTGACTGACCCCTTCCTTTAAGCCCACCGGATATGGAGACGAGGGGGCAGTGAGTTGTCAGAGTTGGAGACGAGGCCGACGATGACAAGATTAGGTGGGGGCGTCGTAGATGGATATGAGGGTGGCGTCGGCGAGCTCGGTGGATGCATAGATGCGGTGATGGGCTCTTTGGGCCGCGCTGGGACTATTTGCTCAGGTGGTGGGAAGAAGAAAAATAGTAGATGGGAAGGGGTCTCGACACAGCGATCGGGTTTGACTAGTCAGCGCCGAAGATTCCAGGACATGTTCTCCGCTTCTAATAGCAGGGCTCCATTAATACATAGATTACGAGAGGTGATGGATGATTCCGTTTATGAAATTAAAAATTCCAAACTCTTGAGAGATAGATGCATTCTGATGCTTACGTCCTGATGAAATGGGTTTAAAAACTAAAAACATGGCAACTATTATCCACAAATGTTGTTGGATTTGGCGGTTTGCTACCGTCGCCAAGAAGCCATTGAACATGGCTGCTAGACGCGATGCATAGCAGAGATGCACTTGTAAGTCCAACTTCCTCCATATGGCCTAACCCTCCAAGTCCCTCTTGGCAAGTGTTTGTTGTCCTCCTTGCATGGACTATATATATATATATATATATATATATATATATATATATATATATATATATATATATATATATATATATAGAGAGAGAGAGAGAGAGAGAGTGTACGTGTGAAATAAGATGAGGGTCGATGGTGGATGGTGGATGCCGATGTGTGTGCAGCTTACTTCGCCGTCAGCGACCGCATGTGCACCATCGGGAGAAAATATGGGGGAGGACCGGACTTGGTCTGCGGCGGTTTTTGATGGAGGTGGCCTCACTCGATCACTGGATCCACACTCTCACCGAATATGGGGGTTATATTCGCCTCTGAGGTCATCATATCTGTCAGGTAGGCTATGTGGATGGATCTAGGGAACAATCACAACTTCTTGAGGGTATGGTGTCGTTGGACCTAAAGAGCCCAGCCTCCTTGGTGTGGCTTATAGATTAGAGAGTTTTTTTCTTCTTCTCTCGCTTTGTATGCTTTTTTTGTGTGAATTAATATTACACCCTTTTTGGATGTAGACATTGAAGCCTGGAATTCGGAATTGGTATTGGGTTTCTCCAATACCTGTTGTTTGGATGTGTTTGACATTGGAATTGGAAATGTCCTCCAATACCCAGAGGTATTGGGCCTTTAGCCGCACCCACTCCCTCAATTCAGACCTCTCCCCCTCCGTATTCATTGGCATCAACACTTTCGTCTCCATCCCGTATCCCCCGCGCCTCTGTCTCCCTCTCGCAACTCCACTCCGGCGGCGCCCCTTCCCCTTCAAATCCGACAGCGCCCCTCTCTACCACATCGCCCCCATCCCCCGTCCTCCCTCCACCAATGAGGCGCGCCGGTCCCCATCCTCCTTCGTCGGTTACCATCCTCCCCCCTCGAGGCCCCCTCCTCCCTTTGTCGGCGAGCCAAAGCCGCCCCCTCCTTCCTCCGTCGACGAGCCACACAGATCCCTCGCCTCATGCCGCTCCATTGCGTGGGGGAGCTCTGTCCCAGACCGGCGAACCATGGGTGGCGTGGGTGGCTCCGCCACAGACCGACGAGTCATGGGTGGCGTGAGAAAGCGCCACTGCCAGTGTGGGGAGGAGGAGAAGAAGATGGTTAGTTCTCAGATGTGATGGCATGAACATCCAAACACGAATCGGTATTCACTAGATCCTTCGTTTCCATCTACCAATTTCATCTGCAACCAAACAATGGTTTTGGTATTGTAACTCAATAAGTTAATACCAATACTACTCTGATTTGGTATTGAAGTCAATTCAATGCCAAGGCCTCCAATATCAACATCCAAACGGAGCCTTACCTTTTTTGTAGCCATTAGGCATTTTAATTTGGCCCTTGGATCTGTTTTGTTATAAGAAAAAGTGGACGCAAGCTAAGGCAACGAACGAAAAATACTTACTCCCTCCATACCTAAATTAGTTGACGTTTAGGACATGATTGTGCTTACCAAGTGAAAGGATTAAGGTGCCCAAGAGGGGGGTGAATTGGGCTTATTTTAAATTTCTAAAGCAAATATGAAATCCTAAACAATGCCAATTACCCCCTAGTGCCTACAAATAATGTGTCCTAGCTAGTAAGCGGTAGCAAGCCAATGAAAGGAAGAACACCCTACACAATTCTAGTAGAAAAGCAAGAACAAGTGCGGAATGTAAGGAGCTAGGGAAAGAGATTCTTGACACGGCGACGTTTTGCCGAGGTATCGAGGAGTCCACACTCCTCCCTAGTCCTCGTTGGAGCACCTCGCAAGGTATTGCCCCCCCTCAATCCCGCGCAAGGGATGAGTGCTCTCTACGGGCTGGTTCTTCGCCACTCCGGCTCCGTGAACCGCCCACAACCGATCACAAGTCGATGGAGAAGGGCCGCCGACAATCCTTCCGGCGATCACCTTCCTCCGAGCACCACCGGACCGTCTAGGTGATGTCGATCACCAAGAGTAACAAGCCTTGATCTTCACTTGACTCAATCAAGCCTCACAACTAGAGTGGATGCACACTAGATCTCTTGGATGAACTAGGGAGAGAAGATTGATGGATGAATTCGCAAATCACTCTCTTTCTCTAGGGCTCTTGCTCTCTTCCCACACCTCACAAGGTTTCTCAACAAATGAAATGAGTAAAGGCAGGTGGGGAAGGCAAGGGATAGGGTATAAATACTCCCACACACAGCCAGCCCACGGGCTGCTGAAAAACAACTTTTAAGTTGACGACGGACGTTCCGACGCCTAGGCGATGGACGCTCCGTCGCAAGCCCCAACGGCTAGTTGCTGTTCATTCAAATAGGCGACGGACGCTCCGTCGCTGTGGCGACGGACGCTGCGCCTCAGCGTCCGGCACAACTGGCTGAAAACAGCCCTCTCTAGAAGGCCGACGAACGCTCCCCAGCGTCCGACGCATGGCCGACGGATAGCGTCCGTCGCCATCGAGCTTTTATGGCACTCACTAATAGGCCGACGGACGCTCGGGGGTAAACACCCCAGCGTCCGTCGCACCAGAAAACAACTCTCTTAACTCCGGTTTTCGTCGCGATGAATATGAGAGTTATTCTAGGCTATCTTACGGTCACCATAGACTTGCTTAGAGGTAAGGTAGTCAAGTGTGTACCACACCTAAGTCATCAAGCTCTCCTAAATTAAGCTACTAGCATCAACCCCTCTTGATAGTACGGTCAAAGATAAAATAAAGTCCTAACTAAATACTAAGTGTCCTTCATCTCCTTATGGCAGTTAATCCTAACATTTTAGGGTCTTCGTCATCTTGTCTTTAAAATCCGAAACGATATCTATCTTAGGGGCTAAATGATGACCATTTATGCCCATTTACATTGATCACTATGGCTAAGTTAAACATAACCTCTGCAAAACACACATTAGCCATAATAATCTTCAATTGTCGTTAATCACCAAAATCAATAGAGCCATGATTCTTTACAAGGAGTGATTAATTAGGGATATTTTTTCTTGTTTGCCATTATTAAATAGGGTTACGGATGACTTGAATACAACAAACTAGTGTAGCTAGATTGGCAAGCTTTGTGTGGTCCAAGGCAGGAGGTCCTTAGTTTGAACCCTCCTTGGCGCGCTATTTTTTGCTCGCGAGAGGCGCGTCCGCAGCTGGCAGCGCTGGACAGGCTCGAGGCTGCGTGCGGGGCAGGAAACGAAGCGCCGTGATTAATGCGCCCGCGGTTTGCGTGATTAATACCGGTTGCGAGCATCGAAACGTCAGGGGCAACAGCGTCCAAACGTCAGGGACAGCCTTCGTGAAAACGGCCGAGCACCTCAGAACGTCAGCTAATTCAAGTACTGAGGGAGTATGAGTTAGCCCGGTGGGTAGCAAATAAACCATTGCTTGTCACATTCGTCTCCAGCTAGCTAAAAGCTGTAAATATAACTAATCGGGGGCATGCAATTTGCAGGAAAAATTGCAAGGAGCCAGGTAGACACGTATGTAGGCCGGGTGCCATCACATATATCAGATGCATCCAAAACACACCGTACACGTACACTTGCTTGCTCGATCCCTTATTATCAAAAATATATACACACACATGCATCCATGTTCACACAGAGACTTGCTTGCTACTAGCTGATCAATTGGTCTATAAATACCAGCCAATGCAAGAGAAGCGCGTCGATCCTAAACACACACACACTTGCGAGCCCTAGTAGCAAATATAATGGCCGCCTCATCATCCTCCAACAGGCAGCAGCTTGCTTTGCTCCTCGCCCTGACTGTGCTCTCCACCGGCGCAGATTCTCTAACTTGAAGAAGAAAAGTCACGGATGACTTTGGCCTTTCCGGATACTGTTCAATTCACATCTAGGGTTGTTGTGTCCTTCAACTTTATCCACATACAACACTTAGCCCACAGGAAGATTTTTGCCCAAATAGAGCTCAGGTTCGGAGAATAAAGCCCAGCTTGATGGGAGAGACACAAATTAAACGAGAACAGAGGCTGATTCAATACATAAACATATATTGACGCTATTTTTAGTGCAAATTTAACAACCATTTCACTTAAATATTTTGCATGATGTTCATGCTCCAAACAACCAAAATAATTAGCTGCTTTTACAGCACGTCAGCTTGGCACATCTTAGCTAAAAAAATTGCAGCAAGTGTTAATCAAGGTCACCCCAAAAGAACAAAATAACCTCCCCATGTAGCAACGACTAGGGTCCTAGAGGAAATCATCAATGTTGCCAAGTCCCTGCAAAGACAAAGAAAAAGTTGTAAAATTAATATTTAAGCTAATTCTACAAGTTGAAATACAGAAATATTTAAACTACCATCAACAAATTGGTGTAGCCAGTGAAGACATTATTGTCCCTCTCTGTATGATGGTCCATTGATACTTGTGTTTCTACAGCACCACTATTTTCTTCATGCTGCATAAATACAGATGTGTTATTTGCAAGTACTAGTGAATAAGAACACTATTTTGGAAGAGGTTTCAGAAATATACGATGGATTTATTTGGCACCTTTTTCTTGTACTTTCATGTCTTGTCCAGCCAACTTCGTTTTCGCTTTGAAACTTTTGGTTGAACCTCTTTCTTCTTTAGGCATGCAGCTCCAAAAAAATCTTCATCTTGTTGAATATTAGGTTGGACTTGGATATTATATGAATCAGACAAAATGCCTATGGGTGTACTAATTTTGTCCTCTAGTTGTTTACCAAGACAATCAAGTGTAGTATCTACCAACAGGCAACACTCTAGGGAGCTTGCTGCTTGATATGCAAGATTCAAAAACTTGTGAGACATATGCTTATATCGAAGCATATCATCTAATTTTGGATCTTCGATGACGCTCCTTCCTTTATTATCTTGTATAGTTCCATACCTTGCTCCCCTTGTCCAACGCTTCAACACATAATGGTCAGGCAATATCTTGATATTTATCAAGTCAAACACTTTCAATCCATGGCTGCACAATACACCAGTCCTTTGAAATTGGTTACAACTACATGAAACTGTTTGCTCCATAGGATCACCTACAACTATGCGCTCGTTCTTAGAACTTAAATCACCATCAGATCTCACAATAGCAAGAGCATATGTGTTATTTTCATGCAATGGTCTAGCACATGCAACCATAGATCTTTCATACTCAGCTTGGAATGCTTCAAATATTTGGGGGGTGTAAAGTTTACTTGCTTGCACTAACATAGGTGTCTTCATTCTTATTTTAGGCAGCTTTTTTCTAGCTTCAAATTCTTCATCTAGTTCCTTGTTTCTTTTTCCTTGCACCGCCCTTTCAAAATGTTTTAAGAACCGAATTATGTCAAAATCTGATTTCAGATGCTGTTTCAAGTCATTATTGAAACTCTCACTTAACTGTGTGCTTCTCATTCCCAATGTAAAAATATCCCTCATATAACATTCAACCCATTTTTCCTTGAACTTGTAGATGCTATCTAGCCATGATGACTTATTCTTATTCACCTTATTTCTCATGCTGTCAAAGGCTTCCTCAAAGACCTCCTTGTCCTCAATATTATACATGCAAGAACTAAAATCTAAGAGGATATGAGATTCTTCATTTTCATCATTTTTATTGTTGCTCAAGTGCTTGACAACATTCTGCATTATATGAAAAGTACACATCCTATGCCATGCATCTACAAATACCTCTCGAATTGCATTTCTCATTGCAGCGTCTTGGTCAGTAAATATAGTTCTAGGTTGCTTTCCATTGTGTGCAGCTAGAAAGGCATTAAATAATTATGTGAAAGAAGCACATGTTTCATCAAATAAAATTGCCGCTCCAAAAATAATGGTCTCTCTAAACTGATTAAATCCAACAAATACTCCAAAAGGTCTATATTCTTTATTTGTGTCAAAGGTGGTGTCAAAGGTGACAACATCTCCAAAGTGTGCATAATCAATTATCATCTTTGCATCTGCCCAGAATATATTAGTTATCTGTTCTTCACTGTCCAATTGCAAAGCATAGTGGAAAGAAGGATTCTCAGAGATCTTGTCTTGAAAATACTTCAACATGCTTCCAGCCTGACCATAAGGCAACTCCCTTTGACGCCGACTCTGCAGGTAATTTTTGTGGTCACGACAAGTGTAGCTGAGATTTATGGGTCCTCCAACTTGGCGACAAGTCAACTCATATGCTGCTTTAGGCCTAATTCCAGAATCATCAGCCGCCTCAATTTCAAAAGCTTGTACTTCTGAAATCTTTCTCTGTGATAGCATTAAATGGACAGTTTGGGGCAAGTGAAGAACATGATTATGTGCAAGCACTAGATCAAATACTTCATAATTCCCAGCCACACGATCTAATGTCAAACCCATCCGAACTGGACAACATGTTCTTGTTTCAGCTCGAGGATTTTTAGTGGCATGATCTCTCTTGTCTTGTGCTCTTCGACCCTCCTTAGCACACACATATCTACAAGAAGTCGGCTTTCCATCAGAATCAACATTTGTGTACCTCTTCCTAACCTCAAAACCTGCATGACCTCCATAATCTACCCAGAAAGACCAAGCATCCTCCAAATTTCTGAATTTCTGACCAATCCAAGGTAACCAAGTAGGATTCACATTCTCACTACATGAAAAATAAATACATATTTGTTGTAAAGCACGTTTGGATGCAAACAAAGAAAAATAAATTAAAAGGTAAACCTAGCTTACTTGTTAGGTTCTGTCATATCTGAATCTGAAGGTTGAATGAACAAATACTGTAGGAATACGATCAGGTCTCAGATTTGATTTTTTTGGCTTATGAAAAATAGACTGAAAGATGAAAGGTTGATTACCCGTAGAAAAGCAAGAATTTTTTGGCTTATGAAAAATAGACCGAAAGATGAAAGGTTGATTACCTGTAGAAAAGCAGGAATTTTTTGGCTTATGAAAAATAGACTGAAAGATAAAAGTTTGATTACCTATAGAAAAGCAAGATCACGAGAAGGATTTGGTGACGACGTTGCTGCTGCCGTCCACGCCGAACAGTAGCATCGGCAACACGCGCTTGCTGCTCAGACGTCAAAATCGTGTCCGCCGCAGCCATTCCCCAGTCTAGGCACCATCGCCGGGGCTTGCCGTCCGCTCGGCAGCACGCAATGTGGTGCGAAAATAGTGTCGTCGCGGCTCATTCACCCGCCAAAAATATATTTACCGGATGCAGTCTGTCTTTTTCTCTTAAGAGATGGACCTTTGTTTGGGCTGTTAAATGGGCTGGTTAGACTGATTCTTAAAACAATTATGAAAGACAGCCGTTGGATGACAAATGGACGGCATCGGGACGAGGGAAAGTCATCCGTGACTTTTCTTCTTCAAGTTAGAGAATCTGCGCCTGCTCTCCACTGCCCTGCTGGCCCTGCAGGTGCATGGCTGCACGCCGTACTGTCCTACTCCTACTCCACCAGTCGTCATCCCCACCCCGCCGCCGGTGGTGGTGCCGACGCCGCCGTCCGGTGGTGGCGGGTCGTGCCCGATCAACGCGCTGAAGCTGGAGGTGTGTGCTAACGTGCTGAACCTACTGAAGCTCAACATCCCCCCGCAGAGCGACCAGTGCTGTCCGTTGTTGGGAGGCCTCGTCGACCTGGACGCCGCTGTCTGCCTCTGCACAGCCATCAATGCCAACATCCTGGGCATCAACCTCAACGTCCCCGTCGACCTCACTCTCCTCCTCAACCACTGCGGCAAGATCTGCCCTGCCGACTTCACCTGCCCCGCCGTTTAATAATTTAAGTTGTTATACATAATTAACTAAAGAGAGCAACAAATGCATCATGATTTGCTTTGCATTATATTGCATGATCGCTCATCATACTATATATATAGTTACATACGTTAATCTACATGCATGACAGCATGAGTGATCATCTATCGATCATATCAGTAGCGATCGAGCTTGTACCTCGCAGATTGTACGTTGTTCTCTCTGATATTATACATGCATACACGCATGTATACTACGTACGTGAAATAAAAGTTTAAACAAGCTGTGTGTGTTAAATTGATGGGTATATCATCTATCGAGCTGAGCTGAGCTATATATGTTGTGCGACGATGATCGATGTGAGGGTGAATCGTGTAAACACCACAAACATTCAGCGTCATGTGCATGTAAGTACATGGTGGCTGCCGGCAGTTCATATATATATAAAATAGCCCTCAACACAAATTGTTGAAGAAGAAAAAAAAAGCTTTATTTGCTCTGTGCATCTGTAGCGACCTTGTACCTCGCAACATCGAGCTAGCAATCCATGGTGACGGGGCAAGACATATGGACCCATACAGAAGCTCGAAATCTTACGGAAAAATAATGCGCACAAACATATATATTATTATTATTGATTCCACACAAAAATAGTCCAAATAAATTAACTGAGCCTAACTCTAGTTGACGGGGCGGAGTGTATACCCCCTCTGTCCCAAAACAATTCAATTTTTCTAAGGCTATTCTAAAGCAAATTATTTTAAGTTTATTAACCAAACTTGACATGAAAAAGTACAAGTAACCATGCATATCTTTGGCAACACAAGTATACTATGAAATATATTTTATGAAGTATCTAATGACACTAATTTTGTATTCTAATAAGGATACATTAATGTTTTTTTTCCAATAAACTCCGTCAAACTTAAGAAAGTTTAACACATAGGACAATTCTACTTGTGATGGAGCGAGTATATATGTATGGAGACCACACATAGGCATACAATTACTTTCTCTCTCTCTCTCTGTGAAATAGTTTCCAGATTATTGAATATGACCAAAACAGTTTGCAAAGACAAATAAATCACAAGAGTGTATAGTAGTGCTAGCTACTTGGAAGGATATACAAAGCTAGCCACAAGCATATGAATGTGTTTATTAGAAAGTCGTATGCTACACCGTACCCTATCGCCGATGTAAAAAGGTCAAAAGTTTCTAGCTAGCTAGACTTGCGATTTTGCGAACAATAATGTCCTTACACATGCATATACTGGTCGGTAGGTGTCTATCTATAGTTTAAGTAAAAATTCAAACTCCAGTATTCGTCGTGTCATGCAGGGCCAGGCATAGGCAAAAAAAAAAAAAAAAAAAAAAAAACTCCAGTTAACTGAGGCAACACGTACTCTAGGGCAGGCCAATAATCCTTCCGCAAGTAACGCACGCAAAAGAAGCCCGAACACATGTATGAGGTGTTTGGATTGCTTCGCTCTACGTTTTTAGCTCCGCACGTTTTCTAGCCAAATAATTTTAGCTTCATGTGCACAGTTCAAGAAAAAAAAGTGGATTATAGTTTTTTGTGAAGCTGTTCCACGATGGAGTTTGCAGAGCAGAGTTCGTGGAGCAGTCCCAAAGTGTACCCCATCAAGTTACAAGTATTTAAAATTTATTAGAGAATCAAGTCATCTCAAAAGTTTAGTAAAAATTATAAGATATATGATACTAAATAGATATATTATAACATATAATAAATGAAATCTAATAATACTCATTTAGTATCATCAATATTTTTATTTTATATTAATTATATAAATTTGGTAATCTTGAAATGACTCTCTCTAAAGCAGTTAGAATATAGATAGATGAAGTATATTGTTACTAATATAATATATTTATTTTTTTTATTATCTACTAGCGCGTATTTTTCGGATCCTTTATTTGTTTTACTCGTCGTTGGAGATGGAGACGTGACGTTACGTTATACTATATGTGAGTATGTGTTTGTTGGTGGAGGAGCATATATATATATACTTACAGTGCTGCCTGCCGACATGGCCGATATCGATATGCAAGACTTGTTGACTCATGGATCTTTGATCAGTCTCCAGCCACAAATTAACTAGCAACCTAATAATACGAGTTCAACTTATATATAACTAGTTGTAGAATAATTTATTTTGTAACCATTTTTAATCAATTTACAAGATTATAATAACTTCTTGCTATATGGTTTAGTATAGCATTACGATAAATATCCCGGCCCATATGTTGTAGTAATATAATGTAAATAGGAGATGTGGCTATATATATAACTATTTTTCTGCAGCTAGTTACTAAATATAATCTTTATATATATAATAATTATTGTTCTATACTGGCTAGCTAGCTATAGAATAATTTATCCTGTAGCTACTTTAAATTATGATAAGTACACTGTATATATGTCATCGTCCATGTCGTTGCACTCGATCATGCGTCGTTAGTACGACAAGTACTAGCTAGCTAGAGGACATAAACATCGCTAAACAAGCAACAACTAGTAGTGTACGACATGCATTACATGGAGAGTAGAATATGTAGATATATAGAGAAAGTGACACAGCTAGCCACAAAATCGATCTCAAGTTGTTCCTTGGATTTGAGTGAAACTGTGATCGGTATGCATGTATGTGTATCCGGCCGGCCAGAAAGCAACAAAACAAACGATCACCAGCATGCATGCATGTCTCTAATAGCTCATGTGTATTTTTATGTGTGAAACTGGAACCGGGACAAGGAATTGTCTCCATTGGTTTGCCACAAGCTGGAGACGATAAGTTTGACCCTGAAACCCTACATACGGTACGTTTGGACGATGGAAATGGTTCCGTTTCTCCGCTGAATTGCTGATAGGAATCGGGCCGGAGAATCGGTTGTTGCAAAACAGGTTCTTGTGCGCTACAGAATTGAATGGGAACCCAAACGATTCGCTGTTTCTACGTGCAGACTTGAAACGGCAGTGGACTGGTTTTACAGCGATTCGCTCTAGTATATAGACCGTTCTACCGTCGCCGGCTAAGCCAGCAAGCAAGGCCACGCCCACGACAATATGGCATCCCCTGGCCGTTTTTCCTAATAAGAAAAATAAAACAAGAAATGCATATGGTTCATCGTAAGTCCAAATCCCTGTAAAGTAGGAATGTGTAAAATACAATATATCTTTTTGACCTATGGTGCATTTTATTTTATTTTTTACAATTCTTCTAAACAATTTCAAGAAAAGTTTGAAAACTATTTTTTTATAGAAAGTGGTGAATCTAACAAAGCTTCCTAAAAACATAGGTGAACGTGAATCTAACAAAGCTTCCTAAAAACATATTTTTAAGGGTAGTCGTCTTGAGAGAATCATTATAGAAAATCAATTTCTAGAAGTGGTTTTAAAACAATTCCCGAAACTCATTTCTTTTTACAGATGATGGCATAGAAATAGTTTTGAGAACTGACCTTTAAGATCTTTTTACCATGAGCAAAAAAAATTATGTACTAGCGTGTCGAAATAGTTTTGAGAACTGACCTTTAAGATCTTTTTACCATGAGAAAAAAAATTATGTACTAGCGTGTATTTTTAGTTGTCTTATATATATAGTAATTCAATTATCTTTTTTTGGATTATAATGCAGACACTCACAACATATGTACATTCATTTATGAATGCATACACGTAACCCTACTTTATGAACACCTTCGAAGATTGGGCCGACAAATTCTTGAGATTGACAAAGTCATCGTAGACGTCTTATTGTCACTGAGGCTAGCTCTCGTGATTTGTGCAACAATAAATAAAGAAAATTTTATGAGTTCAATGAGAACGTTAAATTGTTCATTGTTGAAATAGCTGTGTCTCATAGTTCTATGTTTTTTTTTGCTCATGTGAGGCAGTTGCTTCACAAAACAACAACATGTTTCTATTATCTTCCTTTCTCTTCTTTACATCATAAAAAAAGTTAAGTGACATTACATGAGACGGATTTTATAAGACTATTAATATGCAACAATCAAGCAATGTACCTGCCGTTATTAGAAACATGCATGCACATATGCAATCGCTTGCCTCTTGAATACAGTAATGCGACTTCTGGGATGTCTAGCAACCGATCTGTCTACAATCCCAAGAAGATAGAAATGCATGGCATCACGGGCGCGCGGAGCTATAGTATCACTAGGGATGCCTATGCACCAACCAAAATTTCCAAAAATAATTATATTGATCAGTTTTTCACCATAAACACCTCCCACACCCACAAGACAAGTATAAACCCTCAAATTTTCTCTAGCTTCGCACTGCATGCATGGCATAGAGCCAAGAGGCTTCCGGTTCAGGCTCCCAGTGAGGGCATCTCTGGAGTGTGCAAAAACTATCGACCTTAAGGCTCAGCTAGTACTTATAACGGTTGACCTTAGACATACGTCCTGTTCGCTTGATCGTTTTGGTGGCTGATAAGCCGGCTGATGTTGTTTTTGGCTCTGTGAGAGAAAAACACTGTTTAAGTGGCTGATAAGCCGGTTGATAAGCCAAGAGAACAGGATGATAATAGCCACTGTCGACGGTGACCTTATTAAGGAAAAAAGGTAGAACCGGCGCTAAAAAAGAGGTTAGAACCGGACGCAGTTTGAGGGGAGCGATTAGCTGCCGACCCAGGTGTGGCATGCTGCCTCCGCCGACCAACCCCACCTATTTTTTATAACCGTGCCCGCACACGGCTTGCTCCGCTCCCTGCGCTTTCGGCCCAACTCCGCTCCCTGCGCGCGCTTTCAGCGCCCATACTGATTTCCTGCTTTCAGCCCATACTGATTTCCTGCGACTTGGCCCTTGCTTTTGGCCCAACTCCGCCCGTGCATCCGGACCAGGCGATTTCGGCCCAACTCCTCCCGTGCATCCGGACTAGTGCATGTTTAATAAAGGAAAAATATAATAAAATAAAGACAATAAAGCAAAACTAGTCAAAGACAAGATTTGAACGCAACACCTATTTGATTGAAACGTATAGCTCTCTACCTCTGCACCTTAGAAACATTGTGTTCTAGTTGTGAAATCTTTTTTTTATTAAATACATCGGATCATTTAAAGTCCAATAAAATAAATGCAACCACCTAAGAAAAGAATAATAAAATCTACCGAACATCACAAAATAAGCAACATTAATGTATATTACTGAACATCGCAAATGTATCATAGAACATCAAATTAACACTACATGAACATAAAAATATAATATAAAACATCATATGTATACTACACAAATATCATAAAAATAGTGAAGTAATTAATTACTACCTCCATCCCTAAAAGAATGCAATTCTCACTTATCGAGGAGTCAAACAGTTTGAACTTTGACTAAATTTATATTAAAAATAATAAGATTCGTGATATGAAATTAGTATCATTATATTAGCCATAAAATATATTTTCAAAATAAAATTATTTAGAGACATAAATATCAATACTATTTAATATAAAGTTGGTCAAAGATGAGTAACTTAACTGGCACGTTTCCCATAGTTGCATTCTTTTTGGGACAGAGGTAGTAGAGTCAAATAAAAGGAAAAAATTAGTACGGAACATCATACAATATCTCATAGAATATCAATATATGCTATTGAACATCATAAAATATATTGTAGAACATCACATTAACACTACAAAATCATCACAAATATAATATAGAACATCATATGTATACTATGTGAACATGATAAATATTATGAAATATAAAAACTAATAATAAAACATTAAATAAATTAGTTAGTTAAATAAAAAGAAGAAGAAAATATTACCAAACCTCACAAAATATATGTACTAGTTTCGCTTTTATTAGTTTTGGTTTTATACATGCACTCACCACAACACATGGCCACGAAGCCGAGCTAGTTGTGCCGAATGCGAATGCGTGCACACGGGCCATGTTGTGAGGAACAAAAAGAAGAGAAAATATTATCGAACCTCACAAAATACATCGTGGAATAACTTGTATACTGTTGAACATCACAAATACATCATAGAACATCATATTTGCACTCATGAACATCACAATATACAGAATAGAACATCATATGTGTACTACGTGTTACATATATAATTGAAATATAAAAAAATAAAATTACTAAAGTAATTAGGGTCAAATAACAAAGAAAAAGATACAAATAAAAACATAAATAACAATGCTAATATATATGAAAACAACTTAAATTAGGAAATAAAAAACAAAATTGATGAAAATCAAATGAGTAAACATAAATTACAATTAAACATGAAAAGAAAAGGAGAAAAGAGAAGTAATAGAAGAAAGAACGCAGAATAGAGTGAAAAATTAAGTAGGAAAAAGAAAAAAAATATTAAAATAAAAGTAAAATAGTGAATGAAAGAATAAAAGACCGCATAGTAAAAGAAAAAATGGAAATGTAAAAAAATAATAAGAAACGCACTAAGGAAAAAATAAAAATAAAAAATAAAAAGAAGAATAGAATACCCGTAGAAAAGGAAAAGAAAAAAGAAAAGGAAAAAGGAAATAGGAAAAAAAAAAGAAACTCACAACGGAGAGACTGTATGGGTTCCAGCCTATGCTGCTCCATGGTTGTTTTCACGTGCGTCAGCGTCAGGCGGTCAGGGGCTGTCAGCGCTCTGTGTAAGCCGAGCTTACAGAAACAGCACGCGAAAAAGTAGATGGGCCAACATCGCGCACGGGAATAGATGAGTCACGCTCGCGATGGTGGGGATCGAGGGGAGGGGGGGGTGGGGGGTCGGCGCACGTCTCCAAGTTTTTTTTCCATTTTATTAGTATATACTCCATAGCTCATAACATTGATATCATATATGATATATGAGCCTAACTTTTGATTAAGAGCTAATTTTTCTATCTCTTCTATTAAAATATGAGAAAACATTTAAAGCTAGCTAATGAGTCAGTATTGTGGGTCCTTAAAGTTTTTTTATACTCTCAGATTCACCTCAATCTATACGCATTGGAGTGTATTGAGGTGCAACTTAAACTAATTTACGCATTAATATGTATGGATATATATATGGATTGAGATAGAAGCATGTGTATCCAAATAAGACATAATAAGTGGGGTGAGTGCAGCATGCATGGGAGAAAGAAGTTTTGTGGGGGCGGCACCAAGTAATTGCAATATTTGCTAGAACAATACTTAGCTTATTAATTATTATAATTTATAGTACCTCTATCATCCTCAACTTATATACTCATTTTAAGATACTCCAAAACTTACTGTGATTTTTTTTTTCAAAAGAGCCAATATTATTTAATATATTATTATGTTACTATAGTTATAGTATGTAAAATAAGTATAACGATATATATACTCTCTGTATATTTGCATATACTTTGTACACATACTACCTTAAATAGTATACTATGAACATATACTTTACATATATATACTTCGGCGGTTTATATACATCATAGTTCTAAAGGTATATATGTGGGAGTACCTACACGTAGGTGTAGAAAGGAGAAAGAGAGAGAGGTAAAAGAGAAAGAAAGAAAGAAAGTAGACTATAAGTTAACTGATTTAGATATAAGATAAAAAAATTATGTAAGAAAGATAGATATAGATTATATATTACTACTAGTAAAGATTTATTGAAAAAATTAACAAGATCATTAGAAGGTTCTGGTGGACAGGTGTCCAAGACGAGCAAGACACAAGCCCTATTTCTTATCGTTCATGGGATGATATCTGCAAACCAATATAGCTTGGAGGACTACACATTAGAGACATGGAAACAATTAATAAGAGTTTGGTTATCCATTCAACGTGGAATGTTGCTAACCACAAAAATCCTTTCCTGTCAGCTATTTTAAAGGCTAAATACTACCCCAATGATTCCTTCTGGACTGCATCTAACAAGGGACCTAGGTCCATTTATTGGTCTTCTGTTTTACAGGTCAGGCACTACCTAATTTCCAATGCAACCTACCAAATACATGCGGGTGACTCCTCCATTTGGTCCTCTCCATGGACTCCTGTCTGGAACCACATACACGACCACCTCATCACTCCGGTGCTCAACCTCCCTTTGCCAGCAACAGTTTCTGACCTATGGATCCCTGGCACCCACAATTGGAATCACCAGCTTCTGGCTACTACCTTTTCTGATCAAGCTATACAGGCCATTGAAAACACTCTGGTTGTCCCCTCTGATCAACAAGACATCCTAAGATGGATCCCGGCTAAAAATGGTAAGTGCACAACCAAAGAGGTATAT
The DNA here is from genome assembly GCA_022036555.1 of Microstegium vimineum. Classification (NCBI taxonomy): domain Eukaryota; kingdom Viridiplantae; phylum Streptophyta; class Magnoliopsida; order Poales; family Poaceae; genus Microstegium; species Microstegium vimineum. Next base: position 30,542,112 of record CM039139.1, on the reverse strand, counting down.
AATTTTCTGGCTAATTATGAACACCACCAGTTACCCGACCAGGGATCAAGAAGCATCAACCATGATGCCAATCTCATCTTGCAAAAGGTTCGGAAAAGTAAGATCATCCCTCCTCTTCTTGAAACTTTTGCTTGGAGGCTTATTCGACGTGCAGTTGCTACGTGTGAAAGAGCAGGTAGATATTCTACTCACATTGATAAAAACTGCTCCTATTGTGGGACGGTTGAAAATGATCAACACATGTTCTTCAAATGTAATACGTCTTCCCAAATTTGGTCTACTGCAAACCCTCCACTGTATACTAACAATATTGCAGTGGAAGAAGATGGAATCCAATTAACTTTGCCCTTGCTTATCACCGCTAATCCATCTGAACATACTTTATGTAAAAGTCTTTTCACTTTATGGTACATCTGGAAGGCCCGTAATAACAAAAGATTTCAAAGAAAAACTTGGACCCCCCTTTCAGGTACACCAGACGGCAAATGCTCACATGTACACTCACCTCAATGCAGTCAAGGAACAACCTTCTGCCCCTATAGCTTCTCCCTTGGCAGGTACCCGACGGAGACAACTGCAGCCAGATGGATCCCATGAAGTTGCTGAGAACTCTCAGCAACAGCAACCTGATGATGATACTCAAACCAGGCACCAACCTTGGCCACGGCCCAACCATGCGGAGTCCATGATTGCCCCTCAAGGTACAAACTTTTCTATTGCAGGAAACAATACGATGGAAAGGTCACCTATGCTGGCAGCTCCCCAAGAAGCCGTCACCTTTGCCAATCAAGGCAACAGTCCAGAAAACATGTTGTTGTCCACCAACTCCATTCCTATGGTGGATAGGTGGCTTGTCCCGCTCCCCTCTCTGATTCTAGGAAATAGATGTTATGTGGATGTGTCTATCCAACCGGACCATCCTATCGCTGCTCCCAGAGAGGCTGGAATCGACATCTTGTTGGTCAACACCCAGGTGCAGCCCCCTCATAGCATTTTCATCAAAGCAGCGACGAGGGCTTCCTCCATTGTCCTGATGGCAGAGGCCACTGCTCTTGCTATTGCGGCAACAGTGATCAATGCTTTGCAATTGGAACATACCACAATTCTCTCTGACAATCAGCAGCTCGTCCATTTTCTAAATGGAACGGAACAGCAACACCCCCCTGATTGGAGGATTAAACCTTTCACTCAGATCATCAACACCAAGTTGCAGGGCACTACATCATCAATTAGAAGGATCGGGCGTACACAAAACCAAATGGTAGATTTGATTGTTAAACAAGTACTTACTTGTATTAGGGCCAATCAGTTTACATTCAATGGTGTTTGTTCTTATGCACCTCATGAACAAGAGTGTCCTTTTATGAAAGCACTCCAAAATATAACCATTAACTCTGTAATGGTTCTAACAACAAGTTGTTGTTAATCAATATATTATGGTTCCTTGTCAAAAAAAAAGATGTAATTTTTATAAATAGGGGACAGATAGATAGTAATAATATAATTCATGGAGACAGGCAGACAACGGTGAGGCTGCATACTACTAGGCATTGGCGGATGTAGGGGGAGGGCGGGGGCTGGAGAAAATGGGAACAGGTTTCAGCCCAGCCCACACACGCACATATGCTATGCCCCATCGCCAGTTCGCTTGGTAAAAAAACTCACACAAAGAGCCACATGCTCGCGAGTCGTGTCTCCTCTCCGCCTCGCGCCCTGCCGCGAGCGCCTCGCTGCTCCTCGCCTCCACGCCGGTGAACGGCGCCACCCTTGCCTTCTACTCCGGGCTCCGGCCTTCGCCCTTCGCCTCGCCCCTTCGGCACTTCACCGGTTTGCCTGCCGGCCCCGCCCTAAACCCTAGCCAGTAGCCCGGGAGGACAGGGAGCCGAGAGCCCGGAGGACAAGGCCGCTGCTGGCCGCCGCAGGCCCCAGGCCCCAGACCCCCCCCCCCCCCCCCGGCCTGCTGCGCCCAGGCCCCAGGGTGAGAACGACTGAGAACTGACCTCCCCTCTTTGCCTCTTTCATTCCACTTTTAATTTTTTATTTTCATTATTAGTTTTATCAATTCAGTCAGTGATCCGAAATCAATTCAGTCATTATTTGGTACTTTTTTTAATCCTTATTATCTTGATTCTATGTATATTTAACTTTGAGCACTTTGAATCATATATCAAGTTATCAATTTTAGCTACATTTAGTAGTATACTATGTCTAATGAGAAAAATAAATTAGTCTATGCTATTTAGCCTCCTAGTCCGTTTCGTTATTTAGTCTCCTCCTTTGGGATCCGCCGCTACTACTAGGTAGTAGCGCCTAGTAGTGCATGCATGCTCACCGTACCAATGGGGTTAGAGTATATAGGGATCGAACGCGCGGATTCCCCAGGACAAGAGGAACAGAACATTAATGCGCATGGCACGACGCATGCAGCTGGATCCGTCGTCTGCCTGCAGACTGCAATTCCGCGTGCGGCCATACTGCGCGGCCGGCCGGAGTCGGAGTCGGAGTCAGAGTCGGACGACCATTAAACTGAACGGCGGCGCGGCGTGCACGCATATGTACGTGCAGCAGTGTGGACGAACATGCATGCATGTCGTCTCTCGTCTCGTCGATATGCATGCATGCACATCCCAGCTAGTGGTCTCTCGTCTGCATGCATGCACACATATATACGCACGTCATCATATATATATATATATATATATATATATATATATATATATATATATATATATATATATATATATATATGTATACTATTTATTATAATATAATAATAGTGTCGGTGTTTCGACCAGGGTCAATCACCGACCAATAAATTTGTATATTGCGTGCTCTCATTCTCAGATGTGATGCAAGAAGAACACAATATTTATCCTGATTCGGGCAAAGAAAGCCCTACGTCCAGCAAGAGGAGGGGTACTGTATTATCTCGCACCGAAGTGCTCGTACAGGGGGAGTACAAGCTGGTTTACACGAGGGTGCTCGGAGTGAGCTGAGGCCTAGAACTAGCAGGGCTACCCTAGGTGAGTCGGTTGATTGCTTGAGATGTTGATCAAGCCATCACTGGATTGTATTGTGTTCGGAGGTGGCACTCTGTTGCGTATGCTAGTGGGTTTGTGGAGAGTGCTAGTGGGTGTTGTTTAGACGACAGCAAGTGTGAGCAGATATCTTGCTGTTGTGTTCTGATGTGTGAGGTTATGCCCCTGTTCTGTGTCCCGATGGCCCTCCTACTATCCCAGTGTCCCCTTTTATAGACCAAGGGGAGACCTGAGAGTACAGAGGTCCTAAACTGTAGCGGCATGGGAGACGTGTCCATGACGCCATGCTTGCGGTGGGACGTCAATCGCTGTAGCGGTATGACCTTCCGGTCCTTCCGGTGCTTCAGGGCATGGTGATAGCGGACTGGACGCTGCCGAACGTCATGGTTTAGTACGATCGACCTCCAGTGGATGGGTACGAGCTCTGCAGCCGATGCGGAGCGGATAGGACGGGTCCCATGCCCGAGTGGTTGGAGGTGACGGTTGAGCCCCCGGATCGAGGAGCGTCGAGGCATGCGTGACCCTGACGCGCCCCTGTAAACACGGTCGAGGGCTGTTCCGTTCATGGCTCGAGGGGGTGCCTTTGGGTTCTGTACTTGTGACGTGGCTACAGTGGTCGCACGATCGTCGGAGAGCCCGAGTATGAGCGACGAGTTGATAGATTTGACCATGGTAGTGGCCGCCCATGGCATTAGGCGGGAGCAGGTAGGCGCATTGGATTCCTTTTACCCCATACTGGGAGTGGGTGAGTCGATCGAGCCTCCTGCTCGCGGGTCGTTCGATCGACCCCCTGTCCGTCATTCGAGGAGTCGAGGTCGAGGGTCGATCGATCGACCCTCCTTCCATCGTTCGAGGGGTCGAGGCAGAAGAGGGTCGTTCGATCGATCCCCCTTCCGTTGTCCGAGGGGTCGAGGCAGAGGGTCGTTCGATCGATCCCCCTTCCGTTGTTCGAGGATCGAGGTCGAGGGAGATTCTGCCTACTGTCCCCTTGATAATGGGCCGGCCCATGACTGATCATGTTTGATGGAGAGGTAGGCCCCTGCTTGATGGGCCTTCCTTTATAGGCTGGATGATTTTTGGATTTTGCCTGAATATTAAGCACTAAATCGTCAGAGATTAAGATACCCCTTACCTTTGTACCGACAAATAGTACGTATGATATACTATGCATGCAATGGATTGGATAGGATCCATCGGATGCACGCACGCAGACACCTAGCAGATCGATATCCACCACGTTCACAGGGAATTAATTAGTTGGCATACGTGTAGGCGCCGCACGTACGTCGTCGATCTGCATGCATGCAGCAGTGTGAGGGAAATCGATTCCTCCGTAATAATACTCCCCCGTCACTGAAAGAATCAGTTCATATAATCCGTATTAGTTAAACTTTTTAACTTTAACTAATTTTATAGAAAAATAGAACAACATTTATGACTTAAAATGAGCACCATATAAAAAATATGATCTTATATAAATCTAATAATATTAGTTTAATATCATAATTTTTAATACTTTATTCTTGAAATTTGGTGAAAGTTCAAAAAGTTTGACTTAGGACAAATCCAGAATGAAATCTATTCTTTCGTGGACGAAGGGAGTAATAACCAGGGTTCACGAAACCGGTCGGTTACCGCGGTAACCGGCCAAACCGCCCCCGACCGGTTCGGTTTCGGTACCGGTTTGAATTCAAATTTCAAATTTGAATTTAAAAAAAATAGAAAATGCTAAAAAAAATTCCTAAAAATAATTCATGATTTATAGAGTTGAATGGTGTATAAATTTTTCAAATTGGAGTTCGTTTGCTATTTATTTTGACGTGTACAAGTTTGAAAAAAAAAGAAAAAAGATCTTTTTTCTTTTTTTGAAAACTTGTACGCTTCAAAATAAATAGCAAACGAACTCCAATTTGAAAAAAATTTACACCATTCGACTCTATAAATCATGAACTATTTTTAGAAATTTTTTCAGCATTTTCCATTTTTTGAAATTCAAATTTGAAATTTAGTTTGGGGCGGTTTGGGGCGGTACCGTCGGTAACCGCCCAAACCGGACGGTAACCGGCCCTAACCGACTGGTTACCGATCGCAAACCGTTTGAACTGCGCCGTTTGAATTCAAAATTCAAACCGTTCGGTAACCGACCGGTCTGGGCGGTTACCGTCGGTAACCGGCAAACTGCCGGCTACCGGTTCCCGACGGCCAAACGGTAAGGAAAACCCTGAATAACTACACATACTGACCGAAGAGTATTGATCGAGGAGCGTAATTAATTAAGCAATGGTGCTGTTCCGTTGATGATAGAAGAGTCGACAAATTAAATAGTGGTTGTAAGAGAGAATAAGCTGATGAGATAAGCTAAGAGTAGTTTATTAAAGGGACAGGACATCATGCAGGGGTCAATGTTTATTGGCATGACACACATCATAGATGCAATAATGCATACATGCTACAGCTAGCTACTTGTGTGTTGTTGATGGATCACAGTCACAGACAGACCTGAGGATAGATCGTCCGAGCTAGCAGCTCTCTTCTCTAGCTTCTTGCTACTGTGTTTTAGTGTGTAGTTAGTTGGCTGATTGAAATGAAAGCTTAGCTACTCCTGCATGCATGCTTTACAGTACTCTACCACTACTGGAGTAGCACGTAGTACAGTACTTCCTCCAGACCTTTTTATAAGATGTATCAGCAAAATCTTAGATACCAAAAAGAATAGTAATCACACTTACATAGCTCATGGCTCAATACATACGATATAAAGAAACGTACAGTCATTGAATGCATTTCACCTCTTATAGGCCCAGCGTATGCATGTAACTGTATTAACTCCACTGTGTATTCCAAAACATTCCACCTCATACTTGTTGCGGACGCCTAAAATATCTGTCTAATTGAAAAACGCGAGCACGCCTTAGAAAAAGATCCGGAGAGAGTACTAGCTAGCTAGTACACAAGCTAATAAGTGGGGATGACTGTGCATTGCATGCATGCAGTAGCTAGCTATGGCAATTGCAATTGCAATTGCAAAGAATGTAGTAGCTAGTAGCTAGCAGGACGCCCGTCTTTCCAAAGCACTATACCGTGACACACCCGAGCGGGACTGACACAAAACACAAGCTTCCAAAGCTCGCTCCATTGTCTCCTTCCTCGTGCCAGCTAGCTAGCTTTATTTCTAGGATCGGGATGTTACGTTGTATAGTAGGTCACTCCGTGCCGTGCTGAATGAAGCCGACACCACGCACTAGCTAGCTAATAGCTAGCTACTCATCACTGCTAGCTCGCTGCTTTAGATTTCTATACTGCTATCATTCGTTCATCAGACTACGAGCATGCACGTACAACAACCGCCCTGCAGATGAAGACCGTGCATCCCGTCCATCTGCATACTAGTAGCTACTATATACTACTACGTATATACTAGTACTATACAGATACAGTCAGCTACTACTGTATGTATACAGATAGTACAGTGAGGTGGTAGTGGCACAACCGTACGCTCTGCTCTCCGATCGACGATCCGCCTATAAATAGCACCCCAGTGAGCTGCGATCCGATCACCACAGAAATTAAATACAGAGAGAGAGAGAGAGTACGTGCTGTGCCAAAGCACTAGTAGTTAGTACTTAGTAGCTGCTACCTGCAGCAGTAGTCTGATCGATCTGCAGGCCAGTGCGCTAGCTAGTAGCTAGCTAGAGCCAGGCATCGATCAGGCATGGCGAAGAAAGTGGCGGTGGTGGCCATGCTGCTGGCCCTGAACCTCCTCTTGTTGGGCTTCGCGGACGCATGCGGCTCCTGCAGGTGCGGTGGCTCATCCTGCCCTAGTCCTGGCTCAGGTGGTGGTGGTGGTGGAGGCGGATCTGGTGGGGGCGGGAGCGGAGGAGGCGGCGGAGGAGGAGGATCTGGTGGGGGCGGTGGGGGAGGCGGAGGTGGCAGCGGCGGAGGGAGCGGAGGAGGAGGAGGAGGAGGCAGCGGAGGTGGAGGCGGCGGCGGCGGGACGCGTTGCCCCTTGGACACTCTGAAGCTTGGCGTGTGCGCCAACGTGCTCAACGGGCTGATCAACGTCAATCTGGGGACGCCGCCCAGGACGCCCTGCTGCACGCTGATCCAGGGGCTGGCGGACCTGGAGGCAGCGGTGTGCCTGTGCACCGCGCTGCGTGCCAACATCCTGGGCATCAACCTCAACCTGCCCATCAACCTCAGCCTCCTCATCAACTACTGCGGCAGGCGCGTCCCCTCGGGCTTCCAGTGCTAGCTCCTGATGGCGCGCCGCTCGATCCGTCGTCATGCCCATGCATATATATGCATGTCTCTCCATCCATTCATATATAGCTCGATCGATCTGTCATCATGCATCATCTATCGTCGATCCATGCACGCACACGCCCGGCACACGCCCCGCCTCCACCGTACCGGACTGCTAAATAATGATACAAGCTACGTACTAGTATACACGTACTGTTCGTTCGTCGCTTCTCCGATCGATCGATACATTTCTTTTGCTTTGCTTTGATTTTGTGTGTTTGTGTTTGATGACCGAATCTATCATCGATCGTACGTGTCTGTCTGTCCCGACACGACGTACGACGATCACATCTCCGGCCATCTATATAAATATATTAATAATAAATATCATTAATTATTACAGTGTGCTAATACTCTTATCTGTACGACGTGTGCTAATAAGCTGTGACCCATCGATCGATCTGATCATTTTACAGATTCTGATGCGTGGACGATGTACGTACCTTAACCTTAATTCATTACCTGCGAATGAATGAATGCCATATATGGATGAATAATGAGCAATATTTTCGATCGTCCTCGTCGTGTGTGTGTGTGTGTGTCTCAAATGAATAAGAATACACCTGATATCATGGTCAATCGAGGATGCAACAACGTACGTAATTAACAACAAAATTGCACAAGCAATATATAGTCGATAGTATTGCGATCGAATCGATCGATGCATGCACACTGTCAGCACGCAAGATGTGAACGAAGCTGCTGCTTGGCCTTGGCCTTCACCTTGCACTTGCATTTAGAGAAATCATGCATATTGCCACCGACTCACCGAGACAGCGAGAACGAGTCACCGAGATGACAGGGTATGTCGACACGTACGCGCATGCATGGACCTCGATGTGCGAGCTTCTGACGTGGCCTAGCTTTGTAGCAGATAGATAGATAGATAGATATGTGCATGCATGCTGCCATATTGTAAAATAACTCAGCTCCAAAATATAATGTGTACTTACTCGGTCCCAAAACAAGGATCGGTATGATATCCGTGCCGTGTAGATCTTTTTTTTTTAAAAAAAAGTTGACTAAAATAATATCAATATTATTTTAATATTTATAATATATATTATATTATATATTATATATATATATAATATTAATAAGCAGTGAACGTGAATCATGTAGCTAGGCAAAAAGTTTGCACGAAAATCCAATCTTGCGGTCGTTCGTTGGGTTCGAGTCTAAGCGAACGATCACGTGGAGTCCATCTTGCGTCTAGATTCATTCCTTCTATTTTTCTACTCTTGTGCATCGATGTCCTTTTCCCTTCCCGTGACTTTTTTTCTTTTATTTTCTACTACCTTCTCGTTACGATTGTTGCATACTAGCACAAGAACTATAATACATGTATTAATTAACTAATATTATATTATATTCCTATTTTTTTCTGTTTTATTCTCCTTTTGCCTTTTATAGTAGTCTAAATTATTAAATATAATTTATATGTCTAACTTTGCATCTAAGTCTGTTCATGAAATTATATTTATAAGTTTTACAAACAAGTTATATATCTTAGTTATACAAATAAATTATACATAAATTTTTTGTGTATAATGTTTATAGCTTTTTAAGAAATTATGTTGATAGATTTGTTTTGCAAAATATTATACCTAAAAGTTATGCGTACTAAGTTATATATATAAGTTATATATGTACTAAGTTATATATAAATATATAAGTTATATACGTAACTTTGTCATGTTAAACTATTGAAGATATATGTTGAAGTTATGTGTATAAGTTGCATGTATAAGTTACATGTATAAGTTATAGTGTAGTTATATGTATAACTATGTAACTTTCTAAAAACGAAAATTTGTGAAAAATATTTTTTTATCAGAAATGGAAACTTTCCAAAAATAAAAAGTTACGGAAATATTTTTTTACCAAAAATAGAAAGTTCGAAGGTTGTCTGATCGCTCACCAGATCCAGATCGGGTGAACGTTCGCTAATGAGCCAGACCCAAGTTTGCATCATCGCATGTAGCAGGCAGGAGGGTGGTATATACGTACGCGTTTCTTCTTTCTAGTACACATGCATGGAAGAAAAAAGCAAGTGACAGCTAGCGATTGAGAGAAAGTTGGGTGTACGGTCAATCCTAAGCCTTGGCTGCATGCATGCATGATACTCATGTTGACGATACCATGATGGACTGCGGGTCGGCCTGGTCGATCGATCGGTAGACGTAGACACAAGTGCACGGATCCATGCATCCATGGCGATATAGCGACGAATATAATAATAATAATAATAATAATAATAATAATAATAATAATAATAATAATAATAATAATAATAATAATAATAATAATAATAATAATGATAATAATAATAATAATAATAATAATAAATACACGGTGGCGTAGCATAACATGCATGGTGATTATATTATCACATGCAATACACTAGTCCATGGGCTAGAGTCTAGAGAGGCGGAGTGTTTTTTGAATGCAAAGTGGGCACAGAACATCAGAAGGAGATGAGATAGAATGCCCATGCATATGCATGGTTTGCCACCGAGCTAGTAGTGGAGATCGAGGAACTGGCTGGCTGGGGTACCTACGCACTGCTATACACGTGTCAGCTAAGCAGCAGCATGGTGATCGTCCGTCGTCCTGGATGGTCATGCATGCATATACTGTATGGTCGGAGGAGGAGAGAGCAGCTAGGGGTCTATTTGGGGCCTATTTGGAATGTGAGATTTTTTTTTTCTGTTTTTATACTTTTTTATGTAAAAATAAACTGATTCTTGTGAAATTCTTGCGTGATTTTTATGAAATTCTTGCATTCTAAACAGTTACCTACGGTAGATAGATTAGCAAAATAAATAAATTCGATCGCCCGCGGCCCGCCAGGCTAGCTATAGCTGGCTGCTGCTGGCCGGTCATCGATCCATGCATGATTCATCTGGAAAGGCGAAGCGGACACGTTTGTTTTGTTTTGTAGGTACCCGGCCCGGCCGGCAATATGCAGCCCGCCCGTGAACCCTAGGGTTTTGTTGTCTTGCGGGGACGGCGGACGGATCTCTCTCGTCGGAGCTAAGCTCTATAGCTATAGCTGACGACTATAAGAAAATATGGGAACGAGATGATCCCCTTGGGTCTCTCGGTTGCTTGTTTATATACACGGGAACACCCCCCGCTGGCGTGTACAGGAAGATCAGGACTCTACAATAAACTCGTCCCTATCTATCCTAACTAACGTACATGTATGTGTTACAACCGAGATACACTAGGTTCAATGAACCTGGATCATGACTAGTTTTACACCCTTCCTCAATCTTAACCATCCACTAGGTTTAGATTGGACATGAACTTACTGATCTTGGCGGCAACGATTGGCTTGGTAAATCCATCAGTGAGCTGATCATCTGTATGTATCCATCTAATATCGAGTAGCTTCTGAGCTACCCGTTCCCGCACAAAATGGAAATCTATCTCTATATGCTTTGTGCGTGCATGAAAGACTGGATTAGCAAAAAGATAAGTGGCACCAACGTTGTCACACCAAAGCCGAGCTGCACGTGGATGTTCTATTCCCAATTCATCAAGCAACTTCTGGATCCACATGACTTCAGCTGTAGCATTTGCTAGTGATTTATATTCTGCCTCCGTACTAGAACGCGATACAGTTGCTTGTTTCTTGGCACACCAAGAAATCAGATTAGGTCCAAGAAACACAGCAAAGCCTCCAGTGGACCTTCTATCATCAGGACTCCCAGCCCAATCGGTGTCTGAAAATGCACTCACAATTGTGGACTGCGATCGACTAATCTTCATTCCCAACTTGAGAGTTCCTTGAACATACCGAAGTATCCTCTTTACAACACTCCAGTGAGTAGAGGTTGGTGCATAAAGGAATTGACACACCTTGTTTACTGAGAAGGAAATGTCAGGTCGGGTCAAAGTAAGATACTGTAGCGCCCCAACTATACTTTGATATCTTGTTGCATCTTCAACTCCAAGAGGTTCCCCATCTGACACACTCAAATTTTCAATCGAAGAAAGAGGAGTGTCAATGGCTTTGCACTTGTTCATACCTGCCCGTTGCAACACATCGCCTGTAAACCTCTCTTGAGAGAGCTTAAGGCCATCACCGAACTTGGTTACTTCTATACCTAGGAAATAGTGCAGATTTCCAAGGTCCTTGAGAGCAAACTCCTTCTCTAAATCTCTGAGCAATGCATCTGTTGCCTTTTGTGATGAACTCGCCACAATAATGTCATCCACATACACAAGAACAAACATTGTGTAGCCACCTTTGTCATAGTAGAACAGTGATGCATCTGCTTTCGAAGGTACAAACCCCAGGGCTGTTAACTTGGCACACAGCCTAGCATACCAGGCTCGTGGTGCCTATTTGAGTCCATAAAGTGCCTTCTCAAGTTTACACACATACTTCGATTTTGTTGAATCTTCATAGCCAGGAGGTTGCTTCATGTAAACTTCTTCTTCCAATATGCCGTGCAAGAAGGCATTTTGCACATCAAGTTGCCGAAGTGTCCACCCTCTCGACACAACAATAGAGAGTATGAGCCGAATGGTCGCCGCCTTGACTACGGGACTAAAAGTGTCCTCGTAGTCAATTCCATAGCGCTGACGAAAACCTTTAGCCACTAACCGAGCCTTGTATCTGTCTATAGTCCCATCAGCTTTCCTTTTCACCTTGTATACCCACTTGCAATCAATGATGTTCTTGCCATTTGGAGGTGAAACAAGTCGCCAAGTCTTATTGCTCATGAGAGCCTTGTACTCCGCATCCATGGTTCCTTTCCATTTGGAGTTCTGAAGTGCTTCAGCAATCGTGGATGGTTCCTCAGAGGCAGTCACAGACATTCCCCAGCGCACTGTACCGTCCGTAAACTGCTTGGGTTGTTGAATGCCGCGTTGCAATCTTGTTATAGGACGCTGCTGCGGTGGAGGAACAGCAGGACCGGGCGTAGACGCCTCAGCCACAGAAGATCCGCCTCCACGAATCTCTCCTGTCAACTCGGCAGTAGGCACATCAGCCCCCCTGGCTGCAGATCCGAGTGTGCAGCCGCACTCGAGACCACAGGATCAGCAGGAGAGAGGCGAAGCGATGTGGGCGCAGACGATCCGGTAGCAGGGGTACTGGGGACCAGCTACCGTGGAGCCGAGGACAAGGACGCCGATCCCGGGGTGGATCCGCCCGCAGAGCTGCCACTGCTGCCAGGCGAATCAGCCTTGGCTGGTGTACTGCTGCTTCCTAGGGGACACATAAAATAAGGGTGATGCAACTCCTGTTCGTCAGAGGAATGCGCCACCGGTGTAGCACCAATGGCCGTCGAATTTTTTTCTGCAGACACAGGACAAGCACGAGAACTTGCTGACGGGTTAGTGGATACAATATCAAGGCTACCTTGGTCAAGTAAAATTGCATCCCCAAACGTAGAAGATAGAGGCAACCGTGATGGTGGGAGGAGAGCGATGGCACCACGAAGTTGTGCACCGGCGTTGGGGTGGAGGTGGGCAAAGGGAAACACAGTTTCATCGAACACGATATCACGAGAGATGTAGACGCGCCCTTCTGAGGGGTCGAGGCACTTGAACCCCTTGTGCGAATTACTATACCCAAGGAACACACATCGCTTGGAACGAAACTGAAGCTTTCTTGTGTTGTATGGCCGGAGATTAGGCCAGCAGGCGCACCCAAAGGTTCAAAGAAATGAGTAATCAGGTTTGTGGCCAAGGAGGCGTTCATAGGGTGTCTCATTACTAATGACCTTTGACGGTAAGCGATTAATGAGAAATACGACAGTAAGAAAAGCTTCGTCCCAAAATTTAAGTGGCATTGATGCATGGGCAAGTAAAGAAAGACCAACTTCAACTATGTGCCTATGCTTACGCTCAACAGAGCCGTTCTGTTGGTGTGCATGGGGACATGAAATATGATGATCTATGCCTATGCGCTTAAAAAAAGATTGTACTGCTAGGATTTTTAAAAAAAGATCTTGGTCGTTCCTTTATTGATATTCACCACCCCAATCAGATTGTACTGCTAGAATTTTACGACCAAACTGTTGTTCGACTAAACTTTGGAACTCACGGAAGCGAGCAAAAACTTCAGATTTATAGCGCAATAGATAGATCCAAGTAAACTTGGTGTGATCATCAATAAAGGAAACATAATAGTTGTTCTTCCCGACCGAAGATGGTGCGGGACCCCACACATCCGAAAAAACTAACTCTAAAGGACTAGCTGAAGTACTTGTAGAGTGAGGGTAAGTGTGACAGAACCTCTTAAGATAGGGCCCACTTGCTAGGATTATTAGTCCACCCGACTTAATCCCAAACAAATGATCCAAACCTTAATTAGTCCGTCAGGTGTCGCCACTTTATAGCGAGTCACCCACCTCTTTCCGAACAGGATCTCCTCATTACAAACATTGCAGAAGTAATACAATAATTTAATTTACATCAAAGTAGCAGAAATTTAAAGTCATATTACAAACCATAAGTTTTGAAACATAACTTAGTGTCATACGATATTATTACATCAAGCTACTGATAGAGTAAAGACAAAACAACCGAGTCACTCTTGCCCAAGAGTCAAGCAAAGACAGTTTAATCTTCATCTTCATCCACAGTGACCACGGTCATGTAGCACGAAGCCACATAGATCGGGTTGTGACCCTCATCTACAACAGGGGTTAACAAACCCTGAGTACGGGAGTACTCAACAAGACTTATCCGACAAAAGAAAAAATATTTGATGGACAAATAGTATGCAAGTAATAGGATTCAAGGGGTGGTTTTCAATAATTAAGTATTTTGCATAAATGAGCATTTTATGAAACAATTGATATTGATTTAATTCGTTCATAAGATTACTCAAGAACCGATCTAAATGTATGATCGATAACAAGGTAATAAGACATCCATGAAAGGAAACAACAAGTATCCAATTTAAGTTTTATTAACTACGTTGATAAAAACAGGGTTATGTTTCCATATCCGAGGAACACGACGATTCGAACCGGTTAAACCCAGTTGAGACTTCCCTATCACACGACATATACACCACTAAAGCACGCATATGACTACTTTTCCCTGGATCCTCCATCCAAGACCAGGGTTCCGTCACCCGAGAGCACAATACACCTCCATCCAGTTCCTCGAACTTAGAGGGTACACACTACTCTCGCCATCTCTCTACTCACAGTGCGGATTAACCGTTCTTAAGACTGGAATAGCCAGAGTTCAACTTCCCGGAGTATGTGATAAGTACTCCAAAGTCACAACCCTCAGACTTTAACAACGGACGGTTCCTAATCGACACAGGTGGAAAGAACCCGCTCACCAGTCACCACTGATGGCTCCCAAACACCGTGTTCGCCCGGTCTCAAATTATTACTTCCATCAACATCCCTTTCTTAGAAAAACATAACCATTTACTGAAGCAATACGCTATGCGTAGGTGATCGGAAATCACCCACTATAAAAGTTCTAAGCAAACTAAGCATTTTAGCAAAATTTGCACCTTTAAACAAGTGTCAAGGTACAGGGAACAATTAATACAAGGATAGGGCTATGTATCAAGTAGGAATTTAATAAAGTACCATAATGCAATAAAATAACCATAAATGTATTTAAAGCAATTATTTTAAATACAAGGCAAGGTTTGAATGCACCGGGGCTTGCCTTGGTTGGAGGGATACACGAGTTCTGGCTCAGATTCCACAACAGAAAAACCCCCTTCACCAGGGTGGTTATCCAACCCAACCAACAAGATATCTACACGATAGAATGCAATGCTTAGATGATGCTTGAAATAGTAAACATGATGCTTTGCAACACACAAGCATGCACTTAAGAGGTGAACAAAACAAATTAAACATCTTGAGTACAACTCCCCTTCATGAAGAAAAGCAAAACTAGAGCCTAAAGTAATTTAATTAAACCCTAATTACTTGATTATCTAAGTTAATAACTACATCCAAAAGAACTGAGCAAACAACATCACATCAAGTATGTCCAACCTGTGGTTGTCACTGTACAAATGACCATTAACATCAATCAACCCAAAATCACACAAAACCTAAAGTCATTAGGGTTACTAATCATTTTATTATTAATTATATAAATAACCATATATAACAGATCATCCAAAAATTCCCAAACTTTTTGTACAACAAGGTATTAGTGTATAAAGGTTACATAAAAATTCCCAGAATTTTTGGAACAATATACAGAACATGAAAAATCATGGAAAAGTCATTTTTCATTTATTTTGAGCATTTTTACAGGATTAAAACTGTACTAAACATGGACATGTTATATAATTCTTAAATACTACACATCACAGAGAGCATTCACAAATTTTTGCAGAATTTAAACATGCACAAATTTAAACATACAAAAATAACAAAAAGCAGTACTGTGCAAAACAAGAAAATAGCAAAAACCCTTTGATACTCTCACTGACGCCTAGGACCCGCACGTCAGCGAGCCAGCGCCAGAGCAGCGGCGCCGACGACCTCAAAACACGGCGGCGCGTCGCCGGAGGTGACCAAAAGTCTCAACCGACCCTCGTGTTGGACTCTACACTCCACCCCGAACCCAACGAGGTACGACAAGGCCGGTTCTATCCCTTGAAAAACTCTCACCGGCGGCAATGGCGGTGACCCGAGCTCGGCCGCTCATGCGCCGGCGAACACATGCCATAATCGGCTCAACCAAGCTTCGCAACGGACTCAGGAAGGTAACACGAATGAAACGCACAAAGAAAACGAGACAAAAACCTACTGAGAGAACCTTGCCGGCGACCACGGTGCACGACCGAGATCCGGCGACGGCCATGAACCGCGGCGGCGCGCCGTGGACAGAGCACAACAACTCGATTCGAGGAGCTCACCCCGGTCGTGAAGCGCTTGCTAACGCTGCCGGAGATGAAGAGGAAGACGCTGGCGACGAAGACCGTGCCGGCGGAAACGGTGAGCCGAGCGGCAATGATGGTGTTCTCTGAGCTGCAGAGACCACCAAAAGCAACACGATGAGGCATATGAGGATCAGTAACGAATGAAGAAGATGAAACACGAAAGAAGAAGACAATGTAGCTCCTACGTAGCCAGGACGACCGCGAACCAGAGCGGCGACGCCCTCGCCGGAGCCGAGGAAGACGAGGTCGCGCTGGGCGAATGGGGGCTCGGCGTCTTCAACCAACTCGCGTGGGAGGTGCGCGAGCTCAAGGCGAACCCGTCAGAGGTGATTTGGTGGATTGGCAGTGACTGGAAAGCTCGCTCGATCACATCGACGCGGAGAGCTCGCGCGGCGGCGTGAGCAGACTGGCAAGGCGAGCGTGAAAGGGAGGCAAGGGGAGCTCGTCGTCGCGTTTTGAAGGTGTCAACGTGACCGTGGCGTTGCCACACACTTAATGCGATGCGAGTCAACACCAGGAGGCGTGCGGTGGCGTCGGCAGGTGGCCGGCCAGGTGTCACTGCCATGGACGACGTCCACCATGCAGGTGTTCGATGGAATGACTGAATTGACCCTGAGACCATTTTGCAAAATGCACAAGCTTCCAAGGGTTTTCATGAAAAACTTTGAATACAAAAGTTGCTCAAACTTTCATAATCTACAACTTTGACAATATGAACTTTTTCAAATTCGGCCTAGAAATGAAAATGCATTTTGGAAATTTTGAACCCTTTTTAAAAGATTTACCCCCTTTACAATTACTCAAGAAAATTGAATAACACTTGAAAAACTGTAAACACAACAAATGCAATTCAAACTGAGCTCTACAACTTTGCTTAAACAACCATAAGCCAATTCTTTTTAGATTTTGAAAATCATGTTTAGGGTTTTATTTAACCCTTCTAAGAATTAGGGTTTGAATTTAAATTTGAAAGTTTGAATTTGAAAAGATGACCAACATTCACACAATTGATCAAACACAATCAAGTAAACTCATTTTAGTTTAATACATAGTCAGGTTCCCAATCAATTAAATGATGCTTAATGCATATGATGACATGATCAAATTTTAATTAAGTGATTAACACCAGGGGTGTTACAACCCTTCCCCCTTAAAGAAATCTCGTCCCGAGATTTAGGAGTGAAACAAAGTAATGGAAAAGGAAATGTGTCAATCACCTTCTCTTTTTCATTTCTCATGTTACAACTATGACCAGATTTTACAAACAGCTCAAACAATAGAAGCATAAAACTCTGGGAAATTCTCTAAAAGAAAATCTTCAGATTCCCAAGTAGCTTCTTCTTCTGAGTGTTGATTCCACTGAACCTTGTAGAACTTGATGGTCTTGCGATGAGTAACTCGATCCTTTCGATCAAGAACCTTTACAGGATACTCGGAGTATGTCACATCAGGTTCTAACTGCACTCCTTCAACTTCAACTGTTGTATGTTTAACTTGAAGTCACTTCTTCAATTGGGATACGTGAAACACATCGTGAACGACGGATAAAATGTCTGGCAACTTCAAACGATAAGCCACCTTGCCAATGCGTTCCACAACTGGAAATGGACCGACATAGCGAAGTGCTAACTTTCCTTTCACTCCGAACCGAGAGATTCCTTTCATAGGTGTGACTTTTAAGTACACATGATCCCCGGGTTGGTATTGAAGTGGCCTTCTTCTTTTGTCAGCATAGCTCTTTTGTCTCGACCGAGCCACTTCAAGATTGATGTGAATCTGCTTAACTTTATCTTCAGCTTCCTTAACTATGCCGACACCAAAGAACTCACGTTCCCCGGGTTCCGACCAATTAGGAGGAGTTCGGCAACCTCGACCATACAAAGCTTCAAATGGGGAAATTTTGATGCTCTGCTAGTAACTGTTGTTATATGAGAACTCAGCCAAAGGTAAACATTTGTCCCACTTCTCAGCAAAGTTAAGAACACAACACCGCAACAGGTCTTCAAGAATTTGATTAACTCGTTCAGTCTGACCATCAGTTTGCGGATGATAAGCGGTGCTATTCAAAAGTTTAGTACCCAAGGATTCGTGAAGATGCCTCCAGAATGCGAAAACAAACTGGGTACCATGATCTGACATGATAGTTTTTGGAATACCATGAAGACTTACTATTCTTGATAAATAAATACCAGCATATGCAACCAAAGTGTTGGTGGTTTTGACGGGTATAAAGTGAGCAGACTTGTTTAAACGGTCAACAATTACCCAGATAGAATCATGGCCTTTAGTGGTCTTTGGTAGACCAACAACAAAGTCCATACTAATATCTTCCCATTTCCAAGCTGGAACTGGCAAAGGTTGAAGTTGACCTCCTGGTTTCAAACGTACTGCTTTCACTCTTTGACAGGTATCGCACTTAGCCACATAACTGGCTATCTCAATCTTCATCTTTGTCCACCAAAACTTCCTCTTCAAATCGTGGTACATTTTGTTGCTTCCAGGATGAATGGACAAACGAGAAGCATGAGCTTCATCAAGAATCGCTTGCAGTAACTCTGGAACTTTGGGTACCACAAGGCGATCTTTGAACCAAAGCACATCAAAATCATCTAACTTGAAACAAGTGGGTGTTCCAGATTTCACCTTTGCTTTAATATGAGTGATGCCTTTATTGGTTTTCTGAGCTTCAATAATTTGATCACGAATGCTAGGTTCCACCGATAGGTTAGCTAGACTGCCATGTTGAACCATAGATATGCCTAGCTTTTCTAACTCACAACAGATTGTGGAATTTACCGTCTTTAGGCTCAGACAGTTGCAACTACCCTTACGACTTAAGGCATCAGCTACAACGTTTGCTTTGCCTGGATGGTAATGCACTTCAAGATCATAATCTTTAATGAGCTCCAACCATCTTCTTTGCCTCATATTCAGCTCAGATTGAGTGAATATATACTTCAAACTCTTATGATCAGTATAGATATGGCAAAGGTTGCTCAGAAGATAATGTCGCCAAATCTTCAAAGCATGAACAACTGCCGCTAACTCCAGATCATGAGTTGGATAGTTCTCTTCATGCTTATTCAATTTCCTTGAAGCATAAGAAATGACTCTCCCTTCTTGCATTAGGACACACCCGATACCGATACCGGACGCATCACAATATATATCAAAGGGCTTTTCAATATTAGGTTGAGCTAATACTGGAGCTGTAGTCATTAACTTCTTCAAAGTATGAAAAGCTGCCTCGCACTCATCAGACCATACGAACTTGGTCTGGTTCTTCAGTAAACTGGTAATGGGCTTCGAGACTCAAGAAAAGTCTGGAATAAACCGACGATAATAACCAGCCATACCGAGGAAACTTCGAACTTGATGGACTATAGTTGGTGGCTTCCAATCCAGAATATCTTTCACCTTGCTAGGATCAACTGTTCTTGCAATCGAGTCAAGACAATCCTGAGATGGCGGACATGTTCTTCATTCTTGGAATAGATGAGAATATCATTGATGAAGACCACAACGAACTTGTCTAGCTCCGGCATGAACACTGAGTTCATTAGGTACATGAAATATGTCGGCACATTGGTCAAACCAAACGACATTACCAGATATTCATACAGTCCATATCTAGTGGTAAACGTCGTCTTGGGGATATCTTCAGGGCGGATCTTGATCTGATGGTACCCCGATCGCAAGTCGATCTTGGAGAACACTGTAGCACCAGCGAGTTGATCAAAGAGAAGATCAATCCGAGGCAAGGGATACTTGTTCTTGATGGTCACCTCGTTCAACGGACAATAGTCAACGCACATACGGAGAGTATGATCCTTCTTCTTCACGAAAATAGCAGGACAACCCCATGGCGATGAACTAGGTTGAATGAAACCTTTATCGAGCAACTCATTTAACTGAGTCTTCGACTCTGCTAGCTCTTTCGGATGCATTCGATAGGCCCTTCTAGAGATAGGTGCGGTGCCAGGCTTTAACTCTATAGAAAACTCAACATCTCTATCGGGAGGTAAGCCAGGTAAGTCATCAGGAAAGACATCTAGAAACTCGCGCACTACTGGAATATCATATATCCCAACTGTCGTTATAGCACAGACTTTCCCCACTTCCCTCTTTGGCACCGAAAGCTGAATCAAGAGCTGAGAAATACTGTTTGGCACATCTACCTTGATAGTTCTGTTTAACACATCGATCATAGCTTTGTGTTGCTGCAACCAATTCATCCCCAGGATTACATCTAACCCTTGGTTTGGAAGCACTACCATGGTTGTGGGAAAGATATGCCCACCCAGACTCAAAGATACCCAATATACCAACTCTCTAGTTGAGATACGACCACCCGGTGTTTGCACATGAAAGTCCATTTTTAACTCAGACAAAGGAATACTAGGCTTGAGCACAAATGACTTATCAATGAAGGAATGCGATGCACCAGAATCAAAGAGAATAACTATAGGATGATCATTGATAGGAAACATACTCTGTAATACGGGTTCTCCTTTTGGTATTCCTTCACCCTGGACATGAAACACTCGTCCAGTCTTCTGTTCACTCTTATTCTTTTGATTCCCAGCACTCCCACTCTGCTTCTGCTGCTGCTGACCTCCAGCAAACTTCTGGTTGTACTGCTTCGGAAGAGGACACACATTGGAATAATGCCCCACCTTTCCACAGTTGAAACAGGCATTGCTGGTTTGCTTGGCAGCCACTTGATTATTTGGACCAGTATTCTACCTAGGGTACTATGAACCCCCAGAGAACTGCTGCCCGGACTGCTGCTGAGGAGGACGATACTGAAAGCGATTGTGGTTCTGAGGGTGGTAGATGATCTTCTGCCTCTTCTGATTACCACTAGAAAACCCAATAACTCTCTTCTTCTTTGCCTCCCTATGGATGCACAAAGAGTTCTCAGCAGAGATAGCCATGCTCACCACCTCATGGTTGGTAGCATTAGGATTGTGATTAAGCATGGTGTGCAGCTTAGTTGAGAGCCCCCTTAGAAACCACCTCTTCTTCTTAGCATCAGTACTGACATGTTCCACAGCATACTGAGAAAGGTGATTGAACTTGCCCACGTACTGCATGACAGTGGAATCTCCTTGCTTCAAACTTAGAAACTCTTCCAACTTAGACTCCATGATACCATCAGGAATATAGTGTGCACGAAAAGCCTCACGAAATTCCGTCCAAGTGGCACGATGACCCGCAGGCTGCATAACTGTAAAGGTCGACCACCACGCTCCTGCTGCCCCACGGAGCTGCTAAGCTGCAAAGACTCGCTTCTGCACCTCTGTGCAATTAATCAGCTCGAACTTCTCCTCCATGGTGCGGAGCCAATCATCAGCTTCCAAAGGCTCATCTGCCTTCGTGAACACCAGGGGACGCGTGTCTATGAAATCGACATAAGTCGTCTCCTGATTATTACGACCACGATGTTCATTGCCACCTTGCTGGTGATGTTGAGCTAGCTCATTCAAGAGGCGAGCATTATCTGCTGAAACATTAATCAACGCAGCCAAAGTTTATGCCAAGGTTGGTGGTGCAGGTGGTGGATCAGGAATTTCCCCATCATGAGCCCCAGCATTGTTATGTTCAGCTATCTGTTTGCACAACATACTTTCATTGAGACACAAGCATGAAAGTATCAAAGTGCACACATATATTACATGACCATCATAACATCAAAGTGCTGATAACTAAAGAGTTCTGAAAGCGATAAAGGTAGATTATGTTACACAAGATCCACTACTCGCATCGAACTAGATAGCTAGGCAAAACACGATCTACTCGTCGTCACTAAGGACTACAACCTCCACCTCCTGCTCATCCTCGACGTCCACCACTGGCTCTGGCACGAACTCGTTCTCGACGATCACCTCAGGTGCTGGCTCAACTCCACCCTGACCCTCAGGTGTAGGTGCAAAGAACTGGTCTGCAAAGGATAGGTCTGCCTGAAGAAGCTCCCCAAGGTCCTCTGCCATGGTCTGCTGCTAGTACTCTGGGTTCATCATGTTGAAGAGGTGGTGAACCTCCTCATGAAGCACGCCGTTGTAGAACTCGAGATTACCCGCATAGTGATGCAAGTTGAGGTACATGTCAGACAACAGGTGCTCTCGGTCCCAGGCTTCATTCATCTCTCCCAGATACTGGTACATGTGACCCTCAGCATAGGCCACCTCAGTCTCCTTCTGTGCCAGCTGCTCCTCCTTCTCTGTCAGTTTTGCATCCTTCCCTGCCAGCTGCTCCTGACACTCCTGCAACTCAGCCTCCATCGCCTCCACCTTGTCCTCAAGAGTGTCAGTCCTGCCAGCAAACTCGTCCCTGTTTGCCTTCATCCGGCCTAGCTCGGTCCTCAGGTACTCGATCTTCGCCTTGCGACGAGCGCTGCGACTAGCACCCTGCTGGCTGCTCTCACCAGCGTCTCCACGTGACGCCAGCCTGTAGCGAGGGATGCCCCGTGGTCCGGAACTTGAGAGTCGTGCACTTAGTCCTGGCCATCCTATAGACAAGATTTAAAACAGGCAAGTAAATAACATGAAAAATTTTAATTGATTAAGAACAAAATTTTAAACTCATCCCAAGTTGTATGATATGATGCATGATACGTCCCTACGAATACAATAATATTTACATATATATAGGACATACACATAAACCATATTTCTATCACCAAGCTTGATATTCCTAAAGACTACTCTCCTAATTTTGGAATAAGAGAAGAGATAAGTTAAAGAATTTTTTTTTGACTCAAATCAAATTTTAATTTAAGATCCAAAAATGTTTTGAAAATTTTTACAACCGCAAGATTAGTAATAAGAAGAGCTTTGATACCAACTGTGACAGAACTTCTTAAGATAGGGCCCACTTGCCAGGATTATTAGTCCACCGACTTAATCCCAAACAAATGATCCAAACCTTAATTAGTCTGTCAGGTGTCGCCACTTTACAGCGGTTCATCCACCTCTTTCCGAACAAGATCTCCTCATTACAAACATTGCAGAAGTAATACAATAATTTAAGTTACATCAAAGTAGCGGAAATTTAAAGTCATATTACAAACCATAAGTTTTGAAACATAACTTAGTGTCATACGATATTATTACATCAAGCTACTGATAGAGTAAAGACAAAACAACCGAGTCACTCTTGCCCAAGAGTCAAGCAAAGACAATTTAATCTTCATCTTCATCCACAGTGATCACGGTCATGCAGCACGAAGCCACACAGACCGGGTTTAGGGTTTTGAAGGTGTCAACGTGACCGTGGCGTTGCCACACACTTGATGCGACGTGAGTCGACGCCAGGAGGCGCGCGGTGGCGTCGGCAGGTGGCCGGCAGGTGTCACTGCCATGGACGACGTCCACCATGCAGGTGTTCGATGGAATGACTGAATGACCCTGAGACCATTTTGCAAAATGCACAAGCTTCCAAGGGTTTTCATGAAAAACTTTGAATACCAAAGTTGCTCAAAATTTCATGATCTACAACTTTGACAATATGAAATTTTTCAAATTCAGCCTAGAAATGAAAATGCATTTTGGAAATTTTGAACCCTTTTTAAAAGATTTACCCCCTTTACAATTACTTAAGAAAGTTGAATAACACTTGAAAAACTATAAACACAACAAATGCAATTCAAACTGAGCTCTACAACTTTTCTTAAACAACCATAAGCCAATTCTTTTTAGATTTTGAAAATCATGTTTAGGGTTTGATTTAACCCTTCTAAGAATTAGGATTTGAATTTAAATTTGAAAGTTTGAATTTGAAAAGATGACCAACATTCACACAATTGATCAAACACAATCAAGTAAACTCATTTTAGTTTAATGTATAGCCAGGTTCTCAATCAATTGAATGATGCTTAATGCATATGATGACATGATCAATTTTTAATTAAGTGATTAACACCAGGGGTGTTACAGTAAGGAAGTTGGTGACTCTTCCCTCGTTGACATGAATCAAAAATAGCATCTTTATTCGACTCTAAGAAAGGGAGGCTATGACGATGGAGGACTTGCTGGACGACGGCTGAGGATGCATGCCCTAGCCTAGCATGCCAGACGGACTCCGACGTCTTGAACACACCAAGAGCTTGATTATTTGGCGAGGACTGTAGAGGGTAGAGGCCGCCTTTACACTTGCCTTGGAGCAGAGTTCTCTTGGTCCCCTGTTCCTTTATGAAAAAATCATTGGGATGAAATTCTAAGAAGGCATTATTGTCACATGCTAGGCGATTCACAGATATAAGACTTTTATGGGCTTGTGGAACATGAAGGATGTTATTTAGATGAATCTGACTACTTGGGGTATGTAATGTACTATGACCAACGTAGTTGATATCCATACCTGACCCATTGGCAGCATGCACCTGTTCACCGCCGTTGTACTTGTCGCGGAAGGAGAGCTTCTCGAGTTCCCCAGTGATGTGGTCGGTGGCACCAGTATCCATGTACCAGTTCGTGTCCACCCCGTACGACGTCGTGGCGGCAGATGCACTCTTCTGTGGTGGACCCGTGACTGAGGAATCAAAACGCTTGAAGCAGCGATGCGCCATATGCCCTTCCTTGCCACAGATCTGGCAGAAGACGCCAAAGAGGAAGTTGCAGCCATGTTCGCCGGTGCCGCGACCGCCTGAGCGACCACGACCGAAGACACCGCGTCCACCACCACCGCGGCCACCGCGCTGGTAGTTTGAAGAAGCGCCTGCACCACCACGGCTGCCCTTGGTGCCGATGTTTGCGGAGGAGTTAGATCCGCCGTCACGGATCTCACGGCGCTGCTCGTGGCTCACCAGCTGAGCCTGGAGTTCTTGGAGGGAGATTGGTTCAACTCGGTTTGACACACCAGTCACAACCGAATCAAATTCTTCCCCAAGACCCATGAGGATGTACGAGACGATCTCATCATCGTCTAGCTTCTTGCCGGCCGACGCCATGTCGTCAGCCAGGTCCTTCATCTTGGTGAAGAACTCCGCAACTGTCGAGGAGCCCTTAGTCGCCGTGGAGAGCGCCATCCTGGTGGACATGACGCGCGCTCGGGACTGAGAGGCCTGCAGCCCCTGGATCGCGGCCCATAGGTCGGCCGCCGTAGTCGATGATGCGACTTGAGAGAACACATCTTTGGAGAGGGAGGAGAACAAGTAGCTGCGGACTTGGTTGTCCTTGGCAAACCACGTTGTATGCTCCGGGTTGGCAGCTGGTGCGGCCTTCTTGCCTTTCACCGTATCCGCGGCGTCCTCCTCGAGGAACTCGGGAGGTGGCTTGGAGGTGGGCTTGGTAAAGCCCCAGAGCTGAGCACCCTGCAGGGTGGCCGTGACCTGCGCCAACCACATGCTGTAGTTGCCGCGGGTGAGCTTGTCCGTGACGGGCGGGAGGAAGCCGAAGGAGAACGCAGCGACAGCGTCGGAGGGAGTCGCCATCAGGATCGATCTAATCTGCTAGGAGATTTAGGTTGCTGATACCATATAAGAAAATATGGGAACGAGATGATCCCCTTGGGTCTCTCGGTTGCTTGTTTATATACACGGGAATAGCCCCCGCTGGCGTGTACAGGAAGATCAGGACTCTACAACAAACTCGTCCCTATCTATCCTAACTAACATACATGTATGTGTTACAACCGAGATACACTAGGTTCAATGAACCTGGATCATGACTAGTTTTACAAGGACGACGCGACGACGGGGCAGGCGGGTCCGATCCCTCGTCCCGGCCTCTCCGCGCAGGTACGGTCCATCATCACGATCGATGATCCATCCACATGCACGTATCGTATCGTATCGTACGTACGCCGATCAACGGTGAGTAGTCGTCCATCGTCCTCGTCGTCGTCTAATAATAATTAAAGCTGCTAGCAGCGTTCCATTAATTCCATGCATGCATGCATATATATGCTCATGAAATTTGCAATCCGGCCACGCATGGTCAGTACGTACATGCAGCAGCAAAGCACCTACTCCGTACTACGTAATTAGCTGGATGGGCATGGGCCGGCCCAGCTCCTCCATCCGATCCGCTGATGCTATCAATCCATCCATCCATCCCATTATTATCCTCGCCAGCCCGGCCTCGATCCGGCAAACATATAGTACGTAACTGTATTCAGTGGCGGAGCCAGAAATTGTGCATAGGGGTAACTACAAAAATTTAACTTAAAAAATTAAAAACAACTCTACTAGTTAGGTTTTCTCGTGGTGACTGGCTAAGCTAATTCATCAACACTACTAGAATCAACGAGTTTTCCTAGGGGAGATATTTCGTTCCCTAGAGTTTTTATGTATCCTAGGGAAAGATATGTATCCCTAGGGTTATCTGGCAAAACAGTAGGGAAATTTTTCTTTCCCTAGAAAATTCTGGTTCTCGTTGGGAGATGTAGAAGGATTGCACGTGAAATCAGCCACGGTGGCATCCGAGTGTCAGTTTCCCTAGGAAATAGAGAGAAATCCTAGGGAAATACTAAAGCTAAACCCTATCCTGGAGAAATCCCAGCGTACGCCGCCGCACATTTTCTTCGTGCTCACCTTTCGCGCCGTGCGCCGCCATCAGCCACCGTGTCACCCGAGAACTCCGCACGCCGCCGTCAGCCACCCGAGAACGCCACACGCCGCTGCAGCTCCGTGGATCCTTCCGTGTCCGCCTCGCGCCACACACCGCCGCGGCTCCCTTCGTGTCGGCCGCGCGCTGCACTCCGCCGGGTTTCCTCTGTGCCCGGTGCCCGCCGCCCTCGCTGGGGCTCCCTTCCGTGCCCGCCGTGCGCCGCATGCCACTGCGGCTCCCACCGACCTCCGCGCCCTCAGTCCTCCCGGAGCAAGGTACCCAAGCACACCGCGACGCACTCCTCGCCACGCGCCGCACTCCGCGGATCCCCTTTGTGCGCGCTGCAAGCCGCCGCCGCTCCCTCCGACCTTCGTGACACGTGGATCTCCCTTCGCACGCGCTCCCTTGGCTGCCCCCAAGCTTCTCCAACCGGCCCCATCCATGGAGCCACCCTAATCCACCTCCGCCTTGCAGCAAGCCGGTACCCAAATCTGCTTCCAACTGTTGAGATAAAGGGGAGTCTCAACGAAGATTTGCATCCCTCTCTGCTGAAGGAAGTCTCGACGATCTGCGTGTTGCTGCAAAGGAAAATTAGGTGAGAACAAAATCTACTTGATGGTTTTGATCAGCAATTAATATGTTGTGCACATTGCAACTCATGTGTGATGGACGTACATAGAGCATTCATGTTCTGTTTTTTTTTATACACCCTAAAAGGATTGAAACTGTCTCCTTGTTTGTTGTTAATGCAATGTCTAAATGCACATTTCAGATTCAAGCACTGGGACAAGATCTTGACTATTGCAAGGAGGACTCCAGGGAGATATAAAAGGCAGGACCTACATTTGTTCTGTTGTGCAAGCAAATCTTGAAGGTAAGAAGGAAATTTATCTTGTCTCATCTCTTCTGTACATACATTGTGTTGTTTGTATTAGCACACATCTTTGGGTTTAATAAGGGTTTAGATATTGAACAGGGGTTTGTTGTTGCTACAATAACTAGACATGTCAATAGAAGACCGTAGTTGGATGTATGAGGGATGGAATGACAATGGTTGTCATTCACAGGAGTAGATGTGAAACACAAATGGTTTCCTAGATCATGCTTTCAATGTCATGCCTAATTCTGAAAAATCTGGAGTACTTTGTCCAAGTTTGAAGTGTGGTAATAGAGTTAGACGGAGGAGGGCAGTCATGACCATGCATTTGTGTAAAAGAGGATTTACGCCTGGGTACACTATATGGACCAAACATGGGGAGCAACCTTATAGCGAGCCCACATTGGAACATGCCAGTGATATCGTCGATGGTTTGGATGAGATGCTAGCTGACATTGGTGATGCAATGCACACAGATAGTATAGAAGATGGACCAACAGCCGATGCAAAGGAATTTTATGCCATGCTGGAAGCTTCACAAGAGCCACTCCACACTTTTACTATGGACCAGAAGATGAAAACAAGGAAAAATGTGATTTTTGTGAGGAAAGTCAATATGTAGTTGTTGAACCATCACAAGGTCGAAAACGAAAGCCAATACCACGCAAGGTTCTGCGTTATCTCCCACTCATGCCAAGGTTACAACGGTTGTATATGGAGCCAAAAACTGCAAAACACATGTGGTGGCACAAGGAGGGTAGACGTGCTAACCCAAATGTTATGGTCCACCCCTCTGATGCTGAAGCATGGACACATTTCAACATGACCTTCCCAGATTTTGCAATGGATGCTAGAAATGTTCGGGTTGCTATGGTTACAGATGGCTTCAACCCATTTGGCTTTGGAAAAACCAAATATTCTTGTTGGCATGTTTTTGTGATTCCTTTGAACTTGCCTCCGGCTCTTTGTATGAAGGAGGAAAATGTATTTCTTAGTTTAGTGATTCCTAGACCAGAGCATCCCAGGAAGAATATGAATGTCTTCATGCGACCACTAGTCGATGAGATGAAGAAAGCTTGGGAAGGAGTACAAACCTATGATAGTTTCTCGAAGAGAAATTTTACAATGAGGATGTCATACCATATTTCCATTCATGACTATCCTGGCTTAGGCATGTTCTCTGGATGGTCTACACATGTTTTAACATGCTTACTAAAGCGGAACCATCCTGGTTTGATCGAGTACAAAGGCAAGACTGTGGTGGCATCCACATGGAAACATTACAAAGCAGCAACAGACTCATCTGGAAAATCCAAAGCTGATCTTGTTGCTGAAGGGTTCTGGGTAATTCTCTATTTACATATCATGTTGCTTATCTTGTTCAATCTGTTAGTGTTGTTGTTAATATTATTAAAGATTTGTAGTTGTTTGTGTTGCTGGACCCTGCACCCTGCATTTCAACATCAGTTAGTTTCACGATCTTGCTTATCTCATATGTGGGTTTAACTATCTAATGCTAAATAATTTTCTAATCTTAGCTACTTCTATACATATGTTTAGATTTAATGAATACTTTTACAGTTAAGGTTTAGATTCAATCCATCCAAAGAAGAGGTTTCAAGAGAACATGTTGGTGCATGCTGCTCACAACTCCTTGGAAGCATAATGTATTATTTAAGAATTACAGCTACAATAGATCATTTTTGGAAGGTAGAGAGCAGAAAAATCTGTGACAAGGTTGCTGGGCAGTTCTATTTGACGAGGGCCGAGTACATTGCACAACAACCTCCTTGGTTTAAACGAGATTGTTGGAAAGCTTTGGCCATAGAATGGAGCAGTCCTGAATTCAAGAAAAGGTCTGAAACAAATCGTGCAAATCGTTCCAGCCGCAAATTTAAACCCCACAAAGGAGGATCCAACTCTATTGCAACAATACGACAGAAGTTGGTTAGTACAGTGCTGCTTTTTTATTAGATATTCTTTTGTAGGAAGTACACAATTAATTTGGCTTATTATCTAATGTAGTCTAAGAAACTAGGAAGAGAAGTAACTGATATTGAGGCATGGGTTCAGACTCATAGAGGCTCAAATCCTGAAGACATTACTTCACTAAACACAGAAGAAGCCACCGCATTTTGGCAATTACTAAATGCTTTTTTCTTATTTTGCAGAACTTTGATGCCACTTAGTTATTTTGCATAACTTTGATGTTACTAATTGTACAAATGTTCACACAGGAGAAATACAAAGGAAAGACCATTGAGTTAAACGGACCAGATTTTGATTGGTTGCACTCTCCAGTGGATGCCAGAGCTCTCTATGAATGTGGTTGTGGTCGGCCACATGGAAAGTGGGCTTTATTTAATGGAACCATCAATGACAACGAAGCTCTTGCTGACTTGAAAAGAAGTCAAGCCTCAACCATTGCTGCTAGGCGACAACGTCAAGCTGAGGAGGATCGTATGAGGAAAGAAGCTAGTGACAGTTATTTGGCTAAGGAATATTCTCAAAATATGTTGGACTGGGGGAGAATGGTACATGCTCACAATGAAAGTATACAAAGATTTATGGAGGTAAGATGTGTCTTATACATTCTTGTGCATTCTTTCGAGTATCAATCTAGCAACTTTCTAATTATTTGTAACCTATATTGTTAAACTGCTGAGTGTTGCTTTCCACACTGGTATGCCAGCCACTATTTGTACCTCCTCCCATGCCTCCCCCACCTCAGCCTCCCATATATGCTATTTTACCAACTCCAAATCTCTCTCATGACAATGTAAGTTTGATGATCATAGGCCATTTTTCCCGATATTCCCTATATGTGCATGTTGTTTGCAGCATGTACATGTGCTGATTCTAAATAAGTTGCAAACTAGCACTGGATAACAATAGATAGAGATGAATTATCTGGACTTGCAAAATTGCTTTATGAGCTATCATTTCTATGTGTTGGTCTGAAAATGGTTATTTTGATGAGACATGTACATGTACATGTGCTGGATAGCAATAGATACATGTACATGTGTTGGATTGTACTAATAGATATGATACATGTACATGTGCTTTATAGGCTGTTCTGCTCCACTTATGTACAGCCAGTGGCACACACCAAGTCAAAAATACTGTACCAATAGCTGATGCAAACAAACATCAATTCGACCTTTTTTCTAACCTTGGACTTGATTTGTCTAATAGGCTGGTACATTTGGCTCATCTGTTGGAGCGGAAACTCCGGATGAAACAATAAGTAGGATCGCTTGTGGAGTATTTCGTGGCCATCAGAATGGGACTACAAGTGGTGGAGTGAATGAGACTACAAGTGGAGTGAATGGTACTACAAGTGGTGGAGGCACGTACTCTCCTCCGCTAGAGGGAAACCAATTTCCGTTCTTTTGATTGGTCATACCACAAGTTGTAGTTGTTGTTGCACATTTGTTTGAAGTACTAGTGAGAACCAAATGGCCAGAAGCAGGTCTGGATGGCATGGTTGTATTATGATATATAATAATATAACTCTAAATGTATGGATTTCTGGTTCTAGATTGGATGAAATTCTTTACTTAATTACGTGTGGTGTTCATGTCTGAATTTGAATTAATATTTCTATAACTGAATTTAGATATAAAGCGATATTTGAATTCAAATATGAATTCTGCATAAAAAATTGATTAAATATCATTTTATGATATATTCTTTCCCTAGAGTTCCAATTACTAGGGAAAGATTCCTAAGGAAATAACCTATATTCTTTCCCTAGGGTTCCAATTACTAGGGAAAGATTCCTAAGGAACGAACCTTTCCACGTAGGATTTTGTGCGGATCTGAGAAGATTCCCTAGGGGGGTACAAACCCTAGGGAGAGATGTTTCCCTACAGTTTTCCATCAGAACTGTAGGGGATAGTGGTCTTTCCCGTCGATTTCTTCCCTATAAGACTTTCCCTACCAACTACCCTAGGGAAATAGTTTCCCTACCGTTTTTCATCCTTTCCCTAGGATTTTAAACCCTAGGCAAACTTGGTGATTCTAGTAGTGCAATTTGATATGGGTGATCATATTTTCTTATATGTATTCTATGATTTAAGGTGCTATTTTTTCAGTGCTAGGTGACAACAAGAATATATGATTTCATAAATCTCAAGGTCTATCGGACCAGTCTTTTAGATGTGTTTACAAGGATAATTTTATTATCTAGTGTCTTTTAGATGTGCTCATATGAGTTGTTTTAATTTTAATTTAATATATAATTGTGTTTTGTATGATCTTAGAATCTAGATGACATTAATAGGTATATACTATAAGAATCTTGTTATTTTTACTCTCTTAATATTAATAAAACAATATGAAAAAATACTAGTAATTTTTTTAGTGTCAAATGTTAGAGGAGGAGGCATGGCCCCTGCCAGCCCCCCCTTGGCTCCGCCACTGCTAGTATCCCCGCCGGCGCGCGGCCCACACAATCGACGACGATGCTGATGCAACATCGCCCTACCATACCATACCATACCTGTTTCAGTGATACCACATGCATACTACATAGGTATATATTATATTTATATGAAAGCAAAAGATTATACATGTGAATATATCACTGTGACGATCAAGGTACGTAGCTAGCTAGCTATGACGTACGCGCAAACTAACTGATTTTGACTCTATCTTGGGCAAAATAAAATACTACAGATTTGATAGCTAGCTTAGTGATGAATAATTGGGCCAAACTATAATAGCTCCTGGTATTTTTATGGGCACGTACGCACAGTGTTGACCACCATGTAATTAATTAAGCCAGTGGTCAAATTAATTAAACATCATCTTAACTGTCCTTGTCAATTTTGTGCGTGCAAATAAAGAACAGTGTATATACATGCATTAATTTCGATCTTTTTGTAACCTGAAAGTATTGTATATATGTTCCAGAAACCATATCAGACGAGGCGGTATTTACTCTTTTAGTTTCCGTTGGTAGAGTAAGTTCCACCCGGCGGAGTGGAGATCTTTTTTTCAAGACTGAAGTGAAAGTTGGGAATAAATAGTATCTTCAATAGTGAAGTACAGTTGTTATAGTTCCTAAAAGTAAATCATTGGCTGGCTCACGTATTGACCTGGCTGCTTAGCTTTCTTAAACAAAGAATTCCTGGTAGATCGATTGGCTTTCTTATCCTTACTCAGCTGCTCTTCAAGTGCTTTTACCAATGCGCAGATATTTAGGCCAGTAAAGACAAATCTAAATCTTATTTATGAATTGAAGATACTAGCCAAGTTCTCCTTCTGTTAACCGCTAAAAGCTTGGAGTGGCCCGCGTGTCATCAGATGTTATTATAGGAAAGCCATATCACTAGATTAAATTTATGCGGTCAACAAATACATATATGTCTGACAGAGATCAGATCAGATCTTGCAATAAGTACAGTACAAAAGGAATATATCACAGTGCAGATGATATATATGCATGGATGCATGACAACAATATATATATATATATATATATATATATATATATATATATATATTGAAGCTAGCAGTGAGGAACTACTAGCTATAATAGTACGTGTTGTGTACGTGTGGAGGAATTGAAGCCGGTACTCGATGGATGGAATCCGTATAGTAATTAATATATATAATTACTATTATTAATTAGGCGCAGAGGAAGCCCTCGGGGACGCTCTTGCCGCAGTAGTTGAGGAGCAAGGAGAGCTTGACGGGGATGTCGAGGTTGATGCCGAGCACGTTGGCCTTGAGCGCGGTGCACAGGCAGACGGCGGCTTCCAGGTCGGCGAGCCCGTCCAGCAGCGGGCAGCACGAGTCGGTGGGCACCTTGCCGATGGACACCTTCACGAGGCCCAGCACGTTGGCGCACACGCCCAGCTTCAGCGCGTTCTTAGGGCACTTATTGCCAGACGGCGGCGGAGGGCACGGCGTGGTGGTGGGCGACGGTGGAGGAGGGGATGGTTTCGGGCAGCCACCGCCGCACGCCGCGACCTCGCTGACGAGGAGGAGCAGCAGGAGGAGGGACGACGCAGCAGCAGCCGGGAAGCTCCTTGTCATCATCGAGGAGGCCGCCATATATTATTGCTGCTCTCTTAGCTAGAGCTAAAGGTGTATAGTAGGAAGAAGAAGAAGGCCGGCCAGGTTAAGTTTAGGGCCTGCTGTTGATACCTAGCTAAGGTAGCCTCGTCTGGGATTATATAGCAATGCTGCTAGCAGGCACGGCGCCTAACGTACCCCTACCCTACCAGGGCTGGTGGGTGGTCATGCTCACCATGCATGTGATCAAAGAGCGAGGTCTCACCTCTCCTCCTCCCCCTTGTAGAGCTCTCGATCGAGTCGAGTGCCCCATGCATATGCATGCTACTGTATGTTGGAAACTAGCTAGCTAGCTATATATGTGGCTAACATTGCCTTGCATCGCATCCACGATCAGCTTCGTTCGTTCGTCGTCAATGGATCCCCATGAAAAATATCTGTGTGCGTATAGCTAGATAGCAGAGCAGGAACAACAACATAACACACTCCTGCACGCTAACACGTACATTTGAATAGTTTATTTTGACTCAAGTCAACGACATAGCTAGCTAGCTGTTACGGAGTACGTACTCCCACAGTCCTTGAAACAATATATATTTCTAGAGTTTTTCTAAATTAAACTTTTTAAACTTTGATCAAATTTCAACACCGCCATATGTGTAAATTAAATGTAAATTAAAGCACCATTTCTTGTAATGGTAGAGCTCCGCTCCCAAGCTTCTTCAAAGCGGAGTTTGTAGAGACCTATATATATATATGTTTGCTGAGCATCTGGATTCTGGTGGAAAACTAACAAATATCACTGCACTATATTTACACTATGAGAGCTATTATTTACCATGCATGCATATGCATGGTGTACATACATATATACAACTCCCCATAGAGCAGAAGAAATTGATAATGGTCATCCCCGTTGTCGTCCCAGCTTGTATGACGACGACCTAGATATAGCTAGCTAGCTAGCTAGCTAGCTACCCAATACATATGCATGCAAAGCAAGGTCAGCCATGCATATCATTCAGCCAGCCTGCCCTACGAATGATCAACTTTTGGCATCTTATATGCAATAAGGACCAGTACTTACCTATATGATCACGTACAGTAGTAGACTGCGTCAGTTTGCGTATGTACAACACGTACGCCAATCAGAAGCAGCTCCCTCTACGTACTGTTCTGTAGGTACCATATAATAATAATCATTTTGAGTTAGGATTATTACTATACTAATTTACGAGATTATATATAGTAACTTCTTACCATGTGATTTGATATAACGTCACAATAAATATTTTCATGTGTATTCATTTTATCATAAATCAACATGATTACAAAATAACTCATTATGTAACCTATATATATATATATATATATATATATATATATATATATATATATATGAACTACTAAGTGACATACAGATTAAAAACAGCTAAGTTCTTGTTCCTACACTAGCCAGCTGGGTGTATGCCAGCAAAAGAGGCCAAAGTGTTGAGAAAGACTGCGTGCGATATGCTCCATATGATGATCTTTTCGGCCGGATCGGAATTGCTATATATCATCGTGCATCTTCATCATCGCATACATACAAACAACGCTAGTACGTACGTGTACTGGGTAACAACAACCGCGCACAGAATCAAAAAAGATCACAGCCCATGTGACCCGAGACAGATGGATGAAAGAGACGTCTAGCTTTCTTCATTGTTCATTCTATTTATTTACTTATTTATATATCCACTACACATGCATATGGGAAAAAAATCATAGCCTGGTTCATTTTATTTACTTACTCATTTACTGTACTTACTTACTTATATATCCAGTACACATACCTACTTTTTGTTGAAAATTTTTATACTTACCTTTTGTTTTATATGTGTCTCATATATTAAACACATATTTTTCTGGATTTATTCTGGGAATTTTTAAATAAGATAAGTGGTTACATTTATTTAGATTGAAAAAAGTAAAATATCTTATAATTTGAGATGGATGAGGTAGTTTTTATTACAAAGAAGAAAAACGGATGGTACTTCATTGCCTCTCCGAGTCTGCCGAGACTTCATTTTGCAAATTAGAACACAAAAATTTTCCCCACAACAACACGAGGTCTTCTCATGGTTTATTCGTGGTCTCCATCTCGGCAGGCCATCAGCCCACAGCACAGGTGCAAAGGCCCAGATTGCAGACTGTGTGCGTTCGTGCGTGCTCTTCTCCTCCTCACGGGCCAGAGCCCATGCCCTCACCCACCTGCCTACAATTAAATGGGCCTCCTCGTCCGACAATCCAGCTACCTAGCTAACCCAACAAACAGGGTCACTTTCAAATTTCATTTCTTTTCATTTATACAATAGAATTTGTGTAGTACTAAAGTGCCACAATCCACATTGCTTGCGTTAATGAATATTAGAACGTTGTAACGAGGAACTAAGTTTCAGGGACTAAATAAATATCAGGGATTAAACACTCTCAAGTCATGAAAAGGGTATAGATCGAGGTAGGCGGACGCTACCTTTGCTTGTTGTTGTTGACAAGCAATACGATCGAGTTGTTGTAAGATAAACTTTAGGAAAGACGGTGCTAAAGTGTTGAGCCACTTTCACTGATCGATCTGGGCCGGCCGGGAGCCACCAAAATCTGCAAAAATGAAGCTTGTATATGTTGATTCAGTCCGCTTGTATTCCTATATAATACGAAGCTTGTATATTATTGTTTTACTCTTTAAATCGATCTGTTCTGGCAATGTGATACTACCACTGATAGATCCACTTTACTACAATAGTTGAAAATTCTGGTTGTAGTTGGAGACTATTATGTTCATACATTGGCAAGGAACGTATAATTTGCAGTTATTTGGACGAATTAAAAAGATTTAATTTGTGTTATTATTTAGATGACTTGCGGTTTGAGAGGATTTAGTTTTTGTAAATAATCACATCATATGTACTATTTCAATTTAAAATTGAACACCATACTGGATTTAGAGCAGCTCACCAATAACTCATTTCTAATAGGATAGTATTGGTGTACTTTTTTGGTTTATCGAAGAAAATGTTGCAGCAGATCACCAATAACCTCTCCTAATAAATGAGGCCTACATGTCATATCATATTTATATAAAAAATATTTTTTGGGCGTCTTCTTCCTCTCATTCCCGTGCGCTTACCGTCGGCGTCGCCCTCTCCCCCGCCCCCACCCCAATCTTGATGCGCTGGCCTCTTCCTTGGTTCTTACCGTAGTTGTGTGGACCCGCTCTCTAGCCACATTGGAGCACCCTAGTACCACCCATCGCAGATGAGTGCTCCCAGTCATGCCTGGCCCAGCCTCGCTTGGTTCTCTGACATCATTGTCGTCTCTAACCGCGGTCTCAATCCATCAGCGTTGTGGAGACCTGTTGTCGGTGTCTTCCTCACCAGGTTTGCTAGCGATGTGGATGAGTTGGCGCGTGTCGTGGAGGCTAGGTGCGCCACGGAAGAGTGCCGCCACGTCCAACCCTACGCACTATCGTGCCCAGACCCACCCCCTCCTAGCATCACGCGTCTGTCTCTAGCTCCCACCAATGTCGTCGTACCCAGCTTCGACTGCAGCCATGGCACCCTGCCCCGGTTGCCATGGTTGTGGGGGGAGGAGGGGGGGGGAAGAGATGACAGTTATTGTGGGATTCGTTTATTGGGAGAGATGCAACTCCTCTTAATTTGAAGGGAGATGATAAAAAAATTATGGACACCAAAAGAAGAAGAGATTTGTTGGAGAGCCGATGAGGCAAGGAAATTGGTCCATCTCTCCTGGTAATTTAGTGGGTGTGGGTTGGCTTATTGAGGACTGCTGGAGATTCTTTTAGAAAAAATGGCCACCATATGTCTTGTGGGCAAGGCAACATATTACACGAGGCTGCAGTCGTTTCCGTTTGATTCATTTCCTCTCCTCTATGTTGTCTTGTTCAATGGGATTTTCGGAAAGTGAGCTAACTTAATCAGCTCAGCTTTGTGAAACTAGTAGTAGTAGTAGTACTCCAGCATAGTTCATACATACACATAAATATTTTATTGTTTATTTGAACTTCTCAGCCCAACTTATGAGTTATCTTATTAACCCGACTTATCAATCATTATATAATTATTTTCTTTCACAATAAAACAGTTAAGAATAACATCAGTCGACTTATTAACCGTGGAAAGAGCTATGCACCAATCGTACTCTGGTCGATCCCCACCACCTCAACACAAGCCCTTAGCCTGTTACTTACGTACTCCACCAGAGTTGCTCGTCGACTCCACGCGACCAAACCACACCATACATATACATAGGGGAGGCAAGTAGCGGCAGCGGGCGCCAGCCAATTATAATATAATTGACCACACACACCACACGAGCTAGAGCGAGCTAGCTAAGACTAGTGATCTGATCATCGCCATCGAGGGATGCCCCTCGCCGGAGCCGCGCCTCACCAGGAGACGGCCGCCGGGACACTACACCTCCACCTCCACCTGCTGCGACGACTCGCCGACCACCTGCAGGAGCTCGGGGCCCCCCCTTATTGGCCTCATCTGCACTACTACTACTGCGAGGGCGACCAGCCCGCCCACCACGCTGTCTTCGCCCCTCGGCATCGGCGACGTGGCGGCACTCGCCAAGAGCGTCTCCCCTCCCCCGCCCGCATGGCCGCCCGGGGACGACGACGACACCTCCGCCGGGAGGGAGGACTGGGTCCGCCACCTCCCGCCCCTTGACATGCACATGCCGCCGCTCGGTCCGTGGGAGGCCCACGCGCAGCCTCCGGGCGGTCACGACAGCACCTTCCTCGGCTGGATCATCGGCGACGACGACGACGTCGCGATGGCGATGCCGGGCGACGTCATGGACGACCACCACTCCCACTCGGCGGTCCTTCTTCACGACGACCTCGACCTCGACCAGCAGCACCACATACCCTCCTCCTCCGTGCTCCCGCCGCCGTTCCAGCCCCACGTCGTCCACCACAGTACTAGTACGCACGCCGCGTCGTTCACGCCGCCCAAGCTGCACCACCACCCCGTGCCCGCCAAGCAGGGGCAGGGGCAGGGGCAGGCCACGCCTCTCGCCGCCGCCGGACTCCTGAAACCCAAACCGGAGGACGACGCTGCCACGGCCGTGGACCAGCTCGCCGAGGCCGCCAGGCTTGCCGAGGCCGGCGACGTCTTCGGTGCCCGCGAGCGTCTCAACTGCCTGCTCCCGCCGCCCGCCGGCGCGACGGCGACGCCACTGCTCCGCTCCGCCTTCTACTTCAAGGAGGCTCTGCGCGCTGCCCTCTCCACCACCGCCGCCGCCTCATCATCGCCGGTGGACGTGCTCCTCAAGCTCGGCGCCTACAAGGCCTTCTCCGAGGTCTGCCCCGTGCTCCAGTTCGCGCACTTCACCTGCGTCCAGGCCGTGCTCGACGAGCTCGGAGCCGCCGCCTGCATCCACGTGCTCGACTTTGACATCGGCGTCGGCGAGCAGTGGGCGTCGCTCATGCAGGAGCTGGCCAGGCGCCGCCCGGGAGCCACGCTCAAGGTCACCGCATTGCTGTCGCAGCAGTCGCTCCACCCGCTGGAGCTACAGCTCGTCCACGAGAACCTATCCAACTTCGCGGCCGAGACGCGCGTCCCGTTCCGGCTGGCCTTCTTCAACCTCGACGCCATGGACGACGACCCCGCGGAGCTCGTCGCCGCCGGAGACGCGGTGGCCGTCCACCTCCCTACAGGCTCGGTGCACGCCGCCGCGGTGCCATCCGTCCTCCACCTCGTCAGGCGCCTTGGCGCCAAGCTTGTCGTCTCCGTGGACCGCAGCGGCGATCACAGCAGCTTGCCCTTCGCCGCGCACCTGTTCCAGGCGTTCCAGTCCTGCGTCTTCCTGCTAGAGTCCCTGGACGCCGTCGCCACGGCCTCCGACGTCGCCGCCAAGATCGAGCGCTTCTTGATCCAGCCCAGGATCCAGAGGTGCGTGGCGGAGAGGTACCGCGCCGCCAAGACGCCGACGCCGCCCTCGCCCTGGCGGGCGATGCTCGCGTCGGCGGGGTTCGTGCCGGTGCAGGCAAGCAGCTTCGCGGAGGCGCAGGCGGAGTCGCTGCTCAAGAAGGTGCCGGTGCGGGGATTCCGCGTCGAGAAGCGCGCCGGCTCGCTCGTCCTGCATTGGCAACGCGGAGAGCTCATCTCCGTGTCCGCCTGGAGATCAGCTACTTAATATTTCTGCTGCTGCTGGATTGATCCATCTGAATCTGATCGTCCAAAATATTACCCGCCATGTCATGTCGTCAGTGTCACCGCCTGCTCCTGTTAATGATGTTATTATACTCTTGTACAATCAAATGCATGGTTATAATATATGGTGTATGAAATGTTCCACTCCATCAGGCATTAGATTGTGAAGTTCCTGATCATGAGATTCAGAACTATGAAAGGAAACTAAGTTGTTCTTAATCCTCACCATCATGTTTCCTAAAAAAAGGATCTCTGTTGTACATAGTTCATGAAAATTGGGATCACGTTCTTGAAGCTACGCTATGCTAGTTGGACATGCAGAGGAAAGTTTTTTGTAAATAAAAGGTTACAAGCAAGTTATAGACGCCGTCCTCTCTCTCTGGAACCAGCACTTCTCTTTGCCAGTGGAACTCATGAAAGTTATGGCCCAATGTTCTACAGAAGCCTAATTCCCACTGTCATTTCATTTTGACTAACATTTCCTACCTGCATAGGCTCTAGACTGACTTATCCTCTGTCGAGATCAATGCAGTAGTTGATCTACCGGTTTGGTGAGTTAGTTAAAAAATGGTTACAAACTTGGTACTTTGGTCCTACAAAGTACTGATATATGGTATTTCAATCTTTCCAGATGCTTTGTAAATTGGAATCGAATCGGTGTGACTACTCCATCCGTTCCAAATTATAAGTTGCTTTGACTTTTTTGGTACATCGAATTTGCTATTTATCTAGACATAACGCGAGTCTAAATACATAGCAAATTGGATGTACCAAACAAGTCAAAGCGACTTATAATTTGGAACGGAGACAGTACTAATTAACTATTATGCCATATGTTGACAGTGGAAGAAACGTGCTATCAATTTATGAGTAGTGAGGCACAGCTTGTGCTTGGAACAAATCTCCATGATCAGAGGGGTACCTTGAAATGCTTTCTCCTTGAAGAAAATCCAGACACCTGTAAATCAGAATTACACCAGAAATGCATGTTTTTAAGAATAATTTTGTATATTAGAAGAACATTTCCCAGTTGACAATTGCCGAATGCAACAGGGCTATGGGAATAAAGTGGAACTGGAAGTTAAGAGCCAAGCATAAAGCAATATAATCTTTTTTATTTGTGAATGAGATTCTGGTTTGCATTATTTATACTGTCACCAGGGTGTGGCTGAAGAGCTAAGACTGTTATAGCTGCTGACAACTTATAAAAAGTTTTGCATCTGCATGACTTAATA
Source organism: Microstegium vimineum (assembly GCA_022036555.1). Classification (NCBI taxonomy): domain Eukaryota; kingdom Viridiplantae; phylum Streptophyta; class Magnoliopsida; order Poales; family Poaceae; genus Microstegium; species Microstegium vimineum. The sequence continues at coordinate 30,500,966 of CM039139.1, read as the reverse complement.
TCCATTGTCACTCCATGATCAGATTTTAGCTATTCCTCGTAGCATAGCAAAGTTGTCGGTTTTGCATCCACATTCGCTACAGTCTCATTCTCTCCAGTCATAATAAAATAATACGGTATCTGTTTTTATGTTAATTTGGTATCTGTGACTACTTCAGTACTTGCATGTTGATTTGGTATCTGTGTGACTACTTCAGTACTTGCAGCATCTTGCATACTGTTGTTAATCAAGTTATCACCGCGCGCTTGGTTGGTTCCTATTACCAGTATCAGGTTATAGAAGAAAAAAAAACAGAAAAATGCGTACACATAGTACCAAAGGACTAAGTATTCACTCGGAATATGATCATACAAGACTAATCAAGGATGGCAGGTGTTCTATAGCTGATATCGTTCAGCTCAGAAATTCAGAATATGTTCTAGAGCCGATATGGCGATATGGACCACAGGCGTTGTGTCAAGTGTCAACCATGCTCAAAGATGACAGCTTGAGTAGTGCAGTCCCTAACTTTTCCTCAGGGAGGAGGAAATACATATCATGGCAGTGTTAGATTCTTGTTTTGAGTGGATAAGCGAGTAGTTTGTACAACAATCTTTTCCTTGGGGAATTTGTTTGCATGACAGTAGCTAGGGGGAGAATTGATGTCTAGCTAGCTGTTTATCCTGACAGAATTTCTGGCTGCTGCAACATGAACCAAATCCTGTTTGTTCTGATGGGGATGCAGGGAATGGCAATCAGAATGTAAAGTGGCTGTGCTTTTACCTCAGTGGTGGCAAGCATCTACCTGTCTCATCATCAGCATTTTATTTAATTTGTGCAGATAATCTGAGTACCAAATTCCTCCACGTTGGGACTGCATGATGTACATGCTACCTGGCCGGCCCCTGATTCTGTCTGCAGGAGGTAATAAGCCTAGTTGTTCTTTGCTCTCACTATATACTTTATTTATGGCCCCATTTTGGAAAGTGAGGATTTTCATAGGTTACGTGTGGATTTTTCTTTGCTCTCACTATATACTTCATTTATGGCCCAATTTTGGAATGTGAAGATTTTCATAGGATTCGTTCATTGCTACAGGTTTCCGTTGAAATTTCCTCACTATGAATATGAATAGGCCCTCTGGTTTGCAATCACCATGCTGATGCTAACATATATGAAATTTCAATGTTATAAAGTGTTGGTTCAGTACCCAAAATCCATATACTACATATGCATATAACTGCAAAAGCAAGAAAAACATAAATTATGCCTCAGCCATCCACTCTGCATCCAATAGAAACCCTAGGCACATGATTTAGCCCCTATAGATCACATGCAAACACAAGCATCTACTGCTTTATTCCCAGCCCATCAGCCTCCCTTCAATTATATTATATATGTATGTACTTTAGAGTAGTTTAGAACACGAGCAGTTAAAGCGCCATGAACCACTAGATCACAAAAGTAGAGACATTTTTGAAAGGAAAAAAAAAGCCATCAGGGAATCGATTCTCACACGAGCGATGAGAAAGGTCATAAGATATCGCCATTATCTACCGCAAAGAAGAGGTTCTAAAGCTTGAGATGAAGTCAGTGCTACTACACTCCTAGTGGTATGTGGGCACCAACACAAGGAGTGCCGTCCTTGAAAAGGGCTAGAGATGCTTCTAAGGCCCTTAAGGCCTAAAGGAACAAAGAAAAGAGGAGGCTGTCTTGTGTCATAGTGAAGCCGCCTCTGATGGAGAGGTTCACATATGCATTGCCCATAACTTTTCTCCTCCACTCTTTTCCCTATGCCCACAGCAGAGAAATGCGATGGCTAGTTACAAATTCGAATGAGGACCGAAAACAAGATATGGAAATAAAGCAAAGCTAATATATAATGGTCATTTGATGTATGGCACTTTAATTTGGCAGATATGGTCTATGATCGGTGGTTATGGGATTTTCTTTTTATATATAATCAATTCTAGTTCAGACAGTTATGTGAATTGTCTAGTTAGACTGTCAAGACAGTTCCTTGGGTACTTTGACTAAAAGGTAGTAGCTTATGTCGGGCACACTACATAATCCTAGTTGTTAAGCTTAGATTTCATCACCTTGTACACACCTCTAGCTGGGCACTTGAGTAGCAAAGCTGGACAGTTATTACCAGTTTCCGTGTACATGTAACATGTCCAAGAAGTACACGCCTCAGGCTTCAAGTCCATGAGAATAAGAGAAGGAAACCCAGACGAACCACTTATGTGGCATCGCAGATCGAATCTTCAGAGGTTCTTGTTCTGTAGCTGACAAAGAAAAATGACAAACAGTGAGGCTGTGATCGTCTGGTCTGAACGAACATACCTATAAGAAAGCTAAAAATACTTGGGTAAGCCAAGACAGGAAGAACCTTGCCTGAACAAGAATACCAGTTGTGTGTGAGATATCCTACTAACTTGGCATTTAAAAGTCAGATGAGAGAACCAGGAACCAACATGATAAAATCTCTCCTGTACAGTAACTGTACGATGGAATCAACTAAGATACTATTTTTTCATAACATATAAAACTACTTTATACAATATATAGGAGAAAGGCTCATGATTTTTCATATTGGTATCTGAAATATCACATCTTGCTTGAGCAACCAAATTCTGGTTTCGCTTGGTTCATCACAGAAATAATTGGCGGTGTGGTGCGATTCTATTTTAGCAGTATACATCAGTAAAGCAGGAGGGGGGAATATATATTCCTCTAAAGATGTAACAGCTGCTGTATCTACACTAAACCACATGTCTTCCGTGAGGCATCTAACAAACGAGAGAAAGGAGATGCTCTTTTACCTTGGCGACGAAGGTTTCTCCTATTTTAAGCACAGCAATCTCTTGTCCATCTGTATATGTTTTCTTATATATGTATATATAGATTGAAGGATGGGAATCTCAGGCAAAGAAGAAAAGCTGTAGATAATGGGGCTAAAGGTTATAAGACACATTGCGCGTGGAATGTTTGATAGGGGTGCTGGGTCCAGGCCACTACAACTGGGCAGGAGCACCGGAGAATGACCTGCAATATGTATTGCCTGCATAATTGCATTCCACATGACAAGGAAGGCCACGGATAAAGAAGCTGAATACGAAAGACGGACAGAAGCGTACAGCAGCAACGACAGCAGCCAAATATATGTTTGCCGAATTGGTATTGGTATTGTAGTTTGTAGAGAAGTCAACCACCCTTGTCGGAAAACAGCCTTGGCCAACAGCACAAGACGCGTGGTCCAAGCCCAGCCCAGATGCTTACCAAAATATACACGCTAATCAGTGATGGGCAGGCAACCTCGTCTTCTTTTCAGCTAGTAAAATTGCTAATTGCAGCAGCACAACTGCACAAGGCAGCGGCAGAGGATGTAATGCTGAAGAAATGATGCCCATCTACCCAACAGGCTAATTGCTACTGTTGCAAGCAACCGTGTACGCTGAATGAAATCATGTCAGACATTCATTCAGCTTCCAGCTTGCCAGCACATCTAGACATATCACCAAAGGGAGCTCGTAATTGGTTCGATTGCATGCTGAGTTTTTAGAGCATGCCAGGAATGGGGTCCCAGCAATCTACACACTAGAGCCTCTGCCACTAAATTAATAATAATCTGATAAAGAGTCATACAGTCGGTAGCAGACTCGGCATATTCATTCATTTTTACCCATTCAAAATGCAAATGATGTATTATTTTAGCAAGACGGCCAAAAGTAGACACGTTGACACAAGCACACATGACCCATGGCACTGGGTTTGGTTGCAACTCTAACAGTTACAAATCCACATCGTCTTCCAACATGAGGATGACAAGGTCACTGGGGATACAAAGTTTACAGACTTTGGGCAGTACAGTTCAACGCAATGCACTCTCCCTTCACTTAACTTCACTTCAGGAGGGTCTTCACGATGGATTTCACGTTCAGCTTCTTCAGGTCCGTGTAGGACTGACCACAGCCAACGAACATAACAGGAGCTCCAGATATGTAAACCATGGAAAGCGCTGCTCCAACCTGTTTTTTTTTTTTTTTTTGAGTTTGTATTAGAAAGCAACACAAGGAAATACCCCTTGATATAACAAACTAGTGTACAAGTTCTCACCTTGTCATCGATGGTGTCAAACTTGGTAAGCAGGATACCATCAATCAATCTAGTAGTAGGAATAGCAGATAGGTCTGCTAATTTCTATTTGACAAATGAAGTTTAAGAAAACACTTAGTAACAGAAACCAATATCCATATAGGGCTAAGAATGAACAAGCATCATTCTAATGATAATATTCATCTGTCCTTGAAATGCAAGTTATTATACCTGGTTAAATTTAGTGAGCTGATCTACAGCATCATTTCCAACCAATGCTTCTCCAACAAATAAAACCAGGTCTGGGCTATTGAGATTGATTAACTTGGAGAGTGCCCTCATGAGTGGCTCATTGTCCTGACAGATTCAGTCAGACAAATTTTCAGGTAAACTTCGAAGTAAAGATTATATCCTCCAGTACAAGGACAAAAAGATACTAGATAATTCGAACTAAACCACTTAGCCAACCTGCATACGTCCAGCAGTGTCAACCAGAACAACATCTGATTTGTTCCGGGTTGCTTCCTGAATAGCCTCCTTAGCTACGACTGCTGGATCTTTCTCATAACCCTTCTCAAATATAGGTATCTGCACACAATACCATCACATCAATTTCAATGTACAAAAAATACCCTTGGGGACAAAAGACACATAGTATAATGTTATAACCAACAAACTTAGTTCAACACTACATCAGAGAAACTAGTCCCTGAATGTCTGTTTCTAATGGCCATTCTGAAAGAGCTTATGGACAGGTTTTGCAAAGAGTAGTTTTGTTAACATAGGAATATGTGTGATTAGACCAAAAAATTGATGTACAAAAAAAGGACATGAATTAAGATAAACATGGAGCATTAGAAAGCAACAGAAAGACTACAGAAGAACACAGCTGCTAAATACTGTACCCCCTCCGTATCTGATTTAGAAGTCGTTTTGGACAAGCTTTGGGTCAAACATTGCGAATATAAATCATCAATTATTTTTAAGTTCTTGAGATTGCAAATATGAATAGATTTGTCTTGAAAAATACTTTCATAAAAGTATACATATATCATTATTCCATAAATATTTTTATAAAACAAGAGGTCAAAGTTCTGTTTGGGAGACCATGTCACTGTCCTAAACGACTTCTAAATCAGATACAGAGGGAGTATGTCTGTATGACTAAAATTTGATAAGGCTACAAACACATAAAATAGTTGGATTTTTAGTGATGAACTGGTCCCTGCCTGCAAAACAAAGTTTGTTCATAGATTCACCTTGGTTACCCACAGGGCAAAATCCAAGTACTCTCTAGAATCACAGAATGGCTAGATGCTCAGCAATTTATTTTCTTTCTTTCTTTTGTACATAAGTTCTTGTTCTCTTTGCTATATTATATAATCAATAGGGGTGTGGCCCTCCTGTTTCGTTCAAAAAAAAAGGCAAGGCAATTATGGCTCAAAAGATGGTACACGTCATTTGCTATATATAGTCAAATAGGGGTGGGCAGCTCCTGTGTCATTTTTAAAAAAAAAATAGCAAGCCAATTGTGTCTCAATAGATGTTACATGTCATTCGGTCAAAAGAATGGCATGGTTTTGTACACTGACCAAATTTCAGGGTTAGGCCCTCAAAAAAATCTGTATTGAAAAACTGGAGCACAAACCCAGCATATAAACTTCCTCACACTATGGGGGCTAAGCAGTAAGAAAAGTCAAGTGCTAGTTCAGAAACAAGTGCAAATTTACACTTCCTGTGAAAAACTGGAGCACAAACCCAGCATATACACTTCCTCACAGTATAGTATTTTATTTTATAGTAAAAAAGCCGGCTGATACAAAAGCCGGATGATTCCGGCTGATCGAATAGTGTTCTGTGAGAGAAAATAAACTGAAACAAGCTGAAACAAGCTGGAAGTAGTTCAAGCGAACGGACAGTGCTAGTTCAAAAAGGAATATAAACTCAAGTGGGGCAAATTTACAATTTTAAAACTACTCTTCCACATAACTAGCAAGAATAAACTTTCAAAACAGAATTCTATTTAATAACTAATGAAAAAGAAAGCAGGGCAGTGTGACCATAGGATTATTGAATAGCACTTAGATAGTAAGATCACTACCTGAAGCCTCCTTGCATGAGTTCTCAGCTGCTCAACAGCACCAGATCTGAAGGTGTCACATGCTGCAAGTGTTACACTGAGGTTATGCTGAAGGAGCCAATAAGCAACCTGTGAAGTTCCAAATGCAGACAATGAATGAATATCCCAATGAAAGTTTCTCCTTTTCTTTTTATGGTAGTGGTGTGGAGTCTGGAAATGCATACCTTCGCAAGGTTGGTGGATTTGCCAACTCCATTCACCCCAACGAAAACAATGACATATGGCCTCCCACGCTCCTTGGCAGCGTGCACATCCCTCAGTATGTCAATAGAGCGCCTTGGGGTCAAAATCCGAAGAAGTGCGTCCTCCATAGCTGTCTGCAGCAGTAACCATCAAATGAGGCATACTAACAACCTATAAGATGTGTACATGATATAAGAAGATGGAGATATGTTGATGAGAAGATGTGTTAAAAACCTGGACTGTAGATGATATTCTAGTGAAAGATCCAAGCTTCTTGCCCTCAAGGCTAGCAACAACAGATTCACAAAGTTTCTCTGCAATTTCCTCTGCCTGCGCAAGTAAGGCCAGGCTTCTTTATCCAGACAAGAAAAGGTTATCTATTAAGTATATCAAATAAACAACTATAGAATATACACATACCACGTTCTTTGCCATCAGCCTATCTTTAAGAGCTTTGAGCGCAGGCTGCAGATCAGACTTCTCCAATATATTGTTACCAGAAATACTGATGAGCACAGAAAAGTGCAATATATTATAATGCAGGATATGCACATAGATTTGGAGATCATATAGAAGTTAAAGGCATAATGCAATATATGTTGAAGAGAAACAAAAGCCAGCACATGGGGAGATCATATAGAAGTTAAAGGCATAATGCAATATATGTTGAAGAGAAACAAAAGCCAGCACATGGGCTGTTTATTTGGTGCCAGAAGCAATAAATAAATAAATAAGGCTGAAAGATTGAAGGTGGACAAAAATAGCAGCCACCACAAAATATATGGTCAACATCAAGATTGAGTCTAGGCTATATTTCCTTATCCATATTTACAAACTACTATATGAATATGATAGAACATAATGCTAGGAAAGTGACCATGGTCATGTATCTAATGAGAGCATGCAGTCATCTATAGATTAAGCCAAAAGACTTGGGATTTACAGAAATGGTTCAAAATACTCCCATCATTTGCATCCACCAAAAGAGTTGTATTATAGATATATACGTAATCCAGTAGCAATGGACGCTCAAACAGAGCTAATTCTGTATCATCAAAGAGTAAACATCAAAGGATACCCAATGCTCCAATCAAGCAGCAGCACATTTTTTTCTCTCTTTTTCTAGGTGCAAGGAAAAGCAGTATATAGGAGTGATAGTTGAAGTGTATCATTAATGAAGTGAACCACAGAAAACTGTAAAATCAAGTCTAATTGAGTATACAGATTATTGAGCTAAGGCTATCTGTAAACAGGGAAGTGCATGGATTACCTCTGAAACATTGATGAGAACCATCCTTTCTTTTTGGGCCCATCTTCCACCTCTTCGTCCTCACTGTCGCTGCTCAGATCCTCATCCTTATCCATCATGCTTTCACCCTCGATGACCGCCACATTGTCTGTCACCTCGTCCCCTCTCTCGTCAGCTGGGTCAGTAAAATCCAGCTTCTTGTGGGAAGGTTTGTCGTCCCACACCCTGTCTTGCTTCCCTTTCTTCTTTGTGTCAGGCTTAGTCAGCTTCTTGGTTCCATTGTCAACGGGAACATTCTTCTTGTTGTTCCGTAGCTTCTGTAGTTTACTTACATCGAAAGCCCCGTTATCCTTGGGGCCTCCATTCTCCTTTCCCTTAACAACAACAGGGCGGGCGTGAGAATTCTCCTTACGGACACCATTCTCTTGGCCCTTGAAGGCACCATTGGCCAGAGTGTTCTGGTCCTTGTTGTTCCCAGAGTCGTCGCCGTCAGAGTCGTCCTTGGCACCGGAGCTGCCCTTGTTGGCAGCACGGGAATCGCGGCCCTTGGGACCAAGCTTCTTCTGGGAGAGGGCTGGCTGTGGACGGGACGAGAGGGCCTGCTTGGACTTCTTCATCTCCTCGGCACGGGCCTCGGCCTCACGGTGGAGCTGGCGGAAGATGTCCCCAAAGTCATCATAGGAGGTGCGCTTGGGGTCGTAAACCTGGGAGAACTCCCTGCGGACGGCGGCGAGGAGGTCGTCGACGTAGAGGAGGTGTAGTATCTTCTGGTAGACGGCGACGAAGACGAGGCCGAGGTCGTTGTGGAAGGTCCACTTGAGGGCGTAGTTGTCCTGAGAGAAGCTGGCGTCGGCGGAGCGCTCCTCGAGGAGGCAGGAGCGGATGAGGGCGTCGATGGGGGAGCCCTTGAGGGCGGCGGCGCCGAGGGCCCGGCAGGACGACCAGAGGATGAGGCCGCCCCGGGTGAAGATGAGCAGCTCCTCCAGCATGGTGGCGAGGCTTACCTCTACCTCTACCTGCGGATCCGACAGATGAATCATCATCAATTTCATGTCCTCGTTTAATAATAATAAGAAACAAGACGGATCGGATCGGATCGATCGATGGATTGGGAGCGCAGGGGATACGGGCGCGTAACAGGTATGGATTTGCAAAATCAGGATCCAGATCAGATCTAGACAGGAGCGCGATCGAGTTCGCTTCAACGGGGCAATTTGCTAAATTCAGAAGGGTTCTACAGTTGAATCAGAAAGGGGATCCGATCGATCGGGGGATTGCGGACAGGGAATTTCGAAGAAGGAAGGAAGGGTTCATAGCGTACCTGGTTGGATCGCCCCTGCTCGCGGAGGAAGAAGAGGATCCTGGCTAATCCCTAGATTAGATGGAGAGAAGGGGGAAGTTGGGCGTGTTGCTCTTTTTCCCTCTACGGAGTACTAGTATATTCTTCTTCTTCTTCTTCTCTGTGGCTGGCAATCCCGACCGTGTCACGGTGTAATCTTTAAAAAAAAAAAAAAAAAAAAAAACCGTTAGGCGGCGGGCCGAGGTGGAGCCGTGGAGGCAAACGCGGCTTGGTCAATGCCGCGTGCCGAGCCGACCTGCCAGTGTTGTGGTGACTACTGACTTGGATTCACGGTCATAGTCCGTGTCATGATCTACAGGGAAGATTTGATCAAGAACCTCTTTAACAATAGTAGCTGTACGTTCCGGTTCATCGTACCTATTACCTTCCGAAGAGGTCTGAAGAGGTATACCACTCTACGAACCCGGAACTTAAAATTAACAATTCGCGTCCCGCATACCTCGTTCCTCGTACCTACGTACAATGAACTTTTGTGACTGTGGCTTCACCCCCAACCTCAGAGCGGCTCTGTAGGCAAACAGCGGTCGGCGAGAGCGTGCCCTTGCGTCGCGGCCGAGGACGGTGGGGGACTGCGACCGCGTGGAGGAACGGCAAGTTCCAAGGGGGGCGACCGCGCGGCGAGCGGGGCCGGCTCGGCATGGCCCGGCTCGAGCGGGTGTTGCAGATGCGGCCGGCGTGGCGAGCGGGGTTGGCGCGGGATTCGCGGCCAGCACGGGCGGATGGGGCCGGCGCGAGCGAGCGCGGCCGACAATGGCGGGCGGGGCTGGCGCGTCGAGCGAGACCGAAGTGGGCGGCGCGGGCGGACGGGGCCGACGCGACGAGCGGGGCCAGAGTGGGCGGATGCGGGCGAGCGCGGCCGATGCGGCACGGCTGGATGGAGCGTGTGCTGCGGACGCGGCTAGCGTGGGCGTCGCTAACGAACCATTGAAACGAGCAGTTTCTCCCTAACGCGAGTTTGGTGGTTTCTTCCTATCTCGAGCCTAGGGACGCCGCCGTTTCTCAACCAAGAAACGATTTCTTGAGTTTTGGTTCTCTTTCCTCATTGATTGACCTGTCATGGCATCATTTTTACTTAGGTGATATCTCATTTAATAGAGATAGAAACTATCATCATGTTCACTGGGACTGCCATTAGCCGTAGGTTTTAATTATACGTCATAGGACAGTGTAAGTGAATGAATAAAATCTGGTTATCGAGAGAGGCTAAAATAACCGGTCGTTGATTAGCCATATCTTTTTTTAAAACAAATGAATCATCAAAGCTTTCCGCGTTCCCTGACGTTGAAGGAGTAAGCGCATGCTGTCAAGGCCAGCCACGTCGGCCGCCACGGGCAAGGCAAGGCCACAGCAAGGCTGGTGAGGAGTGTGGTCGTGCTAGGCCGCGGACGCGCACGGCAGCTAGCGCCTGGCAAGGTATGAAGGAGATTGCAGACGATGGAGAGGAGATTACGGGGCAACTGCTGAGCCTATCTATCCCGGCCTCTCCCACACCTCCCGCCCAGGGTCCTTGATGTCGGCCTCCCACCGCTCGTCGCGCCGATAAGCCTACACGACCGAAGAAGGGGGAGTGGAAGGGCGCTGCAAGATGAAGAGAGGTTGTCGCATCCAAGAACTTCGCGCACACATTTCATTAGACGAAATCCCTTGTCCAGGGCTGCTTTATTCGGTTACTCCCGAGGTCGTAATTCCGCTGACACAGTTGCTGGCGCATGCCATGGAGTTTAGATACTGCCATGTCTTTCTCTGATTTGTCGTGGTTCGCTTTGCTATTGTTACTATTTTTTTCCAACTCATTTATGTATCTACTATTGAAGTACTCATATGGATGACTTAGACATGAGTGCTAGATAGAATAGTATCCAAGTTTTTTTTTTCATTTTTTTTAGTTTTTTATTTATGAAGTCCATCAATATATCTTTTAACACACAATAATGCATGTTTTTATTTCATTAGCTTAGAGTTTCTTTTATGAATTGACTTTTTGTAATTTTATATTTATTTTAATTTTATGATTTTTCCCCCAAATGCTACCGTTGCGATAGCACGGGTAATATACTAGTTCTTCCTAAATACTATGAATAGAGATTTTGTTGAAAAAAACTATCTTCAACAGCTTTTCTAAATAACTATCTTTTATTCCGAGTTTTTCGCTAACCAAATATAAAAGACAAGAACGACTCTCTAGACTACTTATATAGAACAACCATTGACGAGAATGACTCTCTTAAACAAGGCTAAATACTACTCCATCTATCCTAAACAAGGGATTTCTCCCATCGTGATCACGTAGAGCGCTTCAAAATCCTAGCTGCAACACGCTGTGTGTCGTCTAGTTTCTATAGATTTAGAGTCCAACAAAATTTCTTCATGAATCCTCATTTGTTCTAAAGGATGCCATAACAGGGCATGAGGGCAACGTACATAAATATATAAGATAGAGTTCATAATACATATGCGGGGCGAATCAGTCAATCGGCAAGCAATCTGTCACAAAGTTTGGCCGAGATTTGCGAAACTGGAGTTCGATAGAGTCTACTGTTCTAACTTAGTGGTGTCGCTAATTCAGTGGTAACAGGCTACCTACTTCACCCTAGTACACCATCAGAAGGTGCTCTAGAGCGTGAAGTTAGTCCCATCCGAAGGGACGGGAGAGGGGGATTAAATCCGCTACAAGTCAAAATCCTCCTAAATCCCCTCCAATCCTTCCCAATCCCCATGGTTTGGGGGCAAAACACAAAAGGCGCACAATCGTCGCTAATTCATGTTCCTCCACTTATCCTTCAGGTCCACCTACAATACATACAACCAGTCACTACCTTGATTGGCAACCACATCAACTTCACTGTAAAAACCAAATACCCGCTGTGTTCTACCGATAAAAACATCAGCATTGTTATCTAAAATATCCTTCCAATTGCCTCTACCATACCTACACATGAAACAAGCACAAAATTATGACGACGAACATACAGCACAAGCAATTTAAACACCAGCATTTTAGAACAAGAAAGCTGACATGTCAAACAATAATATCTGAACATCAAGACAAAATAACATACTGTTGAACACCATTTCTTAGTGTGTCTTCTTCTAACACGCTCCACCTCCTTGCCTTTCTACGCCTGCTTTTGTTTTCTGGAGGTGGCAAAGGAGAAGGTGGTATTCTCCTTGGGCTAGGCAAGTGTGGTCTGCGCAATGCTGATTCTGACCCTTCACGATCAGGTGACTCCTCCCACTGCAAACAAATGTTTTATTTTTAGAAAACATGACCAAAATCTAACATTTTGACATTATGATACTGAGCTATCCTATAAGCTACCTAAAATGGTATGAGGTATCTTGACTGAGCTCAAATTAGACTACAGTAAGTTTACTTTAGTTTTAAGTGTCAAGCAAAGATCCGAAGTCCTAATTTCAGTAGCTAACTTACTAGAGTGAAACAAAATCCTACAACTATTAGGTTTTGTGACCTAATTTGATTGTTTCTTGTCATGGTCAAAGCATCCTACCAAGAGCACATATGTCCTTAAAATATTTCTAAAGACGCGTATCATCCCAATTTTGCAGAAAACACAGGAAACGTGGGCAGGAGCAGAAACTAATGTAGAGAACAATTCATACTGAAAACTCAATCAACAGAACAATACAAAAGGTACACAGCCAATGTTTAATGCAAAATATTGAGATTTATATAGGTGCTGATATCATTTTCAATCACAATGGAAACAAAAGCTAGCTATTACAATCACAAATTCAATTTAATAACGTTCAAAAGCAAAGACAAATAATTTTAAAAAGAAATGCAAACCTGAAAGGTCCGTGCTGTTGGGTTCCGCTCCATAAGGTTGTGAGGTTTGCCTCTACTTGGAACCTGGTCTTTACCTTTATTATTAAGAGTACTTGGGCCTGCAGCGCCACGAGTCATTGGCTGACCTCTTACTTCCTCAGCATTCAAGCTAAGTCCTTTACCCATCCTTGCAGCCAATACCTCATCTGCAATTGCCTTCGCAGCTGGAAGCGGATCCTCCACAACACTGTGGAGGTCAGCACAGCTTGTTTTGAGCGCATCAATCACCTTCTCAACAGCTGGTGTTGAAATTGGATTGGCACTGGAGGTAGGTTCTTCAAGTTTGGCGAGAATCTCACTTGTTTTTTCTTCCCCAGCTGTAAGTTTCATTTCATATGATCAATTATAGGCTATGAAGTCCATGACCTTGTGAACACCAGAACCATAGCAAAATAGAAAAATAAAACATCTAGCAGCTAGCAATGCACATAAAGACCTAGAGCTGGCCCAAAGAGATGAAACCCAAACTGCTCTACATGGAGTGCATAGAATTGCAAAATCAATAAGAGACATAGATGCAGACAAACAAAAAGATACTAAAATAACTGGTGCAAGTGGTATAAAGCCATTAAAATATTGTAGAGGCACCATCAAAAGTATTGACAAGATTAAAACCATGTAGTTTGATCTATGATAAACAAGAAACTAATTAGAAGCAGCAAAATTAGCAAGGACCAAGGACATAGTACACTCCAATTACAAGTCTGTTTGGGATAGCTTCAACTCATGGTTGTTTCAGAGAGAAGAACACTTGGCAAAAAGATTTCTAGACCCATGAATTCCAACCCATTTTTTACTGTATCCCGAAAAATACAGAAAAGCCCCACTAGTTCCTTGAATTGCACTTGGACCACAGATAAAGCAATCTACTCAAATCACAATGCTGCTGCAAAATACAATGTGTGACAGTTTACATTGCTTGTATATAAACTTGAGCTGCATCTGTGTTTATTCTACACTAAGTTATTTTCTCTGCTCCATCTGTGTCCAGTATAAAGAGAAATTGCATGAGCAAAATTATAGCACATCGAAACGCATCCACTACCAGTGTTGTTTTAGTCATCGAACCACAACGCCCTGCACTGCCACACACACCAAAAAATAAAAAAATAAAGGTCCTCACCCAAGATGCGGAACTTGGCACGGGTGGCCTCATCCGCGGCACCCCATGTCTCGACGGCCCCATCCCCGACGATCCGCTCAGCCGCCGCCTCGAGCTTCGACGGCCCAATCGTGGCCCATTCGGTGGCGAGGAGCTCCGTGACCCGCTCCTCAGCGGCGGCCCGGTTGCCCCACAGGTCCCTGAGGATGGTCTGAGAGGAGGAGTTTCCAACGGCGGCCTCGAACTGGTGCACCGTGGCGATGGCATCATCGGAGGCGAGCGCGGGGGAACCTCCGTCGTAGACCGCGCGGCGCACGAAGAGCGCCCTGGCGGCGGCGTCGAGGTCGGGCCGGGAGAGCGCGAGGAATGCCGCGACGGCGATGTGGGCGGCGGCTATGGGGGAGGCGGAGGCGGGGAGCGAGGCCAGGAGTTGGAGTTTTTGGAGAGAGGATTTGGAGACCGGGTCGGCGGCGAGGCAGCGGAGTAGGACCGCGCGGGAAGGATCGAGATCATTTCTAGAAAACTCACCTTGGACGTGCGTTTTTCCAGGAGGCCTTCTCAACCTCTTGCAGTCGGCGATCGGCGTCGACGAGGGCCGCAGCTTGGTCATTCTTCACACCCCGGAGCTCCTCGATGAGCTTACCGGTGCCTTCGAGGGCCCTCGCCTTGGCAGCCACGTCCTCCTCCAGGGTAGCGATTCGGGCCCGATCCCTCTGCCCCGCGATGTTCAGCGCGTCGCGGTCACGGGTGACGGCATCGATACCCGACTGGAGCTCTCGGACACGCTCCTCGAGAGAAGCGCGATCGCTAGCCACTTGCGTCAGGTCGTCCTCGGCCCGCCGGGCGCGCTCTGTCGCCTGAGCCAACTCCTCCCTTAACCTAGCGGCCTCCTCTTCAGCCTTACGCTGGGCCTCCCGGACGGCGTCCCGTTCCTGCCCAACCTCGGCAGCCTCCTTGAGGGCGGCTTCGGCCCTCGACCGTGCATGGGAGGCCTCCTCCTGAGCGGCCTTGGCCTCCCTCTGCGCGGTGGCCGCCTCGCCCCTCGCCTGGGCGACCTCGGCCTCCGCCTTCTCCAATGACGCGCGGAGAACGGGGAGCTGGCTCCACTGCTCCCGCGACCGAAGGATGAACTGGGACTTGTCATGCGACCTCACCCTCAGCGCCTACCAAGGATAAAAGGAAAATTCACCAAAAGGACGACAAAACAACCGAGATAAATCAGAAAGAAAGCACGAAGCTTACCATCATTCCTGTGTACATATCTTCGGACGCAACTCCCATCGTCACGCGCGTTACATGGTCGAGCCACGCCCGAAACTCCTTCAGGTGCTCCCACTCTCCGAGCTCGGCTTGATCATCGAGCTTTAATAAAGTGCACCCTGGGTCTCTGGGTCGGGCAGCTCGAGCACCTCCTGCCCCCAGAGATCGCTAGAGCGGTCGACCCTCCCCTTCACCTCGTCCATGATGGACTGACCTATCTCGAGGGTACCCCCGTGGGCCATCACCCGCTCTGCGAGGTTGGAAAAGTAGGTCGCCCCCTCGAGCTGGGCGATCCTGGCCTCGAAGCGGTCCTATAAGGCCACCATCGATCCCTCCGGGTTATCGCATCGAGGTAGAGGAGGCCCCCACCGCGGAAACAGTCATGGGCGGTAGAGGAAATGCATGTTAACTTCGAGCGCGGTGGACTCGCCACAATCCGGCAGCACATCCCCTCCCTCCACCTCAGCCAAGCCAGGGGGCGGAGCACCTCGAGAAGACGGCTGCCCGACCTCAAGGCGAGGCTGAGCAGCCGCCTCGGACATAACTACGCCCGGTGCGCCGCTTCCCTCCATCGCCGCAGCAGTCTTTTCCGGCTTGGGTCGGGGGGCCGCCACCGTCTCCGCCATCGTCGTCGTCTCCGCCGCGGCTGTCGCCTCGAGGGGTATGGTTGAGGTGCGATCCTCCTCCTCAGCCAACGCCGACTGCGGGGGAGGAGGGCTCGTCCGCGCATCTCCCTCTTGCCGCGTCTTTTCCTCGCGCTCCAGCCCCTGGCGCGCCTCCAACGACACAAGGCACTCGGGCCACCGCGACGGCGCCGACTGCTCTGACTTCTCCTCTGCACCGGTGGCGGTCAGGTCGACTACCTCCACCTCTACGAAGGGTTGGGGCTCGACCCCCTCCACCACGGCCGCCGCTGATGCCGGCCTTGCGCCTTCCGAAGCCGTCGACGCGCCTTCCTCCGACCGGGCGGTGGGCACAGCCCCACCCACCTGGCCGACAGACCCAGTCGACGCGGCGGATCCGACCCGCCTCTTCCGCCGCCTAAGCTCGCTCCGCGGCCGACTGCTCCTGCCCATGCTCCATTGCCTCCCGTGCCCTGGCCGCCCATGCCACACCTGGGGCGTGGGTCGCGGGGAACGGGGTAGCAGGGCTGGCTCCGACCGCCATCCTAGCCGCAGCCTCCACCCTCAGCTTCTTGGCCGGGGTGGGGGACACATCCTCCAACGAGTGCTTCACCCTGAAGAAGAAACTCATACGCGACGGTAAGCGCAAGTTGTAACAAACATAGAGGAAATTCGAGATCAAAAGGAAAGGAACTTACCCCAGCGGAATCAAGGGGGCCCGACCAGCGGGCCTCGAGCCGCTCGGGGGCTTCTGCGAGCCACCCCGAGAGCCGCTTCTCGGTGGGGGCTGATGGTGCTCCCGTCGTCGTGGCCTTGGCGGGGGTTAACGGCGTCCTCGTCGCCGCCGTCTTGGTTTCCTCCCGGGTCGACGGGCCCGAGGCCCGCGCACTCGACCGAGTAGACGCCAGCGGCATGCTTGACCGACCCCTCGACGGGGACTGCGACGAACGACTACGCGTCTGCCGCACCGCTTCACCCTGAGAAGCCGCGGGGCGCTCGCCCCCCGACTCGACCTCGGCGGTCGAGGCCAACCTCGATGTCGACCCCCTCTCCCTCCGCTACCGGCGGCCGCCCTTTGCCGCTCGGGCGCCGCTCTTCCTTCCTCGAGCCCTCGCCGCGGCTCGACCTCCTCCTCCTGCTCCTCTCCCTGCATAAGGACGATATCCATCAGGACGGAAGCGATAGACCTAACCTGATACCACTACGCCATGCCATTGTTCTTAATAACCTCGTCTCTACTCGACCCCTCATCCTCATCCTCCTCTGAGGGGGACTCCTCCTCGGGGAGGCCGGCTTGCCTCTGCCGTGACCGGCGTCGGTCACGCGCCTCTTTCTCTCGGGCCTTTTTGCCCCTCTCCTCCTTGGCCTTATCTTTGTCTCTTTTGTCTTGCTCGGCCTGATGGCGTCTCACCTGGGAGTCGTTCCTCTCCTCCTTCACCGGTGGCAGCGACTTCCAGAAGACGACGTTCCCCTGAGGAACGCGAGGCGGTTAGGAGGCAGGCAAAGGAGACAAACAAGACGAACAAGAGGACATTGACGGAGAAAGAGGTGTCGTACCAGCTGGATGTGGCACTTGTCCGGCACCATGGGGACGCGGGCGACGTGCTCCCCCTCGAACGCGCCGGCGAAGGAGGCGCGCACTCGACGGACCACCCTATCAAGGGGCAGCTCATCCTCCACGAGACGGCACCCCGTGAGATCCACCCCCGGGCGCATCTCGTCGAGGCGTAACGGGCGAGCCATCAGCGGCACGACCCGTCGCTGGTGGAAGGCCGATGCGACGATCGCCGTCGTAAGCCCCTCCCGCTTCAGACGGGAGATCGCGCCCGGCAGGTGCTCGAGGCGTTTCTGTTGTTTCTGCGGGACGCCGTGCTTCCAGTCGAAGGGTTTCGACTCGATTGTCCTCCCGGTGTAAGGGGGAAGCAATTCGTCATCGTTCCTCAAGTAGAACCACCCGGAGTGCCACCCCGAGTGGCTCGAGTTGATCTTCATCGGGATCCAATCCTCCGGCCTCTTGAGGCCGACGCTGCAGCACCCCGCCTGGACCATCCTCCAATGGCCGGTTTTGGCCGGAGCATGGAACAGGACCACCTCGAACAGATGGAGCCACAACTCGCAGTGGGGCTCCATCTCCAGGTACCCCTCACACACGGCGGTGAAGACCGCCGCGTGGGAGACTCCGTTGGGGGAGAGGTGTTGGAGCTCCACGCCATAATGGTGGAGGATCCCCCGCAAGAGGCGGCTGGGGGGAGATCCCAGACCCGCCCGGTGGAAGGCCTCGAAGCTGACCACGTAGCTCTCCGGTGGGTTGGGCTGCTGATCCGACTCCGGCGGAACCATCCACTCCGGTCAGTCCACCGAAGTGACGGGCCGGAGAAGGCCGCTCTCCACTAGGTCTCCCAGCCGCTCCACGGTCGTCGTCAAAGGGAGCCAAGCGTCGGGGCCGTGCAGGGTGTAGGTGCCCATGGCAGCAGGAAAGCAGATGCGCTCGGAAGCAGGGGTTGAAGGTGTGTTCCCGATCTTTCCTCTCCTTACTTGCGCACGCAGAGATCGGACTCAGAGGGCGACGAAGGCAATGACGAGAGAAAGAAGGCTAGGAAGGCAAAGGCAAGCGTAAGGAAGCCGAACCTCTGCCCCCGTATTTATAACCGGAAGCACAACAGGCGGATCCATCGATAAGGCAGGTAAATCTCCGCATTTAATGCACCTACCTACCGCCCCCTCAGATTCAATAGGATAAGGTGCACCTGACACGTCACCGCACTCCTCGCCGCTCCCTACGCCTGCTACGGTTGCAGTCGAACGGACACCTCCTAAAAAGGCGCGCTTATGGCGGACGACGAGCAATGATGGGCGTTGTCTTCGGAGGTAAGCAACGGGCGTTGACCCGTCCATCGAACTCTCGAGGGAGCGAAGGTTGGCCCTCGAAAGGGTTTCGATAGCCACTCTCGAGCAGTTCCTTCCTAGGGAAGTAAAACGGACCCCGGTCCACCCCCAAATCTCGAGGGGGCGAAGGCTGGCCCTCGAACGGGGTTTGACAGCCGCCCTCGAGTACCCGAGTCAGGGATGACCCAGGGGGAGCCAATACGAAGCCCAGCTCGAGAACGAACTCTCGAGTCCCCCCGGGACATATCCAAGGCATAACCAGGGAATACCCAAGGATCCCTACAACGGGAGGCATCGAGCCACCAACTCTCATTGAACAGAGTTGGCACCTAGGTAATCCATACGGTTTTGCATAATGAGAACGCCTCAGGGCTTTTGTCGACCCCTGTCGAAGGGGGCACAAGTTCTCACTTGGATCTCCCCGTTACCAGCTCACTGAGAACTTCGAGGCTTGTCCAAACGAGGATAGCATGATGCTCTTCGCCCCACAATCCGAGCGCAAGGATCCGTGGGAAAGACGCTATGAGGTAGCAAAAGCCCAGCCACACGAGGCTCGAGGGTTAGACTACGCACGGCACCCCGCGACGAAAGAGGGTCAAAAACACTCGGGGCCTGACAGACAGAGTTGACCCCTCGATGTGGCACTATGACTCCAGTTAATACCAATCCCCCTCGATAAGACACAAATCAAAAGCCCCCAGAGGAATTCTTAATCACTCCTCTGGGGTCTCGGGGGCTACCCCCGCGGGGGACGCTCGCGCGCCCCCCCACAGCGAGATAACGTAATAGAACCCTGCGCCTCGAGACTAGGTACTTCAACTCCACTTCATGTTAACAAACCCCACAAATCATCAGCAACAACCTCTATACAGATTTACCTTATCCGCATAGGGGCTCGGGGGCTACTGTCGGGTACAAAGGTAAGAGGTACCCTAATCTCTGGCGATTTAGTGCTTAACATTCAGGCAAAATCCAAAAGCCATCCAGCCTATAAGGGAAGGCCCATGAAGCAGGGGCCTACCTCCCCATCAAACATGACCAGTCATGGGCCGACCCGTTACCAAGGGGACAGTAGGCAGGATCCCCCTCGACCTCGACCCCTCGAACAACGGAAGGGGATCGATCGAACGACCCTCTGCCTCGACCCCTCGGACAACGGAAGGAGGGTCGATCGATCGACCCTCGACCTCGACCCCTCGAATGACGGACAGGGGGTCGATCGAACGACCTGCGAGCAGGAGGCTCGATCGACTCACCCACTCCCGGTATGGGGTAAAAGGAATCCAATGCGCCTACCCGCTCCCGCCTAACGCCATGGGCGGCCACTACCATGGTCAAATCTATCAACTCGTCGCCCATACTCGGACTCTCCGACGATCGTGCGACCACTGTAGCCACGTCACAAGTACAAAACCCAAAGGCACCCCCTCGAGCCATGAACGGAACAACCCTCGATCGTGTTTACAGGGGCGCGTCAGGGTCACGCAGGCCTCGACGCTCCTCGACCCGGGAGCTCGACCGTCACCTCCAACCACTCGGGTATGGGACCCGTCCTATCCGCTCCGCATCGGCTGTAGAGCTCGTACCCGTCCACTGGAGGCCGATCGTCCTAAACCATGACGATCGGCAGCGTCCAGTCCGCTGTCACCATGCCCTGAAGCACCGGAAGGACCAGAAAGTCATACCGCTACAGCGATCGACGTTCCACCGCAAGCATGGTGCCATGGACACACCTCCCATGCCGCTACAATCCAGGACCTCTGTACTCTTAGGTCTCCCCTTGGTCTATAAAAAGGGACGCTGGGATAGTAGGGAGGGCATTGGGACACATGACAAGGGCATAACCTCACACATCAGAACACGACAGCAAGACATCCGCTCACGCTTGCTGCCGTCTAAACAACACCCGCTAGCACTCTCCACAAACCCCCTAGTATACTCAACAAAGGGCCACCTCCGAGCACAAAACAATCTAGGGATGGCTTGATCAACATCTCAAGCAATCAATCGACTCACCTAGGGTAGCCCAGCTAGTCCTAGGCCTCAGCTCACTCCGAGCACCCCCGTGTAACCAGCTTGTACTCCCCCCCGGTACGAGCACTTCGGTGCGAGATAATACAATTCTTCCTTCCCCGTTGGACGTAGGGCCTTCTTTGCCCGAACCAGGATAAATATTGTGTTCTTCTTGCATCACATTTGAGAGTGGAAGCACGCAATAAACAAATTTATTGGTTGGTGATCGACCCCCTGGGTTGAAACGCCGACACAAGTGTAGCTTAGATTTTGCTCTGTAAACTATAAAAGGCCATCACAAATTAGTGGCAAACTACGACACCAACCAAAGATACCCTAGGAGGATGGTTGGCACGCTTTGCGCATGCCTTCGTGTGTCACGCTCTGTGAACAACACTAGCGGGAATTAAAGAAACAACATCATAGGGACCTTTTTTTTTTTAAAAAAGGCAAAATTGTCTACAGAACGACCAACTTATCAGACATCGAAATAGTGTTTTTTCTCTCACAACAAAACAGAGCTTATCAACTACCCAAACGATTAGGCGAACATGGCCCGATTTTTTAGGTTATTTGGTTCACCGCCGTGACTCACCACGCCACACTCATGGCCGTCACCGTACTTTGTTTGTTTGGTTGGTACCTATACTGAGGCGGCCATTGACTTTTTGTGCGTTGTTTTTCGTCAAGGTGTGGCGACCAACTGCTTCGCCAGCACTCGCCACAGCATCGGCAGCCGCGCACATCTCCCGTGGAAACCGAGTGGCTGGGTACCAAACAGCCCCACATTAAAAGAGGTGGTTGCTATGATCCAGTCCAATGAAGAAAGGAAACATGATCCAAGATCCAAGGAAGCAGTTGTGCGCTGGTAGGCCAGTGCCACCAGGCCGGGCCAGCCACTCAACAACAGTTGCTGGGAATTGGAGGCTGCGAGCCCAATCGGGGTTGCAGTGTATCCAGGTCCAGCCCAAACCACGTACACCGACCCGACCGTTGGAGGGGACCGGACCAGGGTAGAGGCGTAGAGCAAGGCTGGCAGGCACACTGCCCCAGGGAGAGGAGGGCCCAGGCTGGCTCCACACCATACTCCTACTACTCCTCCCTTCTTCCACTCCAAAAATTTCAATTCAAAATTCGAATTCCCCCTCCCTCTGCTGCTGCGGGGATGGAATGGACGGCGTCACCCGTTGCGCCCTTGGCTGCCGTTACCAGTGGTATAAAGCAAAGGCAAAGGACACCACCGCAAACCCTAACGGCCCCCTTCTTCTTCTGCTTCACTCCCAGATCTGTTCCCCTCCTCTTCCCCGCCCCCGCCGCCGCCGCCGCCTCCGAATCCACCAGCAGCAGCAGCCATGAGGGAGATCCTCCACATCCAGGGCGGCCAGTGCGGCAACCAGATCGGTGCCAAGTTCTGGGAGGTGGTGTGCGCGGAGCACGGCATCGACGCCACCGGTCGCTACGACGGCGACTCCGACCTCCAGCTCGAGCGCGTCAACGTCTACTACAACGAGGCCTCCTGCGGCCGCTTCGTGCCCCGCGCCGTGCTCATGGACCTGGAGCCTGGCACCATGGACTCCGTCCGCTCGGGTCCCTACGGCCACATCTTCCGCCCGGACAACTTCGTCTTCGGCCAGTCCGGGGCAGGAAACAACTGGGCCAAGGGACACTACACCGAGGGAGCCGAGCTCATCGACTCCGTGCTCGACGTCGTGAGAAAGGAGGCAGAGAACTGCGACTGCCTGCAAGGTAACCTAACCTACCGGCTCTCTTTGCTCACTCTGCTACGACTGTGTCTGTCTGTCTCGTCTCGTCTCTAGGTTACTACAGTAGATTAGATCAGATCAGATCAGATCTGGCTCCCGCGACGGGGAGGCACTTGGATCTGAATTTTTCACACTTTTTCGTCTCCTATCTGTGTTCAGGCTTCCAGGTGTGCCACTCCCTCGGTGGCGGCACCGGCTCCGGCATGGGCACCCTCCTCATCTCCAAGATCCGCGAGGAGTACCCGGACCGCATGATGCTCACCTTCTCCGTGTTCCCCTCGCCCAAGGTGTCCGACACCGTGGTGGAGCCCTACAACGCCACCCTCTCGGTGCACCAGCTCGTTGAGAACGCGGACGAGTGCATGGTGCTCGACAACGAGGCCCTGTACGACATCTGCTTCCGCACCCTGAAGCTGACCACGCCCAGCTTCGGCGACCTGAACCACCTCATCTCCGCCACAATGAGCGGCGTCACCTGCTGCCTCCGCTTCCCGGGGCAGCTCAACTCCGACCTCCGCAAGCTGGCCGTGAACCTCATCCCGTTCCCGCGCCTGCACTTCTTCATGGTCGGCTTCGCGCCGCTCACCTCCAGGGGCTCCCAGCAGTACCGCGCCCTGACGGTCCCGGAGCTCACCCAGCAGATGTGGGACGCCAAGAACATGATGTGCGCCGCGGACCCGCGCCACGGACGCTACCTCACGGCGTCCGCCATGTTCCGGGGCAAGATGAGCACCAAGGAGGTGGACGAGCAGATGCTCAACGTGCAGAACAAGAACTCCTCCTACTTCGTGGAGTGGATCCCAAACAACGTCAAGTCCACCGTGTGCGACATCCCGCCCACGGGACTCAAGATGGCCTCCACCTTCATCGGCAACTCCACCTCCATCCAGGAGATGTTCCGGCGCGTCAGCGAGCAGTTCACCGCCATGTTCCGCAGGAAGGCCTTCTTGCACTGGTACACCGGGGAGGGCATGGACGAGATGGAGTTCACGGAGGCCGAGAGCAACATGAACGACCTCGTGTCCGAGTACCAGCAGTACCAGGACGCCACCGCGGACGAGGAGGAAGGCGAGTATGAGGACGAGGAGGAAGGAGACGACCTCCAGGACTAAAATATAAAGATGTCATCATCGTTTGCCGTGCTGTGCTGTGCTTACCATCCTCGTCAGTCATCAAAATCTAATCATTTTCCTTTGGCGTGCTTCATTCATCTATCTAGGTCGGTATCGGTATGGGGTTAATCATCAATTGCTAGTGTCGTGGTTGGAGTTAATTAATTAGTGCTAGTAGTAGTAAGTAGCTGCGGGTACTTGTTCCGTTTGTGGCACAACACAACACAAGGGGAATAGGAGTTGCAATACCCTGTTGCTTTGCTTTTACTTGTTTCTGGTACTGTATGTTGGTTACTCTGAACGATTCGCTCATCAGTGTCATTGTGATGTGTCTGACCGCCTCATCATGTTATGTCAACCCATGGAATTCAGAATTGGTAATGATCCTGTAATCCAATTCGTCTGGCGTCTGCGATTTTTGTCAGGGCTGGTGTTTTGTGTTGTGGCTACGCATGCGTATTTGTGTCTTATCATCTTTGCATGCTGATCTTGATCTCTCGCTTGTGCTGCTGTGTGATTTTCGTCAGGAGTGTGATTGCACCTCCGACATTTTGTTCTGTTTGTTGATGTTGCTGCATGTGTTGATCTGTGTCATCTGAGTTGTGCTAGTACTGCCACTTTGCTCCAAGTCTGTAGAATGATACAGTACGTACTCAAGTCGCCTTGGAGAATGCTTGGAGAGCGGATTAAGATTTTGTTTTGTTTTGTTTTCTAGGATGATGTTGGAGAGCAGCTCAACATTCACAGTACTATCTCTCTATCTGTCATCCTCTCGCAGGGCAGGGAGATGAGATGAGATGGGATGAGATCGATGGATGGATGGATGTATGACCCCACCTGTTTGAGCGAGGCGGGCTCCGCCCCTACTGCCTTTGCCGTTGTTGATAGCCTGTTGGGACTTTGGTGACCCGGTGGGTGGTGTGGGTGGCTGCTGCTGCCACAGGTGACAGGTGACAGGCCCACACCCCACAGGCACATTTCAGTGGGTGGTCAGGTCAGCCTTCTGTGCTTCACGCATGTGCACTCCATGTGTCCATTCAACTATCAGATCAGAAAAGGCCAATTTCCGTAGATAGGTGTCCCATGTTTTGACCAGTCTCAAGAGCTTTATTGAGATTCTCGCTCAGATGTACACGTGCCAATGCGTGTTGCGAGGCTCCCCCTGTTAATTAGTTTTTTTATTCATTTTTTTTTAATCTCTGATTCGATCTGTCCAAATCTAACACCCAACGCCTTCGAGTATGTTGTTTCCTCTATGTAATGCACATCTGTATGTAGATATGCTCTCTTTTCAGGACTTGAGATTAGGTATATGAGTGTTTATTCAGACTGAGTGTTAACTAAGATGTTTGTTTTTTTTTAAAAAAATTGCTTTACAGTTGGTATTTATACTAATTATGGGAAATGATACGATGATACATCAATCCATTGTGTTCCATGAACTACCCAAAAAATGGTGAGATATGAAAAAAATAATGGACTCTCCTGTGTCTGTGTTCTTTACACCAAATGCACACCGCTGCTTCAAGGCAAAATAGCCCAGAGGACCGAGACGCTGCACACTAGCTTATCTATGGATTACCACCTAAATCAAGCGGCTCATTAGCTGACACCGGGCAAACTCATGGTCCTGTCCATCATCACTAATTTAGCACTGTTTTTCAGCGAACCAACAATATTTTTTTCTCACAACAACAAATCAACGTAAACTAAATTACAGCGAAACGAACATGGCCTCTTCCACGGCTGGCTGCGGTACTGACCCAGCCGAGCCGACCGTCCCAAAGTTACAGCCACAAAAACAAATGACAGCAACTAAACTAAACATATATCACATCTTTGTACCTAGTAGAAATATTCCATTTCTTGTTCAAAAAAAGAAACATTCAATTCCAACGCATTGGTTTAATGGCATGACACCTATCATATACTGACACGTGATCAGTTTCTGTTGCAGCCGAGCCTTGATTCTGCATACTGTACCAGATATGCCCTTTTCACCAACTGCCTTTGTAAAGATCATCATCATATACATTGAAAGCTCAATTCAGCACAACGGACCCTTCGGCTATGTTAAAATTTCTCATCTGATACACCTCAGCACATACCTAACACTGTTAGCAATTAAAGCTATAACAAACTGCACCGCAATTCTCAGTTGGGAAACCCAACACTACAATGTCCCTACAAAGAACGCAACTGCTGCTGGACTAAACTTCCTACAACCCCAAGAGATAACTTTGGTCATCCACAAAAGCATAACATCTTTGAAGTCCACGACATGTACTTCTCTATTGTCTTCAGAGGAAAACATAATCCTGGCTTTGCTAAATCACCTAAACTGTCGCTAAGTTAAGCCATCACTTGTGAGGGCTTCACATCTATCTCACTCGGTCCACCCTGTTCCACTACAGTGCAGGATGCATATTCTGGATTGGCGCCTTCAGAGGGTGGAGCGCTCCTATCACCAACAGCAACCTTAGAATTGGGGTAACAGGAGTTTCTGTTCCCAACAGAAACCTTAGAACTGGGGCAATTCATGTTCTCATCAACATGGGTATCCTGCGAATTGCCCTTATTTGTGCTCCCATCTCCTACCGCGACCTCAGAATTGAAGTTATTCATGCTCCCATTGCCAACTGCAGGCAGAGACTCAGAGTAATGTGTGCTTCCATGACAAACAATATCCTGTGAATTAGCTTTACTTGTGCTCCCGTTGCCAACAGTGACATGGGAATTGTCTTGATGTTTAACCCCATAGCCAACAGTAGCCTGAGAACTGGCGATACTTGTGCTTCTGTCACCCATTCTGACATGAGAATCAGATTGATATGTGCTCCCATTGCCAATGAGAACCTGGGAGCTGGGGTATAGTGTGCTCCCAGTACCAATGGTAAATTGAGAACTGGGGTGATTTGTGTTTCCATCACCAACAGTAACTTGAAAATTGGAGTGATTTGTGCTCCCAATGCCAATGGGAAACCAAGAATTGGGATCATGTTTACTCCAATTGCCAATGCCAACATCAAAACTGAGGCAGCGCACGCTTCTAGTGTCAATGGTAACCTGTGAATTAGGGTGACATGTGCTTCCATTGCCAACAGTAACCTGAGAATTGGGGTGATATGTGCTTCCATTGCCAACAGTAACTTGAGAATTGGAATGATTTGTGCTTCCATTGCCAATGGGAAACCAAGAACTGGGATCATGTTTTCTCCAACTGCCAATGGTAACCTTAGGATTGACGCAAGACATGCTCCCAGCACCAACAGCAACCTGAGAACTGAGGTCAGGTGTGCAGCCAGTGCCAGTATGTGTGACCCCATAACCAGTGGGAACATGAGAACTGGGGTAACATGCAGCGAGCTTAGGTTTCTTGTTTGCCTGGAAAGCATCATTGTGGAAGCTTCCAACAATTGCCTGCAAGGTGTACATTAGGTTAGATTTTTCCTTTTTGGTATGTGTGGGTGGGTGGTTGTGGGGGTACTGTAGACAGATCCTTTGAACTCAGAAGAAAGAACCATTACATCTATGGTTTAAAAAGCAGAGCTAAGTCAGATAAGAAGTTCCTTCTCCGATTCTTAACAGATTCACATGTCCAAATATTAAGTTCGTTATGGTTTACTATCTACACATATATGTTTCCTGGAGGTATGAAACACGAAATATATATATATAGAAAAATGGAATAACTAAGCAACTAGGAAAAAACAATAAATACATAGATTCACATTATTCTTCCTGTGATAAGACATAAAACAATTTTAAAGACTAAAGAAACTGTTTGCAATAGTTTCCACAGGTTGATGTATCAAAGTATTGAATAACTCAAAAGTCTGAACATTTGAATGTACCTGTACAGGTGTTGCAGCTATGAGAGGTCCGACTGCAATGCCACCGACAACAGAACAGTCACCACAAGCAAGGGTCACAGATAAGCACCCAAATCCAGGGCTATCAGATGTCAAAATGGATCCAAACACATGAATGATTTCTAAAGGACCCTGCAAAGATTAGAAATCAATGAACAATGCGGCATGGGAAAGTTTAAAAACTTTGGGCATGTGAAAGAGAGTAAATGTTTAAACCTTGTGATTTAAGATGACAGCAGAGTGGAGTAGATAGCAATCCTGAACAGCCCCAAACACCGAGAGGACACAGACGGCTTTCCCAATTATTTTTGAGACCTGCACGATCTTTGATACAATATCCTGCGCAGTCATTTTCAGATAATCAAATTCCATAGATCAGTTTGATACAAAATAACTATAGCAGCTAGCCAACTACTTGGGTGAGTAGCTATGAAATTAGGCCGTGTAGCTCATACAAAAGACAACAGGGCAGAAACAGAGTTGGGATGATCAAGCATAACAAGATCGATGGGGAATTCCCACGACATAAACAAAGCTACGCCTTCTGGTCAGTGTCATGGTTATGAATCTACTAGCCCAACCATCCAAGTTATGCTTATGATGCCCCAGATCGGGGTTCCATGGTTCTATGCCCCATATGGCCATATGACCGAAAACTAATAATCTGACGGCTTAAAATGCTGTCAGGTTAGGTACAAAGGTGACTGACACTATCATGTGTTCCTCAATTTACTCAAATTTGTGTCTAGAATGTAGTTGAACTGCAACTTAGAAGAAAACAACATTTCCATTTGCTAGAGCACAAGTAGAAGCGAGACTTGTTGCAAACAGAAATGGAGCAGCAACATGGTCCTTTACCACCAAGGCAATTGTGGCAAACAAGACAATTTGTTGATTTGACAGCAACTGCCACCAGGGTCGTGCTATACACTCTCACCTCTGCAGTCTGCAATTTCTCTTCACGAGTTGCTGCAGATATGACTTGCTTAGGAAAGTGGAATGCAAGCGCTGAAAACTCCAAATTTTGACAGGTAAATTGAATACAAGCTCAGGAAGCTCAGAGTGAACAATCCAGTTAGCATTCCACAATGCCCAAATCATAGATAAGAACCCGCTGGCCTAGCAGCTAGCAGCTAGCTAAAAGGATTGCTGAACTGAATTTTGAGAGAGAGCAAAGCATGAAGATGGAAAAGCGTATACCTCTCCCACATGTATTTTGAGCACGTGCGGCTGGAGCCCACTGAATTGGTCGGGAAAGGGATGACGCCCCCCTGTCCACACCAGAATTCATCAGCAAATTAAGCAAAATTAGGAAGGCAGCCGAGCCAGGTAGTAGTTAAGAGTGATTACTAGAGAAAGGTTGGCCGTGGGCAGGCAGCGCCGCCGGCGGCGGCGGTGCCCGTGCGGACGGAGCGAGGTGGAAGCCCGGCGGCGGCGGGAGGAGGAGGCTGTCGCAGATGCGCGGGCGCCCCCGCCTCCGCTTCTCCAGTATCGGCGGCGGCAGCGGCGGTGGCAGCGGACGAGGAGGACGAGGAGGGGCCGTGAGCGGCTGCGGCGGCTGCGGGTCGACGCGGGTGCCCATGGCCCGCACGAAGGGGGAAGGCGCCCGCAGGCCTGGGACCAAAGCGGGCATTGGCCGGGCCAAAACCCTAGCAGCGGCGGCGGCGGCGGTGGCGGAAGTCGAGGCCGAGGGTGAGGGGAGGCCGAGGGAGGGCGGCGGCATGGGGATGGCGGCGCCATAGCCGTCGCCTTCCTCCTCTACTATCTCCTCCTTCATTTCGTATTGATCTTTGTATAGTTGTTGCTGCCCCCTTCGGCTTGCTTTTCTTCTTCTTTCATTCAAAAGATGTTTACTCTCTCCGTACTAAAATTATAATAATATAATAATATAGTAGGCACTCTATTTATCTTATACTCGAAGAACCAACCAATCTAAAATTTAATAAATACCAACATTCATGATACAGTACAAAACAATATCATCATATTAGTCATACAATATATTTTTATTATGAATTAATAATTAAATTAATAAATAAATATTGATTTTTATTTTTCATAAATCATTACTTAAAATACGTGAGTATGTATGTATGCATATATAAAATAATAATAGATGTTGGTTAGGTCAGCAGGGATAAATGGCTGCCACGTCCCTGAACTGAAGAGAAGTGGCAGTTCATCGTGGGGAGAAAGGGTGCTGGGCGTCGGATGACAATCGGATGGCTTCGGACCTTTCTTCTTTCTCGGAAACAAATCGGCGTGGCCTTTCCTCCTTTTCTTCTTGTCGATCTGACTCGACGCTGGCCATCGCCGGATCAACTGCCAAATCAGAAATGCTCCCTCCAAGGCCCAAGGCCCAAGGGAGGGTAGTCGTGTGACTTACCTGTAGCCAGCCACAATAACAGTAACACCACCAAATTGTTTCTTTTTTTAAGTAGAGTTATTACTATTGTATTGTACTCCATCCATCCTAAAACTATAAGACATTCCAAATCTTGGTGGTGAGTTAACATCTCAAGTTTGACTAACAATTATATAAAAAACTATAAAGATTTACAACATCAAATATAATTGATAACGAATCTAATGATACTTATTTGATATTGAGATGTCTTATAATTTGGAATTGAGAGAGTTTTATATTATAAAATGGTGACTGTCTGTGATGTAGGGGAAGCAAAAATACTACTAGAGCAAACAAACAGCAGTAAGTAGTATGGTAAATCCCGGAGCGCAAAAAAGTGAAAAAGCCTCGAACAGGTCCCAGGAACGGAAGAACAGAGCAAAGCAAAGCAAAAGGCACGCAGGTGGTCAGATCCGATCAGACTTGAGGCATACAGAAATTCCAAATCTTGGTCAACATGGTCCACCATCTCCGACTCTTTGTCCTTGTCTTTCGGACTTTGCCATGCATCCATCTATCTATAGCTACAAATCATGCTGCCTTTGGCTTGTAACACTAGTCCCAAACCAACAAGAATGTAGTAGCATGCACAAAAGACTCCTCCGTCCCGTTTAGTGTAGGTCAGGCCTTCTTCTTCGAGGCTCCAACTCCATGCAGGTGGCCTGAATTTCCTTCCTGTCAAATCATAGGATTCCATTCTTCAGCACGTACACATACAAGTACATGAGCAAAGAAACACGCAAGATCCCGACAACATTTCACACTGCCTTAACTCCTACTACCTCTTGGTCTAATAAATAAACCCACTGCTGTTAAACAAATCACACCACCAAGGCCTGGAACGGGCACTTCGTTCCAGGAACCCCAACACATAACATAATACAAAGCATTACATTAACAGTGGCCACAACTGTCAGTTCCAACGCAACGCACTCCATTTCAAAGAGCAAATTTGAAATGCGCAATCAGAGTGAACACTGAACACTAGTACTTCATGCTACCTTGTTTTGTTTTTCAGGTGCTGATGTTATATACAGAGACGGCACCCAGCTTTTCTCCATTCACTTATATCTTCTGCCAACTGGAACATGAAACCGGCTCCTAATACTTTTTCTTCTTCTATTCAACATCTCAACAGTACATTGTGACCTTACTACCTGCTAAAATCTAACACTAAATCACTACATGCAAGTATGCAACCCCCCATCCTTATAAACAACATAAATTTGCCCCTTCAGTAAAAATAAAATATAAACACGAAGACAAATCTTGACAGGCAATGGGTCTTCAAGCTTCGGCCGCGCCTTGCCTTGCTATACTCTTCCAATGGGAGAAAAAGGCGGGTCAAGCAGAACAGATGGAGGTGCCTTTTCTCTCCGCTTCTTCTTCTGTTGCTTCTTCTCTTCAGTTGTGACTGCCTCGATTAGGTGCCTCACATCCTCCTCAAGTAGCATCTTCAGCGAGCTGGAATACAGCTTCTGCTTCCCCTTCTCCAGACTGATGGCGATCGAAGCTTCAGAACAGTGCAGCAGAGAGATGCAAACTGAAAATGCCTGTAATGCTGATAGTCGCCCATGGAAATCCACCAAAAAATGTCCTCTCCCATTCTCCTTCATAGAAACGACAGGGAGGTCCTCTTTGCTACCCTGTTTCAACAGCGAGCGTACATCAGTTTTTCAAGCAAAGAAAAAGACCTACACCATGCCTTCTTGTCTGGATGGTCTGGTGTGCGTAAGAATATACTTGCCAGCAAATTAGATTCAGGGCCCAACACCATGCCTGTTGAGCTTAACTTAGTAAGGATGCAAATGCTTATTTTTATTTTTATTTTTTTCTAGGACGCCAGCCATAAGCAAGCTTCAATTTATATAGTATACAAATAATTTTATACCCAGAGAGAATTACTGCAAAAACCAAGTAGGGGGGTAATTGTTCTGTGCAGAAAGTTACTTCTAGTACACATTTCATTCATTCTTAGACTCTGCTTTGGGACACCCCAGTATCCCCATAATACCAGTGTCATAAATTACTAAAATAATAGGTACTGTGCAATGTACCTGAACAAAGAGCTCCATGGGATGTTTAGCATTGATGGTTATAGACTCAGCCCAATTATTATCATATGAATTGCCAAGAATTTCAATGGGGCAAGCCATGTCCCATCCGCCACAATCACAACCCCCACCATACCTCCATCTATCTAGCAAGGGAGATGGGCTGGCTTCATCGTCACTTGGTGAACCATGCAGTCCACTAGGTGTAATAACTTTGACAGTACAAGGAGATGAACCGTTCTTCATTTCTTTGGACTTGTCTTTACTAAATGGAACCTCTATCACAGTTGCTGCGATCTCCAAATGAGGATAAAGATCTTCTTCAGACCATGGGCAAGATGTTGATACATCCGAGTTATTTCTCCCAATCTTGTTCTCTTCCATCAGATTAATCCTCTGTGGAGAATCACTGGAGATTGATTTATCAACGACACCGCATAGCGGCTGTTGAGGGGCCTCTGTACATTGAGTGTTTTCCTCAACAATCCGCCTTGCATGAGCAATATCGTATGAAACAAACTCGGTGATGACAGAGTTATTCACCGTACCATCTTTTCCAACTTCAGAGCATAAATAAGATGAAACCTGCACCTGCCCTACGATTGGGGGTAAATTCAAGCCTCCATCTTTGGAGATCCTTCCAGCAGCACTGGACCGTTTCCCACCACTATGAAAGGTGTATATAGAGTTCAACTCATCTCCAGTTTTCCAATTCCTGGCGGAAATGGATTCTTCTGGGCCCTCAACACAAAATTCAAAAACCTGTACACCATTCTTGGAATCCAATCTAAGAACCGCTTGAAGATGAGCAGGTGACAAAGCAGATTTGACACGCTGTGTTTGTCCATTGGGCTGGCAATTAGATGCTTGTTCAGTTCTTGAAAAATCACCCAACAGTGATTTTCGAGACATGGAATTTTTCTTGCTACCTGTCCCAGTTATGGAGTTGGAGTCTCCTTTTTCCATGAGAGACGGGCTCCTAAGAGATTTGGACTTCATGATAGGGTCCAGCATCTTCTTGAAGGGGCTTGATCGAGCTTTAGTGTTGTTCTCTATGATAGGATGTTGAACACCATTAGATTGACAGGTACCATCGAAGGAGCTTGCTTTGACAGGCGTTGATTTGGAACTGCTTGCTGAATCCCTCCCCCTCTCACCACAGTTGTTATCACTGGGGCATCCCCTCGCCCTGTGCTGGTAATTCGTTTCAGTGCATTTACCTGACTCAGTGTTTAGCAAGACAGGAGTTGCATTTCTGCAGGGTCCAGCCTTCGTCATCTCTTTCTCAAGAGAAATCTCCAAGAAACCATCATCTCCATCATTTTTCAGCAAGGTACTGTCCAAGCGTGGTCGGTCTATCTTAAAATTCTCACCAGGAAGTTCACGGAATGAAAGGTCCAGGAAGTCCTTTGACGCTCGATTAATCTTACGGGCAGCTTCCACAGAAGGCTTAGCACCTGACCTCCGGTTCTGATGGGAGTGCAGATAAGCTCCACTTGTGCTAGGGCGAGAGGATGCATCGACAATATCAAAGGACAGAAATGTGTCCCCATCAAATGCAGAATCTATTTTCCTCCTGCCCTCCTGGATTTTCCTGATTCTGCTAATTTCACTAGAGCTCTGGTACATAGAACCACGCTTCCCTATGACGCTTTGTTCAGCATTCGTCTTGCGGCTTCTTGTTGGCAAGCTCTTGCAGTGGAAATTTGGGATGTAGTCCAGGTGTAACTGTCCTGAGTTGCTCTCTGAGCATTTCAACTGATGGTATCTTCTGTTTCGACTCTCATTTTCTTCAGTAGTGCAGCAAGAGGCTTTCAAAGTTTGAGGACCTGCTCCCTGTCCAGAATCATCCTCGTGTTTGAAGCCAGCATCTTGCCCCATAGATGAAACCTACAATGTGAGCACATGATGTAAAATCCAGTTCCATGAAATGTGCTGTACAGGGTTGCCAAGAGAGGGGATGCACTCAAATATTATAGCGCGTCATGTTTTCTTTTACTTGCAAACTAGTATAAGATAGCAACTTAGAGCATCTCCAAGAGTTTCCTAAATATTTATCCTAAAAACTCCATGTTTAAGAGGTATTGGGAAAACATACATAATTGTTTAAGAGGAAACATGCACGCCGTTACCCCCATAAAACTGATACTAGAATTCGGAGGATTCAATATAAACCGGAGGTTAAGCATGACGGGCAAGTCTCCACTGATGAACATTAAAAAAAACCAGGAAATAAGAAAAAGGAGAAAGAGAGAAGAGAAAAAAGGGGGAAACTGATGAGCAGCAGCATACATTGGATCTCTTGCTCTGTTTGACGGCAAGGCCGTACCGAACGGACACAAATGAAATGGAAATGTAGTGCAAAATGGTGCACTCGAATGGAATTCCAAATGGGCCACTTCAAAAAAATTCCAAGTGCTCCCAATGTGCTAGAAAACAGAGCCCAGGGAAACAAGTTTGCTCCCTTTGCAAGGAACAGACTAGGCTGTGTACTAGTTTATACGCCAGATCTCATCCAACAGGCTAAAATTAGGTGACAAATGGTTGAAAACAAGAGGAAACAGGTAGACATTTTATTGTCGTTCAAATAAGGAAATCTCAACGCTGTAGACTGTAGGAGCAGTACACATCTTCGTTTAGAAATCACTAGCCATTTTCAGAGGCAAATGTGCCTACTACATCCAGCAACTAATTAAAAAAAAATCCCATCTTTTGGCACCAGATCACACTACCGCGAATGAAATCTCGTGTCCGTCCGTGAAAAAAAAAAAATCTCAGAACCAACATCTGCGGCGCCACGCGCGTATATATAAGAGAAGAAACCCCCATCTTTGCTTTGCCGCAGAGGAACAGCCACGGATCCTCCAAATCCCAACCAAATCCGACGCTTGAGACATTGCAAAGCAACCAAGAAGCGCCATTACCTGTAGAGGAGGAACAAAGGGGGTTGCTCCCGGGAGCCGGCAGATCAGGACGGCAAGGAGAATGGGGGGGGGGGGGGGGGGGGGGGGGGGGGAGATTCCCCTTTCCTTGTCTTCCTCAGCTGGCCCTCATGGAGGTGGAGGTGGAGCAGAGGGGCATGGAGCGCGCGTGGAGTGGAGAGTGGAGATGCTCGCTCGTGTTCGGTGCTCCCGTTCCCCTCCTCGACGAGACTCCTTTGGGCTCCTCTCACTCACTAACACTGCTTTGGCGGCTGTCTGTCTGCCGGCTGAGGTAATCACTCGCTCGCTGTCACCAGGGCACACCTCTCGTCTCCTCTCCTCCCTCTTTTTGGTTGATTGATGAAGAGTTGGAGGCGAAAGCGAAAGCACAGATAGAGCGAGTGAGGAGAGAGGCGACAAAAGGAAAAGAAAATGTCACACAGCCACGCAGGGACAGTTTGGGAAGAGTGACGAGCCACTCCCTCACCGTCACCGGGTCTCCAGGGATCTTCTCCTCCCGCCGCTGCCGCACCCCCTTCATCATTAGGTTAGAGGACCTAATAATGATTAATTAGTGTCCGACCTTTAATTAGGGAGGAGGCACAGAGACAGAGGATGGGCCCATCCCTGCACGCCGATTACAGTGGTAATAGTCGGAGGAGGGATTATGTTTTTGTCCCCTTGGTCATCGACTAACCCTTTCTGGCTGCCACGTGCAACCAGCCAGAAGAGAACGTCTCCCCATATCGATGTTCATCGTAGCTTTGCTTGTCGATGATATGGTTAGTGTTAGAATTACGAATCTATGAATAGCTCCCATGGTTAGATTGAAGTCTTACGCCTAAGCACAGGGACGGATCTAGCAGTCAATAAACAGTGCGGGTATAGGGTAAGTAGCTCAAACCCTCTATCGCCGCTAATCCCATAGAGTTTCATAGAGCATCTTCAAGAATTTTATCATTGTTATTTTAAGAAGAGATGGGAGGTTGAAGATGAACTTTCACGGCCAGTTCATTTTATCGTTTCGGTGGCTGATAAACTGGCTGATGCTGTTTTTGGCTGTTTTTCTGTGAGAGAAAAATACCGTTCAGTGGCTGATAAGCCAAGCAAACAGGGTGAGCCACCCAGGACTTCCATCCTAAATCCGTTACTGCGCCTAATAAGAGCAATAAGATCACAAAGAATGGAGAGTGACATAGCTCATTCAGCCGGTGTAGTTGGGAGTTCTTTTTGCATAATGCCATAACATAACTTCAAGTTTAGTATTGAGACGTCTACCAACCATATTTATATTAGTGACTCAATATCATGTGACATTACGATATACTCCTGTTAGAGAAGCCCCCTTCCTTTGTCGCTGAGAGCATCACAGAAAGAAAAATCAACTAAACGAAGCTATATATGTGTGGTACTGATAAATGTATAACGAGAGATGGTGGCACCGCTACTTCTAGTCTAGTAGCGGTGCGGTTGCAAGTAGGAGTACGAGCGATGGTGGCACAGCATTGCGTCACTACCCTGGTAAATGGTAATGCTTACCTGCGAGTTTAAATCATCAAACCGTGTGCAAGTTCACACGATGTAGGACACTAGCACTACTACTGTACTCGTATGTACTCCCTCCTTCCGCGTAGAACAATACAATCCTGTCACAGTATTAGATTAAAATATTTCAAATTTGACTAACTTGAATATAAAAAATTATAAATAGCTATAACATTATATATAAGTATTAGATTTACGGTGAGATATATTATATTGGTTTAGCATTATAAACACTAATATTTATCTATATATTTTTACCAAACTTTGGACACGTTAACCAATAATGCATATAGAATCGCATTTCTTTATGAACAGACAGGCGAAGACGTCCACTCTCTCTATATATTTATCTGTACCTCTATATGTTATCTCTACATTAAGAAAATATGCACGCATTAAAATAAAGAAATTTTCATAGTGTTTATAAGTAGTAATAAAGCTATCACGAGGCATAATACATGAAAATTGATTCTCATGCGCTAGCAGGTATTTGGTAAAAAAAAAACTAGACTCCCTCTATCCTAAATTATAAGACGAATTTTGGAGAGTCAAAATATCTCAAGTTTGACCAAACTTATACGATAATATAATAATATTTATGATTCTAACTAAGTATCATTAAATTCGTTATCAATTATATTATCATAATATGTCTATTTGATGTCATAAATCTTTATAGTCTTCTCAATAATTATTGGTCAAACTTGAGATGCTTTGACTCTCCAAGATTCTTGGAATGTCTTATAATTTAGGATGAAAGGAGTACTAAATTTTGAATACTAAAACACTAGGAGAATACTACATGCACTAGGAGAAGTATAAAATTTTAGTTGTGACTACTATAGAAAAACATTCTGTAACACTAACTTTATTTAGGGGGTGTTTAGGATTGCTTCGTTAGTGATTTTTTAGTTTCGCTCTACGTTTTTCAGCTCCACACATTAGCTTCAAGGAAAAAAATGTAAAGTTGTGAGAACACCTAAAGAGGTGTTCTACAAACTCTAAGTTTTTTGGAGCTATTTTACTGTAGAGTTTATGGCGATAAATTTTCCCGTAAGTAGATGCCCGTAGCGAATTAGTGAA
This sequence comes from Microstegium vimineum, assembly GCA_022036555.1. NCBI lineage: Eukaryota > Viridiplantae > Streptophyta > Magnoliopsida > Poales > Poaceae > Microstegium > Microstegium vimineum. The sequence goes on along the minus strand of CM039139.1, from coordinate 30,463,469 downwards.
TGTTGGAACCGACGGTGAGAATCAGGAAGGTTTTCACCGCTGGGTTTAAAATTGTATTTGTGATGATGATGGGAACTTAATTATCACTCCCAACTTAATTTTATTTATAACTGAAGTCTAAAGTCAATAGTGAGCCGGGTCTGGTGGAAATATATGTACAATGACGTCTTTGATCAGATTAATTAACAAGTCATTTTTAGGGAAACATAGGCAGGGGTACTAATTAATTAATAACCATAGGGTATATATAGGCGGAGTACGTACGTAAATACAGACTGGAGTATATATACTCGATCGTACTCGATTCATCGATTTTGCGCGTGTACGACTGTGTGGCCATTGTTTGTTCAGAACACGGAGGTCGGAATCGGACGCCGGCCCGTATATATATATATGCGGAGTACGATCATATATATATATATATATATGCATGCTGGCCGGACCCTCTCCATCCATCCAGCAGTAGCAGCACACGTACGCAAATTAGGCATATAGCACTCGCTCGATGATCGTATTATTCCATTAATTCTCTCTACAATATAATCTGGTGGTACGACCAATAATTAAATCGAATATATATAGGAGATATGATACTTACTACTACGCGCGCGTGTGTGTTGTACAGCACGTACTAGTACGTACCATGGGCCCACTGCAATGGTACCGTAGCTAGCAAGATTCATCGATGCTACTCGAGCTTCAGACCGTAGCGTACGTATATATGATGTCCCCCATCCACAGTTTTTAATTATATATATATTCAATTCAATTAATTTGGTAGTACGTACGCGTACGTGAACGTGATCGATCGACGATCGACGGGATGTATGTGTATATATATCATATCCACCTACCGACAAGCTAGGATGTGTAGACACAGTAGACCTAGCTCATATATGGGATTACAAATATATCTATCAGATTATCTATTATACATTATAATTTTTATATTTATATTATATTATATATCTATTATCTATTATATGTATTATATTACATTTATTATATTATATTATTACTTTTTTAATAATAGGGAGACAAAAATTCCACCTACTTTTTTGGTCATCTTCTTCTGGCTACAAAACGATGAAGAGTTTCTTCCATTTGATCTTATATATATAACATGTGTTCATATAAATTTGAATAACTCTAGCATGATACAGAGTCCGATTTCAAAACCTTCTGGATTGTGTATGTGACCCAAACTCGAAAACAACCGGTTTTCTACACAAATCATATCACGACATGACTCATAACTCATAACGGAAGATAAATATATTATGTTTTCCCTTACTGATTCCTTAAAAAAATAATTTTTAAATATGAATCTGACGATGCGGGACCCATAGGGTCCCTATGGAGAAGAGAGAAGAAGACCTAATCCGAATAGAATTCATCTACTTTGTAACCGACTAGAACTCCATAAAGGAGGGCAAGGGTCCCTAGATCGGTACCTCATATCATACCTCGACTTAGACCAAATGAGAGAGACACGAAGTATAACATAACAGCCGACGCGTAGAGCGACATACGAGACCTTGTATTACGCAATCAGAGCAATAATAAACTAATCAACTGGATGTAAGGTTATTACTCGACTACGTCGAGGGTCTGAACCAGTATAAATCATGTGTCTTTACGGGTCCAACCACCAAGGTTTCACTATTCGTCGAGGCACGAACAACTGTCTCGGGTAACCCCGTGGCAGGGTATCGATGGTAAAACATCGACAGAATCATATTTCAATATGACTCATGATGATAGATATAATAAAACCCAAACCAAGCGACCAACTAGATCAAAGTTTATATAATAGATAAAAGGAATATCTGTAAAAAAGAGAGTATTTATGGACTCTGACACATCTCTGATTCACTGAGACGCGCAGGAAGAAACATGAAATTTAAAAAACTATGGCGCATATAGAAAAAAATAATAGGAATGAAAAGAATAGCAATGAACTCCATCACAGACTCTTCTAATTTGTAGAAAAACCAATGACACATATTATAGAGAAAAAATAATATAAATAAAAAATTTATAGCAATGAACTGTCATTGACTCCTCTGATTTGGGACTATAAAAAAATATATATTTAGCTCAGAAAATAGCAATACACTGAGCTGACGATGAAAAAATAGGTTAAAATTTTAGCTATTTAATATTAGGAGAAAAAAAGATAATAAATAAATAAATACACTTTTGTCCATGCTTTTTATTTACGTTTGATTTTTTTTCTCTCGTTGCAACGTACGGACAATATTATAATACCAAATAAACATTATTAGATTAACTACAAAGTATTTTTTTTATAATATATTAATTTTAAGCCATAAATATAAAATATTATTTACTAAAAATGTGATCTGATTAATTATGAAGTTTTTTAATTAACACGTATATCATAGTTGATTTAATTATAGGGACATAGGTAGTGTAGCGGGGAGTAGCGTGGTCGAGACAGCAACAATTCAACAAACAGGGCACCTACGGCAGCTTTCCATCCTCTGACGTCTCCGTTGCCTACCATATTCCTGTTGGTTGGCTTGCAGCCTTGCACCCATCAGCAAAGCAATGCAATGCAATGCACTACGTCTTGCTGATTGCATGCTTGAGACACAGCGGACACATCACCGTACGGATGGTTTGGGAGCCCTCCCCCCGGTCTATCATCTATCCGACATCCATATGACCATATTGCATTGCAATGAGCAAAACCACACCAAAAGAATATAACTATAAGATTTATAACCGTCACAAACTAATTTATGTTTGACAAAATTTGTAATAAATAGTATTAACACTTATATCCCTGCTAATAAAATTTACTAAAACAATATTTCATAATTAATCTACTGATATTTATCTTGTATCATGGAAGTTAATAAGACTTTTTATATGTAATTTTATCAGTTCAAATAAAAAATATTTGACTCATCGGAAAACAAGATTTGCATACTTTTGTGGATAATGAAGGGAGTATATGGCAGATGACGCTACAAAGTAAATACTCCCTCCACCATCTTTTTCAAAAAAGGGTAATACAACTTTATGTTTTGGAATACTCAAACATTCTTAAGTCTGATCAAGCTTATAGAAAATAACATTAACATTCATAACTACAAATAATTAAATTTCTATAAAACTACCATAGTCCATAATAAATTTAATGATATTTATGTAGTATTATTACGAACATTGTTGTTAAGTATAGCAGGTTTAGATGAATTTGAAACTATTTGATCTATATATAATTAACTTATATTATTTTTTTTTGGATGGATCGGAGGGATATATATACAGTACTCCACGTACGTATACTATAATCTGTCTGCCGACACCACATGACACTTTGCTTTGCTAATGATGATGCATGCCATGATTCCGGCAAGGCAAAGGGCACGTAGGACTCAATCAACCTGTCCAACCTTGTCTGCCAACAACACCCCAATTGGGCCCATGCATACTTCTTCTTCTTCTTCTTTCCCGGGCGGCCCAATTAAGTGGTACTGCTCCCTCCCTGTGCAGTCTGCATTGCATGCATCATCCTCAATCATTAGGTCCGCCACAGATATACGTACGTACGTACTACTACTGTACTCGAATGATCGATGACACAACACAACACACACTACTCGTAGTATGAACACTACACTAGGCACTACGTATATACAGTATACACTATCCAGGTGGTGACCAGCCGGGCTATCTCCACCTGCACACAACCTGCTTATTCCTATGTCAGACATGTACACATCCTTATTCCCTTTCACTCCGATCCAGATCCATTGGATTCGCAAAAGAGGTTTCAATTGTACTCCTATAGATAGTGGGAGTCCTGTAATAGGTTTCCACAAGGCGGAAGCAGGCAGCAACCATGGGGGACATGGTGGCCGGCCCAACTCAATCATCTGTATGTGTATCATCATTCATCACCCAATCCTTGTTTGATCGTCACCATCAACACAGATAAGAGACAGCATAATGCTACACACCCTACCTAAATAATACGTACTACTGGTTCAGCAGGGGGTTAACTTCATTATTATATTATGGGATTTACCACAACAGCATACACACACATACCACAGACTGTCTCCTCTAATCTAAAGAAACATAATGATAATATACACAGCGCGCTACAACAGCAGGAGCTAGCTTTGGAAAACTCTCTTTCTTCTTTATTTATATACACAAATAGTCTGCTCTACTCACCACATGTACATCAACGTGACGTGTTTCCTCACTTCATTCCAATTCGCCTCAACGAACTCTTCTCAAGACTAATCCCAAGCTCGCTCCCGGCTTTATAGCTCCCAAGCTATCCAAGCACTAGCCAATGCATTTTACATCATATACTGACAAACATAGACAAACCATAGCAGGAGGAACCTGGGGCACCACCAAGTTCTCCAGTTCATGCATATCAGGTTGCCCGGCCAGATTATTTGCAATGCTATCTCCTTCTTCTTGTTCCAATAATTCACGATGGCACGACCTTCCGTGTTCAATCAATCTTCGCTTCTTCTCTTTTGGACCTCGGCCACCCATTGTTCTCGCACCGACTGCCACTGTGGTCCTTATTAGTAGTCTTGGCAACTAGTCGTGAGTGAACCGAGTTCTGCACCGCCATCACATCCTTAATACCGTCATGGAGCTGCTTGCACAGGGCATCAAGAGCTAGCATGGGGAACGGCTCTTCGATTAGAACACCAACCTGAAATGCAATAGTGTCAGTGGTGTATGTAATACATACAGGCACGGCCTCATAAGCTTCAAATTAAGTGTCTAATCCAACATTTCAAAACAACACCACCAGAAGATCAATGGTACGCTTGAGAGCAACATTCACTATCTAGGATATGTAGGGATTACCTAGTTGCTAAATAAACAGCCTACTGCTGCAGCTATCTATCTTTTTTTTGGTATAAGAAAAATGAAGTCCCAAAATAATCCATAAGTTGGTCTGTAACCAGCATTGTACTGATAGAACACACACTCGTTTTTATGGTTATTATATATTCAAAATATTGATCCTGAAGTACTAGCTAGATTTATTTCAATGTTACAGATTGAGTTAGTGGCATGAAGATTATGATACAACAATGGCTGCAACTGCTAACAAAATACGGCTGGTTTTTGCACATTTTATAGTTTGTGAGCATAATTGCCAGGCTGAAAATGATAGCAGAAACTTACTTCCTCAATGCAGAATAGCGATGCAGCACTGATAAAGGTAGCTGGAACAACAATCCATTTACATTCCTCCCAGAGTATCACTGGGAGTGTAAGATGCCACAGAACAAGGAACCTTGAAGTAAGTCTAGTGTATGACAGAGGGATAGGAATCCCCATGAGCTGCTCGCAAACACCGATTCCTTCAAGAAAACAAGACAGTTTAGACTCCTACAAAAGCAAGAAAATAAATAGCATTAGATTAGTCGTTGATGATATATATATAGCGGCTGATGAATATATGCATCCAGTTATTCTACAACTAACTAACTAGAGTCTCATACTAGAATAGATGGATAGTTAGTTGGTTACCATGATGCTCCTCTTCTGTTCGTCAAGATCCAGCATCTGGAGAGACTGTGAAATGAACTCGATAATACACCGTGGGCGATGTTTGGATGCTAGAACAACGCTGAGGTCATCTTCGGCAAGCAAGCCTGAAGGTCCCCTTCCACGTCGGAGTCGCAAATGATGTGGCACTGAAACAGTAGTAGTTTGCATTGTTGTTATGAGTGACGAGCTAGGATCCAATCCAAGGAACTCGTACTACTAGTACCTTGAGCGCGACGGGGAAGGCGAGGATGTAGTTGATGAGCGCGCGCCTGAGCGGGTCGTCGTCGTGGTCGTCAGCCTGTCGTCCCCGGGCACCGGGACGGGTAATAAGAGGAGAAGGATGATGCATGACCATCCCGGCGAGGTCGGCGGCGCCGGCGAGCACGCGCATCCACGCCTTGCGTCCCTCGTCGAAGCGCGCGTAGGAGGCCTCGGTGCGGAAGACTAGGAGGAGCGCGAGCGCGGGTGCGGTGAGCTGGTAGGGGAGCGAGGAGGCGGTGAGCGCGTAGGCCGGGAGTAGCGTGTTGTAGGTGGCGATGACGGCGGCGAAGGCGGTGAAGGCGGAGACCGGGGGCGCGAGGGCGAGGATGGCGCGGGAGGAGAGTGAGGTGAGGAGGTGGCGCAGGTGCCGGCGGGAGCTGCGGTGCTCCCGCCAGGCGGCGTGGTCGTAGAGCGGGCGGCGGTCGCGGACGCGGCGCTCCTGGATGGCGTCGGCCCAGTCGGGCACCGCGGAGAGAAGGGACAGCACAGGGTTCGGGGTCGTGGAGGCGGGTGGTGGTGGTGGTGGTGGGTCCGGGAAGCAGCGGGAAACGTGGAGGCGGCGGGCGGTGAAGGTGGAGCTGGAGCTGGGCGGGTGCTGGTGGTTGCCGTTGCCGTGGCCGCGCCTGTGTGGTGTCATCGGGGGTTTGGGCGACGGCGCCGCCATGGAATCCGACGAGGGTCCCAGCCGCCCCTTCCCGTCGAGCTCACAGAGCCACCAAAAAGCCCCGATTCCACCAACTGGGTTGGATGTCGATGGAAGAAACCTGTGGCGGACGAGCGGAGCCGAGCGGATCTGAGCATGACAGGTGGGGTCAGCCCTGGCCGGCCCCTGGGATGAGAATTGTTTTGCAATATGTTTAGATGCCTAATTTTACTACGACCAAACATGAATTAATTTCAAAATTAATTGCGCAAAAACGGTGACAAATCGGTGCAATATGGCGAATGTATTAGTTAATTCTAATTAGCACATGATTAGCCTACGTATACTATAGCACCGTATGAGCAAATCTATGGCCTGAATATATATATATATATATATATATATTTTGTCTAAGTTAAACTATCTTATATTTGACTACACTATTATAAAAACTATATCAACATTTATATCAGCGTAATTAGATTCAACCTGAATATTTTCCAACTTTCCATGACATAATAACATGTTTAATTCCAAGCGTGAGTGCATAACGACTCTTAAACAGGTATGAAGCAGAGGCAGGGCACTCCACTAGCTCATAGTTCAATCTGCACGCTGGCCTCCTGAATCAGACGACTGAGATGACCACACTTCGATCGGTGTTGTTCGTTTTGCTGAATTTAGTTTATGCTGATTTATTGTGAGAAGAAAACATTATTCGTTTGCTTAAAACATTGTTCATTTGCAGCTACCTAGCTCATTGCTCCAGCAGATGCACATAGCTAAGAGCGTTCCAAATTCCATACAAGCAAGATGATAGGAATCGATCATACAAGGAACACAATCTCTTTAAGTTTTCACCGGAGCCACAAAATTCAACATCAGGAGAAGAAGAATTTGGCAAAACGAACAAATATAATCATAGATCATAATCAGTAAAGGAATTTGGCAAAACGAATAAATTCTAGAGGTGGGCATGCAGGGCCATATTCATCATAATAAGGGAAGCGATGCAACGAACGAACCAACCGGATGCATTCCAGCGCTAGCTGGAAATGTCCATGACCCTAGCTAGCATATATAATTATTATATTATACTCCTTTCATCCCAAATTATAAGTCATTCTAAAAATCTTGGAGAGTCAAAGCATCTCAAGTTTGACCAAGAATTATAGGCAAAATTATAAAGATTTATAACATCAAATAGATATACTATAAAAATATAATTGATAACGAATCTAATGATACTTATTTGACATCATAAATATTATTATATTGTTATATAAGTTTGGTCAAACTTGAGAAACTTTGACTCTCCAAGATTCTTGGAATGACTTACAATTTGGGATGGAGGGAGTACTAATTATATAGTAGAGCATACATACATACATACACGGCAGATTTATGTATGTAAGTAGCATGGGCAGAACAGAAGGATCTTCATTCGGCCACAAACATCTACAGTATAGTATTTATCAATGGATGTAACAGAAGGCAGAGATAATAAGGATGCATGCATACCCATATAGTATACATACGTAAGATAGATAGCTAGAGGTGATAGGATCAGTAGCAAATACAGCCAGCCCTGTTACCTCTAGTTTCTATGCACATGGTTCTAGTTTCTGTATGTAAATCTGCACCTGCATGGTTGAAAGTTTCTGTAAATCTGCTACCTCTCGGTCAAAAAAAAAAAACTCACAAACCAGGCAAGCAGAAATGAGCTAGTGAGATGAGATCTGAATGGCTGCTGCTTCAACCCACCAGATACATCTAATACGGAAGATTCACAGATGCGTTCAAAAACACCTTATTTAAAATGATCTAAAATCACCAACAATGCAAACCCAAGGCTCAAGCTAAAACACATAAAGAGCATTCTAGATTCATTCCATACAAGCATTATATATATAGTTGCATATTATAAGCATGATGTTGTTCACTTGTAACTTCCAATTTGTTAGACATATACCACAAGTGTGTCTAGCAAAACCATCATCATCTTCAATATACAGTATTAACTACCCAGCATTCTATGCACATTGGTTGACGCAGAAAATGGATGATCGGTGCTCAGTAGTAGCAGCGGTAAAGGTATTCGCGATAGCCATATGCAAATTCTCCAGGGAATGGATGCAGCACAGCGGAGCTATGATGGCACATCTCGCAAATTCTTTCTGCCTTTCCGTGCCCACATGCTGGTGACTCGTGTTCGGAATCAAAGCGACGATAACAGGTCTTGCAAATGCAATCCGCTGAAAAACAATGGCAGAAACAGCGTGTTGTGTTAGTGCGAGGGAACAGTATAGAGATACAAAGAGACAAGTAGAGACAGAGAAATACATTTGCCATCACGACGACTACCCCATCAAATAGGAAAACCCAGGACACTATAACCTTCAGTAACTGGTTCATCTGAAAACACAAGCAGAAAAAAAAATCAACACGGTGTAATAGAGAACGCAATAAAGGTTTGTTCTCCAAAAAGTTATCATAGAGAAATCAGGTTTATAAAATGTAATGACCGGAAGCAGAGTATTTCATGCTAGAATTTACTCTAAACACTACGAATATGCAAAGGATGAGAGCCAAGGGGACCCAATGACACAAAACAACATGTGGGACAACCATCCCTAATTCAGCAACAGCTCGCTATGCAGTGGCATTCTGTCATTCAATCCATTATATATGTTTCGAATAAGTGAGAGAAGGATCTTCAGCCACAAACATCTACACTGTTTAATCAGTTGTTACAGATGTATTCAGATAAGTAGAATTGGTGATAAGTACCTAAGGGGGTGCATGTGACGACTCCATAGAAATCACTGGTACGGTTGAGCTCAAAAAAGAAGAGAGTCCTTGGAGCAGGAAGGAAGGAGAAGCAGCCTGAGCGCTTGCGGCGAGCCACACAATTGCCATGAGTCCACACCCCGATGCTGTGCGCCCTCAAGTGTTTGGTCACCTCACCAGGAGCAGGCTCATACTCATCGGTCTGATAAAAATCAAATCAACCAATGCAATGCAATGAGAGAAGAATCAATAATTAAAACAGAGAGCAATGCAAGGTGAAACTAAACATCAGGATCTTGGTATAACCAACAGCAGTATTATAATACATTTAGTGCAGGGACATATCCAGGGGCCAGGCTGGAGGGCTGCAGCCCGGGTTCAGTCCATGTGACACCCAATTAAGCAAGCAAGCACAAGATCAAAGTGATGCCCCTAACCCAGCACAAGACCAAACAGATGCCCAATTGCCCATTAAGCAAGCACAAGACCAAGGTGATGCCCCTAATATATAAGCAAATAGCAAACTGATGATGAGGACGGCAGCATATACAAACCGGATGGAGAGAGTTGTAGTGGCGCAGGCATTCCATAACAAGCTGGCGATTGGCAGCTAGCTAAGCGCTCGAAGTGCCCCGGCTCGTTGACCCTATTCCACATAGCATACAACATACAGCAAACAGCGACAGCGTGTGCATGGGTCATGGACTCAAGATGACGTGGAAATTAAACTAACAGCACACAAATAGCAGCAGAAGGAAGACAAAGGGGATCGAGGGGGCGATGGATGTATCGATCCCAACTGAATGATGATGCATGGACGTACCTCCGCCTTCTCTCCCGATGCCTCCTGAACTCTTCGGCGTCCATCGGCTTCCAGACTGCGCGGGTGGGTTTGGTACTCTCGCGGTCGCGGTGGTGGCCGTGGCGACGGTGGCGGGCCAACAAGTGGAGCGGTCAGCCTTGGCGTTCGGTAAACACCGAACCGATGGATTCGGTTCTTCGGTACCTAAGCTATTTGTGGATTATACCAAGATCAGTTTGGTATTTACTAAACTGGTCTCGATCAGTTCCTAAAAAAAATTCGGTACCGAGGAAATTTAGTATTGGTACTTTCGATTCGCTTCCTGTATTTACCAAACAGTACCGAACACAACATATATATATTGTGACATGATTTCATATAGAATAATAGTGCAAAATAAATATACATAGAAAAGTCCATAAGACTATAAAAATGAGTACCAAAAATACACAATATAATAGTCTATAATAGTACAATTAATAGTATAACAACACTTAAACTTATGACATTTCATATAAATTCGGTAAATTCGGTTCCCCAATGTAAAGGTTCCTGGAACCCAACAGGGAACTGAATATTTAGGTTTCGGTATTTTCGGTTCGGTTCGGTATTCGGTTCTCAGTATTTCGTGCTCAGGGTGACATGCAGGCACAGCGGGGGGAGCGGGGGCAGCGGCGCGTCGCCGATGCGGGTGCCTGTTTCGATCGAATCGATCCGACACGATCTAGTTAGTTTTTTATGGAAAGCATTTTATTTCAGCAGCGTACAACTGCAATCAGTCCGATGGACTGAAAATGTACATGCGTCAGTGGTTCTATTATAGAACACGGGGAGAGATTATTACAAGAGGAGTAATAGAATTCAACAGTGGATTATTTAGAGGTGACCGCTTGAAAAGCTTGTCTAGCTAGAGCATCCGCTGTGGCATTTAGAGTCCTGCTGATCTTGTGAGTATTGACCTGATTAGAAGCCACAAATTTCTTGAAAATTTGTGCGTAAGGCTTGATTCTCAGTCTGCTGTGTTGAAATGGTTCTGATCTTTAAGAATTTGGACTAGCTATTGGCGATCGGAAAGAAGACATATGTTATTGAATCCCAGCCTTTGGCAGCAAGATGCTGCTAGAGCCGCCGCCATCGCTTCCGCCATGAGTATGGAGTGTACTCTAGAGACCTGTGCTTGTAGGTGGATTGATTGTGTCGGCTATACCTAGTTGGGAGGAATTTTGGTTTGCAGTTGCGGCCGTGGCCGCGGCGTACAGTACAGATAAGAATAAGAAGAATAGTAAAATAAAAATAAAGAAATCTATTAGAGAGGCGGAGTCGGAGGCACCTTTTCTCTCCCTTCCTTCTTGGCACGTATTACGATGCGATACGTCCAACGGACCAACGCTGTCCATTCCCAGCACCACCTCCACCTCCCAACAACTACAACAACCATTCACTATATATCTTTTGTCTTCTCCAATCCTCTCCAAAACCGGAAAAAGCAAGTCCACAACGGCATGCGCCCGTATGCGTTATCTCCTACCGTTTATCTTGCTTTAGGATTCGTGCTCTGGTCAATTACCTTTCCTACTCTTCCCATTCCCTCCCTCCCAGTGTAGTAGTAGTAGATCAGCGGGAATCTTGAAGAAGCAAAGTCACAGGATAAGAGAAGCGGCCGCATACCGTAGTGGAAAAAACCGGGTTGAATAGAGGGGTCCCCAAAACCCGTCTCGGCCCATCCTCCCCGCCACCTTTCCAACTCTCGATTGACGAGGCGAGGCGAGGGCGAGAATTGGCGCATCGTGCTCGTGCGCGCCACCCGCGTCACCTCCGCTAGCTAGCTGCGCGCACTCCTCCTCGCCACATCGCCACCGCCGCTAACGACTTGGCCGTGAGAGGAGGTATACGCCCTCCAACCCTCCTTGGATCGCTCGCTCGCTAGCTTCTCCATATCATGCATGTACAGGCAGCCTTTCCTCGTTGCCCTCGGACGACGCGCACCGCCCGTGTTGTCGCCGCGTCGACCTTCTCGGCGCATGTTCGTCTTCGTCATACGCCGCCACCGGCGCGCGTGGGCCGGGCGTCGCACCGTGCGACACAACCCGCGGGCAGCGGTGTCGATCGTCTTCGAAGAAGTTGCCACCATCACCTCCCTAGCTCACCGGCTCGGCCTCCCCTTCGTTCATCACTCCCGCGCGCGCGAAGGCTGCCAGGGAGAGCAGGTACACGGTGTCTCCTCCAACATTGCCTCTGCAGCTTCCTCCTCCATATCGCCATGCATCACTAGTGTCTATGTCGTCATCGACGACAACCAACAATCCTAACATCAATCCTGCTCCGTACGTATCATTTCTGCGCGTGTGCAGGGGTAGCCGTAGTGTCGTCCTCGGTCGCTGCCCGACGTACAACCGCACATGTCGTCTCCGTTGCCCCTAGCCCGCCCCGTGGCACATCTTCACCATCTTCGTTCGATAGTATCGTCATCGTCGATCGGCCCACCGTACCAGCACCGCGCCTCCTCTACCACCACCATCTTTGATCATTCTCCGACCTTGCTGCGCGTGAGCGACCGGTCGTCGTCCGTCCAGTTCCGATTCAGTACCATACACCGTGCGCCGAGCAAGTCCGTCATGGACGATGACGAGGGGACGACTGTGATCGGCCCGGCTGGATGGCAGCCCATGCACTTCAATCGCCGGAGTTGGTGAGACTGCCTACCCCCGCCGCAACTCCAGCTAGCAAATGCCGCACCACCAGGGTACATATGTGTACTGTACTTTGCTAACTCTCGATCCAGACATAGCTAAACACGATCACCACCACCACCGATGACCGACCAGTTTACAGTACAATGATTATATATTGTGTGCTTGCATTGGATTGTTTCAATCATAATCTTTCTATCGTCTCTCACCCAGCCCTCACCTCTCACACACGTTAACAATATATTAGTTAGTCCTTAATAATTGTTGCATTGCGCTCTGCTTGTTACAATTGCAGGTACATGTGTCATTCACTCCTATGTTGAGCCCCTCACTGTGAGGATCTGGATTGCGCACAACAACCAATCGCTTGAGGTTGACCTTAACCAATCGCTTGAGGTTGACCTTCGTGGCTTGATAAGGCGTGTATGGAGCACAAAATTCTCACGGAGGAAGGCAGCGATGAGTTGGTCATTGGGAGACTGGCGAGATATTACGACGTCTCGGTCCAAGGTCATTCCGATGACTTACTATAGGAGTGTGATCTGGTAGCACCCAACTAGAGGGTTGGCTACGCTCTCGGAACTTACATATGTTTCAGGATTTACGACGTCTCTTGCAACCGGAGCAAAGGTCTCTCCAAAATCGAGTCCTTCTACTTGAGAGAACCCCTTTGCCACCAATCTTGCTTTGTTCCTCACAACCACGCCTTGATCATCTTGCTTGTTCCTAAACACCCACTTGGTGCCAATGATTCTTGCATCCTTTGGCTTCTCTTCAAGTGTCCACACTTGGTTCGGGTGAAGTTGTTGAGTTCTTCATGCATGTCATTCACCCAATCCGGATCCGCAAGTGCTTCTTCTACACTAGTAGGCTCAACAAAGGAAACAAACGAGTGATGTTCAACATAAGATGCAAGTCTAGAGCGAGTCATTACTCCCTTTGATGGACTCCCTATGATTTGATCATGGGGGTGAGCTTGAAGGATAGATGTTGATCTTCTATTTGTCTCTTGAGGAGGAGGATGCGGTGCTTCAACATTGCTTGCTTCGGCCTCGGCTTGATCTTGTGGAATGTGAGTGTCTTCTTGAGCTTCCCTCACTTGATCTCCTTCATCAACTTGAGGCGTGTGGGGTGGAGAAGGATCTTGAATTGCTTCATCTTCAACTTCTTCCACCTCTTGCGGGTTGATAGCACCAATTGGCATATTCTTCATTGCCTCCCTCAAGGGTTCATCACCTACATCAATATCCTCAAGCGCTCCTTGGGAGCCATTAGTTTCATCAAACTCCAAGTCATACATTTCTTCAACTAAGCCGGTGGCTTTGTTAAATACACGATATGCCTTGGATTTAAGTGAATATACAACAAGGAAACCAATGTCACACCGCCGTTGGAATTTACCCAAGTGTTGGCGCTTCTTGTAGATGTACATCTTGCAACCAAACACCCGGAAGAATGAAATATCCGGCTTCTTCCCATTGACAAGCTCATAGGGGGTCTTCTTTAATAGCCTTTGGACGAAGAGACGGTTTACCGCATAGCACGCGGTGTTGATTGCCTCCGCCCAAAACTTCTCCGGAGTGTTGTATTCATCAAGCATAGACCTTGCTAGAGTTATGAGCGTCCGGTTCTTTCTCTCTATGACACCATTTTGTTGTGGAGTATATGTGGCAGACACCTCATGCTTGATCCCAACTTTATCACAATAATCTTCAATCTTTGTGTTCACGAATTCGGTGCCATTGTCACTTCTAATCTTCTTGATCTTCACATCAAATTCATTTTGAGCTCTTGTAGCAAACTTCTTGAAGATGCTTTGTGTCTCTCCCTTGTCTTGAAGAAAGAACACCCAAGTGTATCGAAAGTAGTCATCCACTACCACCAAGCAATAGAGATTTCCTCCAAGACTAGCATAGGTGGTAGGGCCAAATAAATCCATGTGTAGCAACTCTAGGACTCTTGAGGTTGACATGAAAGCTTTGGTTGGATGAGTGTTTGCCACTTGCTTGCCGGCTTGACATGCACTACAAAGTTTGTCCTTCTCAAACACCACATCCTTAATTCCTCTAACCATTTCCTTCTTGACAAGCTTCTTCAAGGTTGTCATGCCCACATGAGCTAATCTTCTATGCCATAGCCAACCCAAAGAATTTTTGGAGAATAGACAAGTTTGCAAGTTAGCTTCATTTGAAGTGAAGTCCACTAAGTAGAGGTTGTTGTGCTGGAACCCTTTGAATATCATTGATGAATCTTCAATCTTGGTCACAATCACCTCATTTGGAGTGAAGAGACAATGAAACCCGAGATCACAAAGTTGACCAACCGATAGCAAATTGAAGCTCAATGATTGTACTA
Source organism: Microstegium vimineum (assembly GCA_022036555.1). Taxonomy (NCBI): domain Eukaryota; kingdom Viridiplantae; phylum Streptophyta; class Magnoliopsida; order Poales; family Poaceae; genus Microstegium; species Microstegium vimineum. Next base: position 30,448,360 of record CM039139.1, on the reverse strand, counting down.
GCAAGACATTGGAAATTGATTGATCTTGGGAGATAGCCACTTTGCCTAAGCCTTGAACTTTTCCCTTTGAATTATCCCCAAAAGTAATTTTGTCTTGATTTGCACAATCCTCATCAAGTGTGGTGAACATCCGGGGGTCGTCGGTCATGTGTTGAGTGCAACCACTATCAATTACCCAATGGCTCCCACCGGTCTTGTAGTTCACCTACACATAAGCAACTTGGAGTTAAGCTTGTTGTTTGGGAACCCCCTTAGTGCGGGGCCCCATTGCCTTGTCAACCAACTCCTTAGCAACCCAAAGAACCCTAGGCTTGTTCTTCAATGGCGGTCTAAGAAACACCACAAGTGGTCTATCCTTGGAATCTTTGTTGATGACATAGTGAGCATCATGAGCAAATGGCCTAGTGTGCTTGGGCAAGGTCTTGGAAAGTGGAGTCTTGCATTGAAACGCGAAGTGACCAATTTGTCCACATCCAAAGCACCTCTTAGGCTTGGGCTTTGGCTTCTCTTGATTGTAGCCATTGTACTTGTTCTTGTAGTAGTTCTTGGCTTCAATCTTGACCTTGGCCTTCATCACTTGGTTCTCCTTGTACCCAATACCGGTCTTGTCATTCTTCATGACGGTGCTCATTAGAAGCTCATTTTGGAGATTATGACCCTTGGTGAACTTTTCAAGGCCACTTGTAAGTTTGGTCTTGTCATTCTTGAGCTTGGCAATTTCTTCTCGAAGAGAGTTGATCAAAGTGATAGTATCTTTGTCTTCTTCTTGAGCCGGTTTGATGGTGAAGGGCTTGTTTACCTTGAGGTTGATTAGCTCTTCCTTGAGCTTTGAGTTCTCTTCCCTCATCTTCATATAATCATCATACTTGTCGGCTTCTACAACTCTCTTGCCCTTGCACTTAGCACTTTGCTCAAGAGCCACATCATCAAGCTCGATTTCACAAGAGATAGCACTTGCACACTTAGCACACGGGTTAGTAGCAACATGTGTAAGATCTTGAGTAAGCAATTCATTTGCTACTACTAGTGTGCCATGATCATTTTTCACTTGGTTGTAGTCATCTTTTAGCAAGTTAAACCTTGTGAGGATCTCTTGGGATGACCTCTCAAGCTTATCATGTTTCGCATTGGCTTGCTTAAGAGAGGCTTTGAGCTCCCTAGTGCTAGATGTGAGAGAATTAATCTCAAGCTTCAAATCATCATTAGCACTAGACAAGTTGTCAAGCTTATCATGCAAGTTTTCTTTGATTTCAAGAAGTTTGTCATTTTTACTCTTGTACTTCCTTATGATACTAGCGTACTTGTTGCAAATTTTAATTAGCTCATCATAGGAAGGTGCTTCTTCATCGTCACTATCATCACTAGAGAGGTCATCACCATCATCCTCTTTTTGTACCTTCTTGTCACCTTTAGCCATAAGGCATAGGTGTGTAGAGTATGAGCCTGGCGATGAAGGAGGAGGTGGCGGTGGAATAGAAGAACCAATCACCAATGCGGCCACCTTCTCTTCTTCACTCTCATTATCAGAGGAGTCGCTTGAATCATCAATATCGGTGAGCCAATCACCCACAATGTAAGCTTTGCCATCCTTCTTCTTCTTGTGGAAGTTGAAGTTCTTCTTTTTCTTGTATGACTTGTCTTGCTTCTTGTCATCATCACTTGAGTCATCATTGCCGCCCTTGTTCTTCTTGAAGTTCTTGAACTTGTTGTTCTTGAACTTGTCTTTCTTCTCTTCGGGACACGCATGGGCTAGATGACCAAGAGTGCCGCAATTGTAGCACTTCATTTGGGTGATTGGCTTCCTTGAAGAGCTTGTGAAGAATTTCTTCTTCTTTGAGTCAAACTTGACTCCATTCTTGTTTAGCCTCTTCAACATCTTGGCGGTCTTCTTCACCATGAGAGCGATGTTGTCTTCATCATCATCATCACTTGCACTCTCAATGACATATTGAATCTTGCACTTCTCCTTGGAAGATGCCTTGAGAGCCAAGTCCTTCTTCTCCTCCTTCTCTTTCTTCTTGGAGGAGGATGAACTTCCATCATTGATCTTCATGTACATCTCATGAGCATTGATCTTGCCCAACACTTGCGTTGGTGTAGTTGCGGAGAGATCGCCTTGATGAAGAACCGTGACGATGTGGCTATACATGTCTATTGGTAGGACACAAAGTATCTTGCGCACCACATCGGCCGGTGTCATTTGAGAGAGCCCAAGGACATTCAACTCCTCTACAAGCACATTCAAGCAAGAGTACATTTCATTAGCATTTTCATGAGATAGAATTGTGAAAGCATTTAACTTAGCAATGATGAGGTGATAACGCTCTTCTCTTTCATATTTAGTGCCCTCGTTTAGAGCACAAATGTTTGTCCAAATCTCATGCGCGGTTTTGCAATTTCGCACACGGTTGAACACATCCTTGCAAATGCCACGGAAAAGAATGTTCTTTGCCTTAGCATTGTTCTTCTCAAAGTATGAATCCTCGGCGAACACCGATCCACCTTGGGTGGCGGCTTTGTGAACGCGGACGTCCATGACCTCAAGGTAGGCCTCCATCCGCACTTTCCAATACGGAAAGTCATCCCCATCGAACATGGGTGGCGGTCCATCCCCATGGGACATCTTGCTCTAGGCGGTGAAGCATAATTTAGAGCAACAAGGCTCTGATACCAATTGAAAGGATCAAGATGCCCAAGAGGGAGGGGGGGTGAATTGGGCTTGTTTTAAATTTCTAAAGCAAATATGAAAACCTATCAAATGCCAATCACCCCCTAGTGCCTACGATCCGTGTGTCCTAGCTAGAAAGCGGTAGCAGTTCATGGAAATTAAAAGCAACCTAAGCAATTCTAGTAGGTAAGATAAAAACAAGACGGAATATAATGCGGAAATATAAAGAGCTAGGGAAAAGAGATTCTCAGTAATGCGGTGATGTTTTCCCGAGGTATCGAGGTGTCGACACACCCCCTAGTCCTCGTTGGAGGACCTCGCAAGGTATCACTCCCCCTCTACCCGCGCAAGGGTAGAGTGCTCTCTACGGGCTGATTCTTCGCCACTCCGGCTCGGTGAATCGCCCACAACCGATCACAGAAGCTTGGAGAAGAGCCGCCAACAATCTTCCGGCGATCACTTCCTCCGAACACCACCAAACCGTCTAGGTGCTGTCGAACACCAAGAGTAACAAGCACAAGACCTTCACTTGAACAACTCAAGGCTAGGAAGGTGGATGGATGCACACAAGTCACTCCTAATCACTCTAGGAGGGAAGAACAAGATGAACTCTCTCTAATCTCTCCCTCACTAGGCACTTGACTCTCCAAAGGATTTCTCAAGGTGTCACCAGCTGAAACAATGGCCAAGAGTGGTCCTAAGGACGAAGGGGGCAACTATAAATAGTCCCCACCTCCAAAACTAGCCGTTTTTTTTACTTTTTCCTCTCTCTGCGAAGCCACTGGACTAGTCCGGAGCTTATACCACCGGACCATGCACACTGGTCCGGAGCTCACTCTGAATTCCAACTCAGGCACCGTCGGACTACTCTGCTTGGTCCAACGCCCTGGTCCGACGCACTGGTCCGGAGCCAGGGTGCTCTCTGAGTGAAAAACTTCTTCTCTTCTTCGAACCACTGGACCACTCTCCTTGGTCCGGAGCCCTGGTCCGACGCTCTGGTCCGGAGCCAGGGGGCTTACTGTATGAAACCAACCTCCTGTCTCGAAGCGTCGGACTAGCCGTCGGACTCACCGTCGAACTAGTCCGGAGCCTTCTCTCTCTCTGACACAAGCCATCGGACCACTCTCCTATGGTCCGACGCTTTCCAGACAGGTGGTCCGGAGCTTCTCGAGCTGAGATTTTGCCTAAGTCAGGGACCGTCGGACCACTCTCCTATGGTCCGACGCCTACTTGGCAGACTGGTCCGGAGCCTCTTTCTCCCCCTATTTCAACTGTTTTCGCTGAGATTTCTCAAGGGATTTTGCTCCTACCATTTCTAGGGTTAACCAAGGGCTGAAAGCAAGGACTCTAGGACTAGTTGTGACAAGTGTGCATATACCCACTCTCCTAAACTTTCCTAGGTCAAGCTACTAATCTCATACCCCCCCTTTATAGTACGGTCAAAGGAAAAACAAAATCCTAGCTATACTTAGTGTCCTTCTTAACCTTATGGCACTAAGAACTAGCCTAGTCTTCAACTAGTATCTTCATCCTTTGCAACCGAAACGATTTCCATCTTGGGGACATGGATATCCATTAAGCCAATTCAAATTGCATCACTAATGACCTAACATAAACAACTTTGCCTCTGCAAAACACACGTTAGTCATAGTGACATAGTATTGTCGTTAATCGCCTAACCACAAGGGTCCATGATTCTACAACTAGAACAACATGAAGCACGCTCCTTAGCGGCACCCCGATGCTCTCGAGGAGTTCCATGTCCCTGTCATTGACGGGCTCGAGTTCAGTATGCAGCCTAAAGATCTCCTGCTGCGCCCATCGCCACCACAGCCGGTTGCTGCCGGGACGAGAGGTCTCTGGGATTGGATGCGTGACTTTCTTATCCACCTCCGTTAGCACAGTTATCTAAGTACGTACATACATACATACATACATACATACATACATACATACATACTATTAGTTGGGTTTTTTTTTAACTTATACTATGGTCTTATTCTTACCAGCCCACTTTATTAGTCATGATATATAATGTTTTTTTTTCTTATAATAAAACATAATTGACAGTTGGGAGGAGAGCAGCTTTAGCCATGTATTGCCAGATTAGCTATGAATTGTCAGTAACTAGCAAGGCTACTGGGCCTATATGTAGTATGCTGGTGAGGGATCCTATAAATACCACCATGTTGATTGATTGGCCTATAAACACTAGCAATATTTTTAGAATCGATTTAATTTGTTTCTGGCTGAATTCGCAAATTTCTAATTCGAAATTAATTGATTATGGACTCTTTTAAATTAAACCAGTTTTTTTTTTGTAATTTGTTTGTACAAAAACACACAAATTCACCTTTAAAACTTTTAAAACCAGCTCTTAACCAGAATTGAGGGTTCAAAGTTGTATCGTCGTAAAAACCCGAGCAATAGTTAGATGGCTAGAAATAAACTCCTGCCTTAAGCAATACATCGCATCAAGAAAGCCTACGCCAGAAACACACACGCTGCAAACTTGTCAGTTTATACTCACATATAAAACGACCGAACTTATGATGCAACTTCCATCAGCCCTTGGATCAAAAGAATATATGTGTCATTCATTCACTAGATTACATATCAAACAAAAAAGGACACGGCTTTTGGCTAAACATCTACCGCATGGCTTTCTAATTCTTAAACAAGCTACACAAGCTCCCAATTGGATGTGTCTTCTCTGGGCATGCCTCAAGAATGGATCAATGTTTCCCATTGGTCCTAAAACAAAATGGGGGGCCATGATGTATTCTACAACAACACCAGCCGAAAGCCATGGTTTCCACCTTGTGGTACACAACTCTGAAAGAATTCCATGTAGTTGGTGTTTAACTTGCACACGGCACAAATGCCAAATACCATCACTTCAGTGCCAACAAGTGAGACTAATTTCCTTGCCTCCAATTCACCAAAATAATCACACGTGTCAGCTATCATCATCTAAAGACCCAATGTAAGTCAGTTCTGTCCTTCTCACCCTCACAGCACCCTTAAGCCAGCTGCACGCTTTCAGATTAGCATGGTCACCTGTCACTCCACTCGCACTATTGCTTCCAGAAGTTGTGGAGGGGCAGCTTGTGCCATCTTCGAGCAAGTTCCATGGATCTACCTCCATTTCAGGATCATGAGAAGGCAATGCTGCCTTGCTTCTGCTCGAGACATTAGTGGGCACCCAACTCACAGAACTTTTCTGTTGAGGACCTGCACCAGACGTACTGCTCTGGAGTGGTGTTAATGCAGCCATCGACAACTGAGGAGGTTGACATTGCATAGAAGGGTGCCGAGATGGTGGAAGAAGAGGCATGGCTGCTTGGATCCTCCGCCTGATTGTTTCAGGTAATTCCATGTGATCCAGCGCAGACTGCAAGAGATATACAGAAAATTAGAACAAGAGAGGCCATGGGGCTACATATGCTGCATGACAATAATACAAGTATAGATCAACTAGTTGCACCAAATAAAAAAAAAGGAAAAAACAAAAAGAAGCCCTAAGCCAACTAATGTATAGCAAAGATAAAGGCAAACAAACTTGGTGGTTGGTGCAGAAAAATGCAACAGACTAAATGAAAAACTAGCGTATACATTTATGAATTCCAGGAAATGAACTAACCTGTAAGCCCTCAGCTGCTTCATTATCAAATGCGGAGAAATCTCGTTGAGATCTAATTGTAGACCTAGAGGCTGACCTTGACTTCAGCCAACTTGGTTTGTAGCTGCCAAGCAGTGCATGGAGAACGCATAAAAGCCTCTCAAAAAGACTTTCACCAGGCCGATCAAGCAGGACATCCAGGGGAGGTTCCAGCAACGAATCCACCTCCCGCCTTAAAGCAGTTGCATTGGTAGGAGGAAGGGGCAAATCTGCATCTTCATAAATCATGCGTGTTGCAAGCAGGCCTAGAATTGCAGAAGCAAGTGTTTGTCTCATGCTCCTAAGAATTTTCATAGTTAGTAGGTGTACGAATAAGAGCGAACATTTGCTATCAAAGGAAAGTATACCAACAATAGCCTACAAAATCAAAGGGACCAACCAATCCATCATCTAAAACGGGAAAGAGCTAAAGAGAGTGACACTTTTTTTAGCACACTTTAATCTAGTGAAAGTAGTAATAAATGCCAAGCAAATGGAAAGAACTATGGTCACGTTCATTTTTCTAATTGACATATTGGTCATCAGATATTTATAGTTTTGACTCAGTACACTTTATTAGAAAACCACATTTACAGATGCTGCATTGCGTATTTAAAGTGCCTCACTAAAACATTTAAAACAACACAAGGATTCACAACCCCCTTCAGGAGAGGATAGTGGATAGTCCATCGAATGGTCAATGACAAATTGTGTAAACAAAATTGGGCAGACGGTAAACAAGCATGATTGAGTGCTGCAATATTTAAGCAAACACTTCTATATAATATAATGTGCTGATTCTTCCTGTTAAGTGATTCCAGTAGGAAAAAAAATCATCAATCCCACACAAAGCTAGCATCTGACACAATCTATGACAAACATATACGTATAGCTATCGAAAATCCATGTTGGATCAAATACTGAGGTCAACTCTAACCAAAGCATGTAAACTTACCTATCTGCCATGATTACTGGAAGCAACCTAATGATGAATTGAAGGCGTAACCACAATGCTGCCCTCAGAGCAGAAGCCGAAGGAGGACTTGGGTCATTACCAACCGGAGCTCTTCTGCCAATGTTTGGGCTTCCACCTCGAATTCCTTTACGACCACTTGATTTGTTTGATGGCACTTCATTTCCTGAAGGAACTGAACCAGCTTGTTTAGCACCATTCCGTGCTATTACTTTGATATGTTCACTAATAGCCCCTATCTGTTTGGTCAAATCAACAGAAAGTATACCACGGATATCAGCAGAACTTCTGTCAATGCATGGCAGTACTAGTTCAGCAAGGGCTTTCTCAGTTAAATATTTATTTATTGATCTAATCCCTTCAAAGCTTCTATCAACACTATGAGGGGGAGTCTTGCTAGGCCTTTTAGCATCAACAGTGTCATCCACAACTTCTCCTTCCTCAATTGATGTGACTTCCAACTTCCTTTTTGCAGTTTTATTAGCAATGACATCGCTAAGCAAGCTGGACCAACCCCATGGTTTCCAAACCTGTGCCTTTGTTGAAAGCCCTTTTCGTTGGGCAATATGAACAAGCTGCTGCCTTGTTGACCTGCGGCCAAGGATAGCGTCTTGCCCTTGTAAAATCCATTTTACATCCATAACAAGCGACTCCTGAAGCTTTCCAAGAAGGTGGACGACTTCTGAATAGAGAGGAGCAGCGTCAGGTCTAGCAAGTAGCCTTGATAGAATGACTTCAGTAAACCCTTTTTCACTATCAGAAAGGGCAAAACCCTCAGCATTAGGGGATAACGACCGAAGTGATTCAAGTGCTGTCTTGCCTGCTGCAACTTTTTCCATAAGAGCCTGTTCATCTAAAAGAAGCCTCATCTCAACCCATTGCCAATGGAACTTTGCAGGTTGAAGAGTATCAAGAAGTTGCATAAGCCTCTCTGAAAGCTTTAATTCATTATCTTTGGAGTCACAGGGCTCTGAAGCACCATCCCCCTGAATAGTTGGTGTGTTGCAATCAATAAGGGCGTCCAGAAAAAGCCGGGCACGGAGAGGCATAAATGGTAATATTTTTGAATTCCTGTCCGGGCTACGACTTTCAAGCATTGCTGCAAACTCTGAATCACCAACATCAGAGGCCAGAAGATTATACAGCCGATGTGTATTACGGAAGCAGATTTCCCGAAAAGGTTGATGTCTGGTAATATCACTTATTGCGTTTGACAGAGACTGATAAAGCTGTGGATCTTCGCGGTTAAAAACATATCGTCTCCAAAGAACCATGGCAAAAATTGAGTAGGCCGGAGGAAAGATTACACTGAGAGGAAGCATCTGCTGCAACCTTGAGAGTGCAAGAATGTATGAATCTCCAAGAATATCTGCAATAAGCCCATCATAGACAGTTCTGCAGTTCCCCAATAGAATCCTAAACCAATGTACCGAAACTTCTGTGGAATTTTCAATCCTAAAAGTTCCAGTAGGACGGGATACACCATTCGTGCTTGATTTCAAACCTCTCAGGAGCTGCAGAATATCCAAACCATCTTTTATTTTTAAAGCAGCAACCATCCGCTCAAGACTAACAGCTCCATGAACAACAGCACCCACAAGAAGAGCAGAAACAGCAGCAGATACTTTTGCAGTTCTCCCAACAAGGCCTTTCCCTGAGTTGCTGAGATCACTTGTATGATTTCCATATGCATCATGGGCCTCAGGAGATGGTTGAAACTGATTGCGGTGCATCTTTGGAGGAGCAAAAGCTGCTGTAACAGCTGCAGAAGTTTCAACAGCCAGAGCTATTTCAAATGCACGGCAGAAGCGGTCCCCAAGAGTTTCTTTCAGTAAGCAAAGAGAATTTATGTGGACACGCAAAGTGTGCCGAACAAAACTTAGCGAATTACTCACAGAATTAACATCACCTGCAAAATCCAAATGTTTTGCTATCACATGCCCAGCATTCACAACAATTGCAGAAACAGCAGAAACAACTGTTGAAAGGTCTCCATCTGGATTCGCACCCCCATTTTGCCTGATACATTCTACTAAGCCCGAAACAATGTCATGTGCAATTTGATAGCTATCTTCTTTCTCAAAAGTGGGTGGATTCCTGGGAGCTGCAAGAACTTTCTTTTCCTTCAAACTGCGCTGAGTTTCATCAGTTTGCCGTTGCACTATCTCTTTCATATTCTGCACGAGTCTTGAACTCCTTCCATTCAACTTCTGGCGGACCTGCTCATCAATCTCCTCGCCTGCTGAAACCCCCGAAGAAGAAATCAAATCACCATCAATGGACCGCCCATTATCAAGCTCAGCTAACAGGCGCTGGTCACAAGTGGTCCGTAAGCTTTTCTCCCACTTGGCCACACCAGCCACATCTCTGTATTTCTTCAAAAAATATCGGACATAAGCAAAAGCTGTTGAACCAGGATGCCTGACAGTCACTGACATAGAATTTCTGTTCACTAAAGCACTTAGAACATCAGGCAAGATGTCAGTCGCAAGAAGTATGTTCTCGTACCTGCAAGCATTGCATAATAAAGATCACAAAACCATATAAAGCATAACAAAGTTCAACATAGGAATGCAACCATTACAACTGATGGACAAAGAGCCTTATCTAGCTGCTGGCTGAAACTTCTCACTGATACAACAGTGACCAATTCTCATTTTATTTCCTAATTAATTATGTAGTGTATGGCTTAACCTACGTCTACCTATGATGCAAACTGTGAGGCATGTCACTCTTTAAATCTTTTAACATGGTCACATCATAAGAATCTACTACGTTATGCCCAAAGTTGGTCCCACTTTGTGCATGGTCCTGCATTTTCTGAGACCAACCAAAATAGCAAGAAAGCAAGTTTAGGTAACGCAAAATAGTATGATGGATACCAAATAACTTGTATGCTATCATTTTTTTTACATGTGTCTGTGTTTGGGGCGGGCGGGGGGGGGGGGGGGGGGGGGGGGGGGGGGGGGGGGAGAGGGGGGGATCACTAACAACTAAAGCATGTCTATACATTAAAAGCAGAATAAAAAAGCAGATATCAAATTGTAGATATCACCAAAAATAACAAGGATGCAAAGTTTGCATACACAGCTCCCAAATGAATTCAAATCAGAATCTGCACATACATTTTACACAAACATATATGCCAAAACAAGATAACAGAGAAAATCCCCCAGATAAATATAACTCCCTGCATGTGAAGAGATATGTGATGCTTTAAGTGTGGTCAAACATCCTTGACAACTAATATGTTTAAAGTGTTCAGATGAGTCATATAAAAACAGTACTACAAGAACATAATAGTTATAGGCCCTGTTTGGTTCATAGGGGCTAAACTTTAGTCCACATCACATCGAATGTTTGGACACTAATAGAGTATTAAATATAGACTATTTACAAAACTAATTGCATAGATTGGGACTAATTTGCGAGACGAATCAATTAAGCCTAATTAGTTCATGATTTGACAATATAGTGCTACAGTAAATAAGTGATAATGATGGACTAATTAGGCTTAAAATTTTGTCTCATGAATTAGCCACGACTTCTGCAATTAGTTTTAAAATTAGTTAATGTTTAGTCCTAATTAGCATACGAACATTTGATGTGACACGGACCAAACTTTATCCCTAGATCCAAACACCCCCATAGTACTTTCTACTAAAGATATTATACTATGAAAAAAATGGTCCAAAATGCTTATTGGAAATGGTTTTGTCCAAACGTCATATATTCTTTTTTTTATTCCCTCTTCTGTGACATGTTTCTCATTTGTGTAAACAGATCATTGCATAAAACCTTTTGGAAAACAGCGGAACATCAGAATGAACATACCTAAGCAGAGATGAGAACACAAGTGCCTCGCTGACCTGACAAACTTGGTGATCTCTGTTCCTCGTAAGCATAGAACTCCTCCCAGGCTGGCCTGAAGAGCCCATTCCACCACGAATTTTCGCTAGTAACCAAACGATGAACCTCGCACCAGAGACTAAATCACAGCATGTATCCAGTACATAGAGAACTGACAGCAGTTCTTCATCACCTAGCCTCCATTTGGATGCCGTTTTATCATCAGGCTGCATAGAAAGGATGCTTATAGAATTGGTAGCTTTAGCAGCTGTCATTTCATTTACTTCAACAAGTTGTCTTACTGATTTCAACAACCACGAAGAGACGGATCGTCTTTCGAGCAATCTAAGTCTTTTTAGTGACTTCCCAATTTCATTCAGATTTGCCGCCCTCGTGTGATCAAAATCTTTGACATTATCACCATCGATATTAGGTTTATGGTGGGGACAGCTCATCTTGCTTTCACAGACATGACTAGTAGATGCCGCCTGGCTACCTTCGATTCTAGCAGCTGCAAGTTGTGCAAGACTTTGTGTTTTACGAACCACTTTTGCCCTACCCCCAGAAGCTTGCTTAACAGACTTCTGTACAGGTTCAATGTTGAAAGATTCTTGTAACTTTGTGCCTTTCCTCACCCACCAAATATCTTCCTCATCCGATTGAATCAATGGAAATCCTTGGAAAGGAGTGGCGCTATCATCCAATTTCTGCCCATTGGACCTCATACAATCCTCGCATCCACCTTTTGCTTCTCCAGTCTCAACTTGTGAGAGCGTTGACGTTGCTGATTCTTGAAAGCTTGTTTTGATTTGGCAAGGTTCTGATTCCACTGGAGGAGGATATGTAAAACCCAACAGACTTGACAATAGAGCTTTAACATCTTCTACTTGTTCTGGCACTCTTCCATGCTTATCACCTCCTGATGCAACTGGAAGCTCACTCTGCTTCCGAATGCAGGGACTTGCAGTATACTCGCCTCTGCCACTTGCATAAAATGAGTGACCACATGAAAGTTCTGAGAGAACAAGGCGTCGCTCGCTGGAGTATGTTGACATCATATCATATAACTGTTGCTCTTCCGCAGTCCTAGTTTCCTCAAGAATATCAAATAAAGAAGACCCAGGAAGCTGCTTTAAAGTTCTATGATGCCTCCTTTTTCTTTCAACATCCAACATTGTATCATTCTTGTCAGTAATTCCGCTAATAATAAGCTGCCTGACATAAGCCTGAGGAAAAAATATACCATTGCGGATAAGTTCTACGATGAGAACATCCACCCGGGTAGAACCTGCAACACTGCTAACTTCATGCTGATCCAACCAACACACGATTATATCATGCAGTGGACCAGGGCTTTCAAAGATATCATTTGTATCCTTCTTCTCATCCACATCCTTTGCATTACTTCGCAATCCAGAAGAATCATCCACAGCAGCTGCTGTCAAACAAGCATCGGTCAATGAAGAACCTTTGGTGATATTATTCAGGGTAACACGAGTGCTACTCTTAGAACGAGACAAGTTATTCATCTCATCCATTTTATTCTTCAGGATAGACACTGCCATATGTATCTGAGACAAATCTCTTCTTCCTGTAAATTTCACATTCTTAGAGGGAGATGCTCGGCAATCACGGTAATCACATGTCGCCCATTCACAAAGGAAAAATATAGAACAGATAAGGGATAGCTCAACAGTCCCAATCCACATCAGAGAAGACTGCAAACAGGGGCTGACTTCTTTAATCCATCTCTCTTCCATTAACGCATTAGATAAATCATTAAAGAGTGAAGAATATGCCACTGACAAATTTCCTGTGACAAGAGCTTTGTCTAAAGCCTGTACCACTTTGGCTGCACCACGTGCTTGAAGGTTAGGGTTAGCAACTGTTGCGAGATCATATGCACGTTTCTGAATTGAACAAACAGCATCACCACATGACAAATACCGATAAGCATCAAGCCTTTTAGAACTTGAAATCCCACCACCACTAGTTATCTTCAACAAAGCACCTCTACCATATACATCAGGAACCACAAATGATGGGAGAGGAAAGCAATCCAAAGAAACAAATGTATCTGGCACTGCAAGTACCATGTATCGCAGTAACTCTGCTATAACAGAAGAAACTGAAGGCCTTTTTCTACTATCGACAACAGAAGCATCATTGAGACGTCTCAATAGTTGCTCCACAAACATGCGCACGTATGTTTGTGAGAGAGTAATGGTGTCAACCAGACCAAACATAATAGGCAAAAGAAGCTCTAAAACATCAACCGAATCTCTCTCCTGAACAAAAGAGATAAATAGATCAATAATTTCAATAGATGAATAGGAACTGAAACATAAACTTTCACATCGATTGAACTCTCGAACTGAAGTACCTGGAGTTGGTTAGATAGCCATTCGATAAGTACCGAGGGAACAAGCAATTCTTCTGTGAGATGCCATTGGATGAGACGAACCATATACCGCAATTTGAAGTGCACCAAGGGTTCTTCACTGTCTCCAGCAGCTGGGGATGCTTCTGTTTTCACTTTTATTTGATTGGTTCCAGCAGCAAGTCCTGGTGATGACTGCTCTCTAAGAGATGGAGGTACAACGGCACCCTCTTTAGAACAAAATTCGTCCAAAATCTGTTGTAAATATTCAACAACATCCTTTGTCCACTGATTAGATCGTTGATTATCAGAAGCAGCTACTGCAATACTGTTAGGTGTCTGTCGGGTCTGTAGCTATATAAAATTGAATACACGTCATCACAATGGTGCAATGGCATTTGGTAGTAAACAAGAGATATGTTACAAGAGATTCCAAACCTGATTTAGGTATGTGACTTTAATAAACCATGTTGCTCTTAGTAACGGGACATTATATCGAATGAGACCTTCAAAAAGTGATTTCCTACGGTAACCATGAGGAACGTGCTCAGACAATGAACGCAATCGCTTGTTTGGCTGAGCAAGGGCCTGCAAAGCAACAATGGATGTAAAGAAAGGAGACTAATTAATTTTTTTGGGGGGGGGGGGGGGGGGGGGGGGGGGTAAAGGAGACTAAATAATGTAAGCGAGCTGAGCTCATTGCTGCAGCACCAGCATAACAAAAGTAAAAACGCCATTCAGCACCATAAATTAAATATTCCAAGCTGTATAACTTTGTATCCACAGATGCAACACGTGAAAAAGGCTAATGCTTGCTTTCCCAAGTAGCAATGCTGTTCAAGATTTTAAATGTCAAAAGCAACCTCACAGTAAGAATGGTCATATGTCCTTAGCTGTTATTCTAGAAGTACGCTATTTAAATACTCAAAAGGAAGCAGAACATCTAACTATCAAGCGAAGGCAAGCTTGAGAATTTGCAAATTTAGATAGCAAACATGAAATATTAACCAAGGTTCCATTAAACAAAACATTATTATTATAACAACAAATGACAGACCTCAGCCCATTTTCTGCGTGCGTCCTCATTACATGGCCTTTGCTCTGGGTAAACTCCAGGCTTGATCAATAGAGATCCAGAAAGAGGAACTCCGTAAACCTGGCCAGCCTGTTGAAAAGGAAAGAGCATATGTTTTTTTTATGTTCAACACAATATCATGTAATAGCCTAATAGGAGGGGTTATACTTTTACAGGCACCAGTACTAAAGAAAATACAGAACAAATACCTTTCTCTTTTGAGCACGAGATTCATTGATCGCTCTTAAACGCTTCTTTAGTGCCTTCATCAAAGAATGAACACGACAAAGTGTTAGTTGTATCCTTATTTGAGTAAATTATACAACAAAGAACAGGAAAAGGGAAGGTAAAAGAAGGTTTGAGCCTTTGAGAAAGAAAAGATAAATTATTAGACCATATTCCAACAAGAAGGTTAAATCCACTATCCAGCAACCTTGAAGGCTTAACAACACCTTAAGAGGGAAATATAATCTATGCAGTAGAATGTGCAGGTTGTGAATATCAAAACATGAAACAACAAAATCAAACCTGATTGGACCGCCAAATCACACAATAAAAACAACGAACTAAGGAAGTTGACAAACTGAAATTCAATGCTATTTCTTCATTCCAATTACTACAATATCGTCATTCGTCCATTACAAGCATTACAGGCTCAGTACGGGTAGTTTTGAGTATGTTAGAAACAAGAATGCCAAAAGCCCAAAAGTGAACTTTTCATCAGAAGTTGTTTCGGGGTACCACAGGTAATTTTCCAGGGTGCATGTTTATACCAAGTTACCGACTATGACGATCTGTTGTAGGAAAGAACTTCATAATCAAACAAGGTTCACTGGCCTCAGAAGCATTCTGTTCTAGGGCTGGTAAACAAAATTTAGTAGAACATACAATAATGCAATATTATTGGCCGAGCACATTTCACGTACAAAGCAAGAAAAGATTTGTTTCAGTTATCTGT
The DNA here is from genome assembly GCA_022036555.1 of Microstegium vimineum. Taxonomy (NCBI): domain Eukaryota; kingdom Viridiplantae; phylum Streptophyta; class Magnoliopsida; order Poales; family Poaceae; genus Microstegium; species Microstegium vimineum. The sequence goes on along the minus strand of CM039139.1, from coordinate 30,432,796 downwards.
GAAGAGTATCAAATAGCACGACCAAAATCGCAAGTTGGTGTGGGATTAAAATACAAAAACAGGGCATGGATGGGAATGTCAAATGTGGTGAAACCATGAAAAAATAGTGCTACATGATAATTAATTATCGCATTTCCTTGTGCCTGAATATCCATTCCACCCTCTCTTTTTACAGAAGTAGCATTTCTTGCAAACAAGAAAACATACTTGCGCGTCATTATGGAAAAAACAGGATTGCCTTACAAGTAATTCAGTAAATATAGACAGATTTTCCTTACCTCCTTGCACTTTATGACAACATCTGGCTTACAGAAGTATGGGATCTGGCTGAGTACAATTTCTCTTGCTTCCTATAAAGCCCAGGAAAAATTAATTTGAGTCAATGCACTAGATTGTTCATTGTTGGAATATGCCCAAACTGTGGAAGTGAAAGCAAAGTACAGATGAATACAATAACGAATAAGAGGTTATGATTGTCTAAACTCCTAAAAGTCAGTGGGAAAAAAAGAATAGCATGATGTCCATAATGTGTTGTGTACAACTTGTGCTTCCACACACACCTCAATTCCTTCAACAGTCTCCTTATACCCAGCTTGTGCATACTCTTTGGTTAATGTCTCTTCAGGACAGTTTGGTGTTTGTGGATAGAAGTCAGGTGGCCCAAGCCTACAGAAGAGACATATAATGTAAAAAAAGGTACAACATATGATAAAATGAAACCATGTCATAGGACAAATCAACAGTTCAAAGTTGTGAATAAAAGAAAAATATATGAAATTGTTGTTTTATAAGCAGAAGAAATCATGCCAAAGATGAAAGGGAGGGCCAAAAAAAGGAAGGGAATCATGCATAACCAGTCTGAGATAATAAGCATGCAAACAAAAGAAGAGTCATTAGCACTCTACATAAACATAAGTTAGACATACTTGTTATTAAGTGGTTCTTTGTCACACTTTAGCTTGTACGGAGCTAGCTGTTGTTGCCGCCTGAAAGACAGGGGTGTTAGGGGAGAAGAAGGCATCAGAATCACCAACATGGGGGGAAAATATAAACAAGAAATAGGGAACTGAAAGTGAGGTCGCTACTAGTTCCTACCACACCACAGTAGCTCATTCCAAACAAGCAAGTGAATGTGGCACTCCCCAATTTATATCTACCCTTCATTCAAGTAAGTAATAGATATCTTGTATAGTCTAGCAGTCATTATACCTGGAGCTGACGGGGTAACCAGAGGAGGAGGAGGACGACGACGACGAAAACGGCGAGGCCTCCAACCTGGCACCGTCCCTGCCACCGCCGCTGAAGCCAGCGCTGTTGCCGGCGTACCTCTGCATGGCCCACCCAGCAAGTCACCTGAGCGGCATGAGCACGGATCAGGGCGCTAGGGGCGGGGGGTCGTCAGCTGGCTTCCGGAAGAGCGAGAGGAAGAGGGAGGTCGGGGCAGTGGCGCGGTGCTCCCCCGCCGGCCGAGCGGAGCGAGGTCTATCACTGCAGGACAGCAGGGTTGGGAGAGAGAGAGAGAGTCAGGTGAGGTCAGCGGGGAACAGTAGAGTTTTTTTTCTTTTTTCTTTGGGGAAATAAAAAATTGCAGAGCGGCCGCATATCACGGGGCGGCGAAACCTTAGGCACGGATCAGGGGAGTGGATTGGAGGGAGGATGAGAGGAGATCCGCGCGTAGGCGGATCCAGGAATCCGCGAGAGTAGGGTTTTAGGGGGGAAGAAGAGGAGGAGGAGCCTTCAATCACCTTGTGTGTGAAAATCGGCGCGCGGGGCGGAGAAAATGGCGCGCGAGGCCGACCTTGCAGATGGAGCTAGGGTTTGGTGGCGGAGCGGGGTCGGGAGTGGAGGAGGCGAGCGGCGGGGCGGAGAAGTGACGAGTGGGTGGATCGGTGGAGCTGCTGCTCGCTGCTGCGGCGGCGGCGGCTGTGGTTGTGGGTTGGTTGGTTGGTAAAGGCAGGCAGGGAATGGTGTTGCTTGCTCTCCTGCTGCTGCTTCGTGCGGACCTCTGCGTCGCGCTCGGGGATGAAGAAAGAAAGAAAGAGAGAGAAAATCATACTATACAGATACGATACGACACGAGGCCCCCACCCGCAGGAGACCCAGCTAGCAGCACCACGCGGTGGCGTCCGTCTCCGTCTCCTTCTTTCTCTTCCTCTGATCTGAATCCTCTCTTCCTCCGTTAAGTAAATAACGCCACGCCGTGCTGACCGTTGACCCCTCTTTATGTTCCGTTTGCTACTGATGTGGCCGTGATGTTTCGATCGTCATCAGCCAGCCACCGTGACGACAGCAGGACCTAAATTTTTGGGCGGATGAGATGATAGAGAGTGACCGCGGGGGGGGGGGGGGAGGGGGCGTGCTTGGGATTTCCCTACAAGAGTGGTATGGTTCCTTGTTACGTTTCTTGCTTGCTGCATGCTGCTATTGATCCTAGATTATAAAGCTACTACTATAATTTACATCCTTCCTTTTAGACTGAGCTAAAACTCGGTTTAAAGTTAGTTCTAAACTTTAGCTCTTCAGCTTTAGACATAAAAAATGAACTAAAGTCCTCTAAAATTTAAAGTGTAGAGGTAAGGATCAAACAGCCCCTTAGTCTTAGCTTTGATCCTAGATACAAAATCATCTGATGTCTATTGTCTTGATGAATGAGTAATAATCCCTAAATGACGTGTGCATTGGCTGCTATCAATTTTACTACATGTGCCCATACCTCTTGTTCGAACATATCCAAGCAGTCTACTGCACGTACCATTGTTCCTAAACCCTACATGTCTATGTCTTTAATGTGATAGTCGTTTGGTTGACTATTGGCTTATACTTTTCTAAGTGTTTGCATATAAACATAAATCTCTACTGCTCTCTCGGTTTTAAATTATAAATCAATCCAATATTTTTTAATCACGTCTCTAGTTTGACCAAGATTTACACACATTTATGATATTAAATAGGTATAATATAAAAATATAATTATTAATCGAGAAAAACTAACGATAATTATTTTGTATCATAGATGTTATTATTTAATTATATATATTTGGTTAGATGCTTTGACTTTTTTTTAAGAAAATGAAAGAATTATAATTTGGGACCAAGTGAGTATATGTTTTGAGACAGCGTTGTACCCTGCATTTTTTGGATAAAAGAGCATCCATCCGTTTGACAATAAATTCAAATGATGCTAAATCTAAATCTCCTTCGTTTTCATTTTTCTATATTTGCATGTGTAATCCTTGCTCTAGACATATAATGGGAAAGACATTGATATTTTATCTAACAAAATCCTTGTTTGTCTTTTACTTTCGCTCACTCCAAGCCTTCGCTCAAAATTTATAGTACTTACTTTCTAAATTGGTAGTAACGTGGATTTTGTGTTCTCTGGAGTGATTTTATATGTCAACATATCCTTTTGTATTGGGGAAGTGTTTAAGTGTTTATACTATTTATTTTAACGTTCGTGTAAAGTCGTGCTACTTAACTGACAGTCATCAGCTAGTGTTCCACTTAACACGTATCAGTTATTGTTCCACTAAACACGTGTAAAACATTTTAGGATACAATATTCTTTCTCTATATTGGTTCATTTTGTATATCTAAGCTATCGACATCTTTGTCATTTTCTAGATTTACAAGCATGAAGCTTTCATCTAGATGTATATAATGTAGTGAAAAAAATGGTGATATTTCATATCAAATGAGCTTATATTCGCCTTTTATTCCTCTTGGATTATGTAATAACATCCTAATTTTAGTTCAAAAATGATATATAATTTATAATTTGCATAGCCATATATATCATGGTCATTAAACTATTTTATTTTAATTTTATAAAAATAAAATAGTTGAAGAATGTGAATACTCAAATAATCACTCCAAAAAGGAAGCATTGGCAGCATATATGATTTACATAGCGTATAGTACTTAAAATAATTTAATTTTTTATTTTCATGATGCTTCTTTTTTGAGTTGTGCTCATATGAATATTGTGTTTGTTGGCCGTTTACGTGTTGGTGCATTGTCATGTATAAGGTTGAAAGGTCCTAGATGGCTAGAGGGGGGTGAATAACCTAATAGAAATTCTACAAAACACTAGAGCAAAGATTAGAATAACACTTAAGCGAAGCTTTTACTCTAGCTCTACTTAGGGATGCAAAGTCATCTATCCAAGTAATTGTAGTTAACTAAGTGCCTATCACACAATAGCAAAAACGTACGGCACTTAGCTCAAGCTAGCAAGAACAACTAACAAGAGAAACTAACTAGCAAGCTAACTAAATAAGATATGAAGGAATGTCAAAGCTAGGGAGAGGGTGATTGTTATACCGATGCCTTGTGATGGAAGAATACCAATATAAGAACCAATCACAATATGAACACCAAGAGTAGCCGGGAGACAATAGATGGCACAAAGATTTTCTCCAGAGGTTCACTTGGTTGCCACCAAGCTAGTCCCCGTTGTGTCGACTACTCAAATGGTGATTCGGTGGCTAATAGGCAATCACAAGCCTAGCCCACTACCCGGGTGCCACAAGAATCCACCCAAATGAGAGTAACTCAATGACACGAGCAATCCACTAGAGTTACCCTTTGACGCTCCGTCGAGGTGGGTACAAGCCCTCTCACAATCGATGAAGCCGGCCACGAACAATCACCAACACGTGCCGAAGCTTCTCCACAATCGCCAAGCCGTCTAGGTGTTGACAAACACCAAGAATAACAAGAAATCTCGCGGCGATGATGATGACCAAGTGCCACTAAGATGCAATGGAAAGATCAAGCATTTGGTTCACTCAAACTCTCATGAATTAGCAAGCAAAGCAAAGAGAGATGAGTGGATGGCCTTCTCAAGCAAGCACAAAGAGTGAGAATGAATGGGAGGTGCAAGAGAGTGCTTCTTGAGCCGACCAAAACATATTTATAGCTTTCACAAAACAACTAGCCGTTTTGCCCCTTCTCCACTGAATTCTGCGTGACTCCGGACGCAAGTTCATAGGGGGTCCGGACCATCGCGTGTGCGTCCGAACCCTCCTCCATTTGAATTCGTCCGTTGGCGCCTTCACCGGCGTCCGCCACGTCGTCTCCGGTCACTGTAAACAGTAGCGTCCGGACTCACTTCTTCTTGCGTCCGGACCCAACTCAGAGATGGTCCAGAGAGCACCAAGTCTCCGGACTCTTGACCGGAGTCCACCGTCCGGACTTAAAACAACGTCCGGATAATTCCAACAGACGAGTCCAGAGAGCGCAGAACTCTGAACTCTGCGTCCGAAGCCTCGCGTTCGGACCATATTCAGTGTCCGGACCTCCTGTCCAGAGAGGCGAGGGCTAGGGTATGCCATCGGACGCATATGCGTTAGTCCGGACCGAGCATCCCTTGCGTCCAGACCCTGCGTCCGGACCGCTTCTCTTTATCCAAACGAGTTGCTTCTTCTTCTGCAAGTCTTCAAGTGCTAACACCTTGTGATCCATATACTTGTACTCTGTGTTAGCCTTCACATTGAATTATCTTGGATTTAATTATATTTTCATGTCACTTAGGTTCATTTTATATATGCATGCAATGCAAACCTAGTGGCACATGATAACCGCAATCGAAACAAGTTTTCCCTTCTTGATAGTACGGCTATCTATCCTAAATGTGTTCACACTCTCTATAGTGTCTTGATCACTAAACCAAAAAGGCCCTATGATATACCTTTGTCTTGAGCCCATTTTTGTTTTTCTCTTTCTTCTTTTCCTTAGTTCATGAAGCACTTGATCAATGCACCATTGTCATCCTTCTAGCTTCATGTGTCAAGGTGGATTACCCTAGCTAGATCAAACACTTAGCACAAGGGTTAGTCCATAGGTTTCATCAATTAACCAAAACCAAACTTGGGCTTTCAAAGGTGCAGGCAATTTACATGTTCATGTGTTCCTGATTTTTGCCTGGGCTAATTCGTTAGGCTTAGGTTTGTTTGGTTGAGCTACAATCTATGAAAAAAATACCATGGATAAATTGTTTTGAGCTCTATGTTATGAAAAGAGGTAAGTTTTTTTGTTAAAATAACTCTAAAACCTACCTATCCCTGTGTCTCTTGAAATAGTTGTAGAACATCTCTCTATTCTCACGTATTTGGAAAACAAACTATACTATGTGAATGTACCTTATTCTAGAAAAGGAACTTTATGTTTTATCTATTTAGTTGGTGTTCTATTTTTTTTAGTATAAACACTTTCCAAAAGCCAAACAAAACTCAATCTTAGGCTCTTTTTAACACTTGTTTCACCGAACACATGTAAAACATCTTGAAATAAAGACTGTCTTTTAGTCATTTCCATCATGATATATGGGTAAAGTTGAATCAAGATCTTCTCCAAATTTTCTAGATGGTTGGCATATTCCATTTTTAATATAAAGTATAATACAAGTTGTTGACTTTTTATTTCACTTAAAACTACATTTAGCATCATGATTTTAGTTTAAATACAATATAATATGATTTGTCGTTTATGTAGTTTTACAAACATAAAGCTTTTACCTAGCATGTGCAGTATAGTGAAAAATAGAGATATTTCATATCAACAAATAGTTATTTTTGTTTTTTATTCCTCCTAGGATTAATGTAGTGTCTTGGTTATAGTTAAAAGACAACATATATGATTTTAACAGTCATAATATATTCCACTTTATAGAGATTTTAAAAATAGCTGAATAATATGAACATTTAAATAACCATCCTACCTTAAAAAGAAGGAATGTGTGGTATCTATAGTGCTTATTGTTTAGTTCTGTGATGAAGTGGATTTTGTGTTCCTTTGTGTCTCCGTGGAATGAAGTGGGTAAAATTATTTGCTAGTCTTTTCTAATGCTTATATAACGGTGTAACATTAGTTTTGAGTTATTGTTTTAATAAACGCATATAAACTATTTTGGAATAAAGATGGACGTTTTGTTACTTTAGTGCATCTAGTGATATTTGAGTAATTTTTGGGCTACCTAAATGAAACAACTGAGCACATCTCCGCTACATCACCCCTCATGGATAGGCAACACAAGCATTAAACGAGCAGTCAATGTTGCTCTGTCTTCCTCCTCCACTTTCCCTTGCTCTCGCCAAAGGGTGCCGCCGGTGCGCGAGGTCACAAGGAAGGGGACGACGAGCCTTCTCTTACTCTTTCTCCTTGTCCTTGTTGTTGTTGTCAAGCTCTTATTTGTGATGGTGCTATAAAGAGCTACTCCTTCTGTGATTGATCACTGGACCTTGAATCTGACAATCCTGAAGCTAGACCTACGCCAGTTGGACCTATGGCATCCGCACAACAACAATGCAGTTTAGCCCATCATCCTCTCATGGCGCTGTCGATGGGATATCCTATAGGGTACCCAAGGACCGGCTTACCTAAGCTTTGGGCCTCTCTTCCTCTGCCCACGAAGGAAGACGGACAGAAGAAACCGAATTCTACTCAGTATGGACGACAAGACCGAAGCGTAGCTTAGGACTCTAAGTTCATAACCGAGTAGGATTAGAGCAACCCTCGACCAGTTCTTGGACTATAAAGGGCTGATGAGGGTATCACCCAAAAACAACCTGAACATACTATGCAACATCCGATACACAGAGCGACACACAACACCTTGTATTACGATCAAGAGCAATAACAAACGACTCAACTGGACGTAAGTTTATTACTCGACCTTGTCGAGGGCCTGAACTAGTATAAACCGTGTGTCCTTGCGTGTCCAACCACCAAGGTTTCACTATTCGCCGAGGCACGAACTACTGTCTCAGGTAACCCCATGGCAGGCTATCGATGGTAAAACATCGACAGTTGGCGCGCCAGGTAGGGGCTTTCGGCGAATTTTTTCTCGAAAGCTTGGTAGACCACGACCTCAAGATGACGAAGTCAACGGAATCAACATTGATCTTCGGATCATGGATCTGCAAGATCAGCGACGATGGAAAGATTCAAGGCCGACTCTGAGAAGAAGGAGTTGATCAAGATCTTCAAGGACTGATTCAAAAGACGCGAAATCTCACAATTTCAAAACCAACCAGACCAGCAGACGAGGAGGGATACGAAATCGACTCGGAAAAGGAGACATCACCGTATGATGATTCCAAGGCTGTCAAGAGAAAACCAATCACAAATCGAGTCGGAACACATAACCGAACTCCAGTTAAAGACAAGAACAACTCGGAAGCAATCAAGAACTCGAGTTTATATGGGCTACACAATTCTGCATATACATATGAAAATTTTCTCCAGAAAAAGATGACAAGAAGCATAACTCTGAAAGACGCCCAAGAGAGAATGATCATGTCGACAACTCCAGAAGGATGTATCGTGCATTGGCCAAACCAATCCTCAAGGATGGAAAACCAAGATACAGAACTGCCGTTTCAAGCAGGAAAAGAACTCGGACTTTACCGAGGACCATCATACAAGACAAGAAGCCAACAAGCGAGAAGAACTCGGAAGATACATAGCATATACATGGCGGAACTAGAACCTTATCTAGAACCACCACAAATACCCGACTTGAAATCATCGGACGAATCAGAAGAGGATATCTCAGATGAGGAAGAAGGCGATGACAATAAAACCAACAATCACAAGACTGCAAGGCTGAAAAAGAACAAAACTAGAGCAGGAAGGAGAAATCAAGTTGCTCAGAGAAAACAAATCTGGATCAAATACAAGGCGGAATTGACAGAATACAACAATAAGAAGGCGGAAAGAGAATCCATAAGGAATACAAAGAGAGAAAGAATCGAAGAATTGACGAAAGAACTAAACATTCTTACTAAAGAGGAAAGAATCACAGACGAACCAATCAAGGAAGACGGAAACCCTAATAAACAACCCGACGATGACACACCTCAAGGTGGACAAGGAGAGAAGCAAGAACAACCGCCCAAGAAGTCGATATTCCACAGACTAGGGAAGTCAGGGATACCACAACCATCGGAAAGACAGGAATAACATCTCGGACTGATAAAACAAAACAACCCGGATTGGGATCAACGCTGTCCAGAAGACTATGGTGAATCCGAATACATGGGGGACAGGGACTATTACCTAAGAGATTTGTCACCAGACTTCAACAGAGCAGAACAATACGACAGATTTCCATGCTTTGCAGGAAGACTACAAACTTTGAAATTACCACACAAATTCAAGCCAGCAAATCACTCCAAGTATAACAGAAAAGTAGAACCCAGACAATGGATAAGAGTATATTCTCAATCCATTGAACTTGCAGGAGGAAACAATGACATCAAAGCCCTATACTTTTTAATGGCACTCGAAGCCATGCCCTTACAATGGTTCGATAAGCTAAAGCCAAGGTCAATCAAATATTGGGAGGATTTGCAAGAAGCGTTCTACAACAACTTCGCGGGAATAATAACACATCCCATGATAGCGGCAGAATTGAAGAACACAAAGCAAAGAAGAGGAGAAACCCTGAGGGAATATTACAGGAGATATGGAGAACTCAGAGCCCAAATACATGACATTACCGATAGAGAAGTAATAGAAACATTTGCGGATGGAATCATAGCAAATTGGCAGTTCAAAGACTACTTTAACAAAAATCCGAGATCCAATGAAGACTTCAAAAGAGCTATCGAAAAGATGATATCATCGGAAGAAAGAACTCGGCACAGATTCACCCGAGATTTTCATAAAAATAAAAGACCAGATTTCAGACTCAATGACAAAAGACCAAGACAAGACAACATGGTAGTAGCAACAAACAACAAAAGAAGATTCAACGACAATGACAAAGGAGGATACAACAACAACTACAATAACAACAGAAACATAAACCAGAATAACAGGTACTCGAATAACAACTACCAAGGCAACAACTACACAAGAAGGCCAGCAGAAAGGATAGAAGACCTACCTTGCTACATACATCCTAACGCAAGCCACAAGCTAGTTGAATGTGATGTATTCCAACGAAGATTCACAAAGAAAGAGGATACACGAGCAAACAACTCGGAACAAAGAACAGAAGGATCAGGGAAGGATACCAAGAAAGCAGAGGGGAATTATCAAGAACCACAACGACAAATAGCAGTAATTTTTTCTGGAGCATCATAGACAAGAAATAAAAGGTAGGAAAAGCTAGCACACAGAACCATCATGGCAGCAGAACCAGCTACCCCAAGATATCTAGACTGGTTAGAGTACCCAATTCAATTCACAAGAGAGGATCAATGGACAACCGCATCAAATGCGGGCTACTATCCCCTAGTAATGGGACCAACAATAGCAGGAGTAGTAGTCTCCAAAGTACTCATTGACGGAGGAGCAGGATTAAATATAATCTTTGCAGACACCCTAAGGAAGATGAACTTGGACTATGAAGGCATGATCACACCAACGAGTATCCCTTTTTATGGAATAGTACCCAGAAAAGCTTCCACACCATTGGGACAAATCACTTTACCGGTCACCTTTGGAACACCCGACAAATATCAGACCGAGTTCATCAAATTCGAAGTAGCCGATTTCGAATCATGTTATCATGCAATCCTTGGAAGATCAGCATTAACAAGATACATGGCAATACCTCACTACCTGTATCTACTGCTCAAGATGCCGACAACAAAAGGAGTTTTTTCATTAGAAGGAGATCTAAAGAGAGCATACGATTGTGATGTACAAGCCGTCCAAATATCAGAAAAAACTACAAGACTACCAGGAAAAAGAAGACATTGCGAAGAAAATTGAGAAAATGAACCCGGATGAAATCCAAATACCGGCAAAGAAGCCAAGCACCATCACACCTCCTAAAGAAGCAGCCACAAAGATGATTGATCTATTAACCGGAGATCTAGAAAAAACAGCAATAATCAGCGCGAGTTTGGATCCTAAATAGGAACTCGCGCTCATCAACTTTCTAAGGGACAACAAAGACATATTTGCATGGAAGCCAGCAGATATGCCAGGAGTCCCAAAGGAATTGGCTGAGCACAAAATTGATACAAATAAAGGTTCAAGAGCAATAAAACAGAAGCTACGCAGATTTGCACCAGACAGGAAAGCAGCAATCAAAAAGGAAATTACAAAATTACTGGCAGCAGGGTTCATCAGAGAAATAATTAACCCAGATTGGTTGGCTAATCCAGTTTTGGTGGAGAAGAAGAACTCAAAAGAATGGCGTATGTGTGTGGACTACACAGACCTCAACAAACACTGTTCAAAGGACCTATATGGGCCACCAAGAATTGATCAAGTCATAGACTCAACAACGGGATCATCGCTACTATCATTTCTCGACTGCTACTCATGATACCATCAAATATCATTAAGGGAAGAAGATCAAAGTAAAACATCTTTTATAACACCTTTCGAGGCATACTGTTACAAGTCAATGCCGTTCGGATTGAAAAATGCAGGAGCAATATATCAAAGAGCAATACAAACTTGCCTAGGAGATCAAATTGGAAGAAACGCTGAAGCATACATCGATGACGTAGTAGTCAAAACAAAAGAACCTGAATCACTGTTGGAAGACTTAGAAGAGACCTTCGAGAATCTAAAAGCATGGAAGTGGAAGCTCAATCCAACAAAATGCATTTTTGGTGTACCATCAGGACAACTGCTCGGTTTTCTAGTCAGTAACAGAGGAATTGAAATAAGCACAAAACAAGTCAAAGCAATAATGGATATGAAGCCACCAAAAAAGATCAATGACATACAAAAACTCACAGGATGTATGGCAGCTCTCAACGGATTCATATCAAAATTGGGAGAAAAAGGACTACCCTTCTTCAAACTCCTAAAAGGAAAAGAGAACTTCAAATGGACAGAAGAAGCAAATCAAGCTTTCATCAAGCTAAAAGAATATTTATCATCATCCCTAATAATGACACCACCAAGAAATAAGGAGGACATATCATGGCAACAAAAAACGTAGTAAGTGCAGCAATCATCGTAGAAAGAGAAGAACCCGGACGTACCTACAAAATACAAAGACCGGTATACTATATCAGCGAAGTACTCACGGAATCAAAAGTCAGATACACACACATACAGAAACTACTATATGCGTACTCATATCATCAAGAAAGTTGAGGCATTATTTCCACGAGTACAAAGTAACAGTAGCAACCAACTTCCCGTTATAAGACATACTCAGAAACAAAGACGCCACAGGCCGAATATCTAAATGGGCAGTGGAACTCGAATCTCTAAATATAGATTTCAAACCAAGGACAACAATCAAGTCACACATATTACCCGACTTCATTGCAGAATGGACAGAAATTGCACAAAAATAACCCGAACCAATAAGAGACCACTGGAAGATGTACTTTGATGGTTCTCTGAAACTTGGAGGGGTTGGAGCAGGTGTACTACTAATTTCCCCAGAAGAAAGACAATTAAAATACGTACTACAAATATTATGGCAAGCAACAAATAATGAAGCAGAATACGAAGCACTCATACACGGATTAAAAGTAGCAGCCACCCTGGGAATCAAAAGAGTTCTCGCTTATGGAGATTCAGTAGTAGTAATCAATCAAGTAAACAAAGAGTAAGATTGCTCAAAAAACAACATGGATGCATACTGTGCAGAAGTAAGGAAACTCGAAAAGAACTTCGAAGGATTAGAAATCCACCACGTCTTGAGAGATTCAAATGTGGTAGCAGATATCTTGTCAAAGTTGGGATCAGACAGAGCAAAAGTACCACCGGGAATATTTGTAGAAGAACTCGCAAAGCCATCAATCCAAAAAATCAGCAAACAAAAAGAAGACCCAATGGACATAGACAAGATAAAAGAACCCGACACCTAAAGACAGATCCTCAACATAGAAAGCGATTGGAGACCACCACTCATAGATTATAAGAAGGAAAACAAACTACCCGGAGACAAAGCAGAAGCAACAAGGGTTATAAGAAAAAGTAAAGCTTACGTCCTCATAAAGGATAAATTATACAAAAGAGCATCATCTTCTGGAGTATTATTGAAATGTGTATCTACGCAGGAAGGAAAAGAAATATTGAATGAAATCCACTCGGGCTGCTGTGAAAATCATGCAACATCCAGAACATTAATCGGCAAAGCATTTAGAAGTGGATTTTATTGGCCAACAACACTCAAAGACGCAGAACAATTAGTCAAGACATGCAAAAATTGCCAAATGTTCGCAAGACAGTCAAATGTTCCAGCACACAATCTAATCTGTATACCACCAGCCTGGTCTTTTTCATGCTGGGGGTTAGATCAAGTCGGACCTCTCAAAAAAGCAAAAGGAGGATTTGAATACATATTTGTGGTAGTAGACAAATTCACCAAGTGGATTGAATACAAACCACTCGTCAAATACAGTGCAGAAAAAGCAACAGAGTTCATACAAGACATCATGCATAGATTTGGGATGCCCAACAGAATAATCACAGATCTCGGACCACCATTTACAACAAAGAAATTCCAATATTGACAAGAGATTACGGAATAGAAATAACTATGCATTAGTGGCTCACCCCCAAGCAAACAGATAAGTGGAAAGAGTCAATGGGCTACTATTACAAGGCCTAAAACCAAGGCTATACGAAGACCTAAAATACTACGGAAGCAAGTGGATAGAAGAACTACCAAAAGTGGTATGGGGCTTAAGAACCCAAATCAGCAGAGCAACAGGCTACTCACCTTTCTTCCTTGTATACAGATCAGAAGTCGTATTACCAATTGACTTGATATGGCAATCACCAAGAATCGAACAATACGATGAAGGAGAAGCCGAAGAAACAAGACGACTAGAGATTGACTCAATCGAAGAAATAAGAGACAGTTCAGTGATACAAAATGCAAGATACCTACAAGGCTTGCGAAGACACTACGACAGAAATATACATCCAAGAACGTTAAAATCAGAAGATCTGGTACTACGACTAATTCAAAAGAAAGACGGAAGACATAAACTACTCAGCCCATGGGAGGGTCCTTTCATCATCAAGACAACAATACAACCCGAAACTTACGAGCTAATGACAGAAGATGAAATTCAACTAAGCAATACCTGCCATATCAGTCAACTCAAGAAATTCTACAACTGAAGACATAAGATACAAGACATTAAGAACAAACCGGCAGTTTGCACAATGAGAGGCACTGTCTGGAGTCAGTTGTTTCGTGAGGCAACTTGACAAACCGACTGCTTTACACCATAAGCGGCACAGTCTGGTTCATATATAAGTCTACGGTTTCGTGAGGCAGCATGACAAGCTGACAGCTTTGCACCATGAGCGGCACTGTCTAGCATTTTTTAAATCGGTTGTTTCGTGAGACAACCCGACAAACCGACTGCTTTACACCATGAGCGGCACAGTCTGGTTCATATATAAGTCTACCGTTTCGTGAGGCGGCATGACAAGCTGACAGCTTTGCACCATGAGCAGCACTGTCTAGCATTCTTAAGTCGATTGTTTCGTGAGGTAACTCGACAAATCGACTGCTTTGCACCATGAGCGGCACAGTCTGGTTCATATATAAGTCTACCATTTCATGAGGTGGCATAACAAGCTGGCAGCTTTGCACCATGAGCGACACTGTCTAGCATCTTTAAGTCAGTTGTTTAGTGAGGCAACCTGACAAATCGACTGCTTTGCACCATGAGCGGCACAGTCTGGTTCATGTATCTACAAGTCTACCGGCATGACATTAAACTACTCGGCGCAACAAAAAATATCAGTCAACCTCAACGACAAACCGATTGCTTTGCACCATGAGCGGCACAGTCTGGTTCATATATCTACAAGTCTACCAGCATGACACCAAACTACTCGGCGCAACAAAAAACATCAGTCTACCTCGACGACAAACCGACTGCTTTACACCATGAGCAGCACAGTCTGGTTCATACATCTACAAGTCTACCATTTCAACAGACGGCATGACAAATACCAAACTACTCAACGCAATAAAGAAGAACAATCTACCTCAACAACATCAAAGATAATCACTTACAAAAAGTGGCACAACATTCCTGCTTGAAGAGAAGCGCAAACTCGGCACAACAAAGACAGCAAGCCAAATGCTATTACGACAGAAAATGATATCTACTACTCCAGCATCAGAAACTACTCAACAAGACTACTTCAAAACTACTCAGAAATTATCAAAAGCAACGACAAAGATCCCCAAAGCCTAACTCAGAGGCACAAGGCATTTTATGAGCAAGAATATCTCCAGTATAGTAATCAAGGCACGAAAGTCAATAATATTACCCAGAAAGAACTCGAGAATTCAGAAGCATCTTCAAAGACCAATACAGAGGCACAATACTCAAAAGAATCGACATAGCTCACAAATATCTAGAAAATGAGGTATTCATCAGAAGGATAACTACATCAATTGGAAAAATGCACGACATTAGCAGACAAGGACAAGAATATCACAATATCAGGACAAAGTCTGACAATATATTAAAGAAAAAATATCATTCAGAGTATATTACAAGACCATCAAGGAAAAATAAATGTTATCAAGAAGGAGGCAACACTTTCATCTGACCAAGTATCTCACTACAAAGAACCTTAACCTCAGGTTTTGATTGCTCCCACCTAGTTAAAAGATCGGCCTCCATAGGATCTTCAAGAATCCGGGTCACAGGGACTTCAGGGGCAAGAGCCCGAACAAAGGAAACAACATTTCCAATGCATCATTCAAATCCATTCTGCACAAACTCACGGAATCGAGAAGACAACACTGGGATTATGCTATATATACCAGCATTATCATCTCCAGGATGACAAACAGTAGCAATAATAGGCTTCACAACCTCAAGCAGAGATTTAAGTTACGCTCGAGCAGAAGTCGACTTTCCTTGCAAAATCTGGACAGATTGTAAGGCCTGGACAAGATCATGATCAGCACCACTTTGAATCAACTGAGCTTCAGCTAGCAAATCTTGAGCCTTTTTTAAAGTATCATCAGCAGATTCACTTACATGCTCAGCCCTGTTTTCAGAAGATCGAACGGTCTCAGTCATCATCTCTCGATCCCTTTTCCAAGCTTCACGTTGGCGTTCATCATCTAACAAATATCAAACAAATAAGCAAAGGAAATCCGACAAAGACCAAAAGTAAGTAAGAAGAAAAACAGAAAGTACCAGCAAGCCGAGACTTCAGATCAGCAATCTCATCATAAGCCTAGGTGGCAGCAGAATCCCGCATTTCTGTCATCCGAGCCAACTCAGCTTTCACACGAGACAACTCAGCCTCTGCTTTACCAAGACTACCCTGAATAAGGGAAGCCGATCTCTCCTCTTGAGGACCAAACGATCCTGATACAAAGCTTGCTGACAAAAATAAAGATAAGAGGAAAACAGAAAGACAAATGGAAATACAAAAAGAATATTATCAAAAGTACCTTGAGCTCAGCACCGTATTCTGAAGAAAAAGATTCCCAGGTTGAAAGCAATCGACCAATCCGCTCAGAACGAACAGACAAAAGAACACAATGATCAACAACAGAAGAAACTTGTGCATCAGGTCGGGTAGTCAAGAAAGATTTCCCAAAAGACACCTCAGTCAAACCAGCGTCATAAGAAACTGCCGAAGCATCTACAGCAAAGAAGTTAGCATAGAGATATATGAAAAAGATAAAACCTAGAAGGATAGAAAAACAAATATACCTTGGGAGGACAACTGCAAATCTACAATAGCTTTAGAGGAAGAGGAGCCATCCAAAGCAACACTGCAGGCAAAAATTTCACAAACCTTTACAAAGAACTCAACAAATATCAAAGAAATAATCAAAAGAAAGGAGACATACCTAGAAGATTTTTTGATCTCAGCCACAGTTTGGGAGAAGGACAACTTCGGGATAGCAAAGTCAAAAACCATCATCAAAAGATGGTAAAGCAAAAGAAGAAGGTGCAACAGACCCAGAAGCAAGGGAGACATTAGCAGGCACCCGACTACACCAAAAAGAACAAGTATCAGCACATATCATGGAAGCACATAGAGAGAAATGATAGAAAAGGAGCTCACCCTGAAGGACTTAAAGGGTCGACCGACTCATCTTCAGTCGAAAGAGCCGAATGACCATCTACAAAACAAAAAAAAATCAAGAAACAGAAGGACAGGAAGACAGGAGAAAGTGGCAAAAGAACTCAACATAAAGATTACCTGACAAAGAACCATGACGGGCAGACCGCCTCCTTTTTGGCCGAGGAAGCCTAGTATCAACATATGAATGACCCCGCTTCGGAGAAACATCAACGTCAGTATCATCATCATCTTCATCATCATCGACATCCAGGTGTCCACCATCATCAACAGTGAGCACATTGAGAGCAAAGTTGTAACCAAAACCCTGCAAAACAAAAACATCAGGCAAGGACAACAAAATAAAAATAAATCAAAGATTCAAATACTCACATCAGGCGGCGGATTGACAACACTATACTCTTGAATGGCGACAGGAAGGATAACAACGCCACCCAATACTCTATTCATCATCTCAAGAACAGCATCATCCGAAAGTTCAGTCTCAAGGATAAGGTGAGACGAATCAGAAGGATCGCTATATTCGAAACCCAGATGATCCCTTTTTATCAAAGGTTGAATTCGGTGACGCAAGAAGCTAGCAACAATACCATTGCCTATTAAGCTAGATTGCTTCAAAAAACTAAGACGATCAATCAAAGGCTTAAGGGTTTGCTTTTCAGAAGTGGAAATTTTATCAGACCAACAGGGAAGGGAAACTGGGAGAGAAGATAAATCAAAAGGCTTAGGAAAAGATGGCTGAGAAGCATAAAACCATTTTTCAGCCTAATCACGAATAGATTCAGACAGGGATAAAGAAGGAAAGGCATTTTTGTGACCCTGCCTAGATTGAATCAGGCAACAACCACAACTAGGAACCTTCGATCTACCAATAAAACGAACTCGAAAGAAATAGCGGAAGAATAGAAGAGAAGAAGGGATCCCTATGAAAGCCTCACAAAGATGCACGAAGTAGGAAAGGAAGAGGATAGCATTAGGAACAAGATGGTGAAGTTAGAGACCATAGAAATCAAGGAACTGAATTAAAAAGTCAGATGGTGGAAAACAAAGTCCAGATCTAACGTAAGAGACAAAAAGGAGAGATTGATTAGGAGATGTGTTTGGGGATGATTGATCACCAGACAATTCATAGATAGCCGATCTTGATATAAGACCTTGTGCAACTAAGTGATCAAGATCACCTTGTTGTACGAAAGATTTTAGAATCCCTTTACCCCTCATTGCAAAATTACTCCAGGAAGAACGACAAAAGAAGGTTAAGCTAAAACAAAGGACAGAATTTTCCTATTAGTTGGAGAAAGAAACGATAACAAAGGGCAAAGGAACTTATATAAAGGTAAAATAAAGAGGTCGGTTCATAACCAACCGTTACTCAGAGACAGCAATTACGGAAAAATAGCGAAACGGTTACCAAAACTGTTACTTCCTAAGATTGCGCATCAGAAAAGGAAAAAACAACGGTCAGATCAGGACAATCGCAGATTGAGTACCATAAACATTTACACCCTGCAGAATACATCATGACGAAGAAGTGATTAGCCGAAGATGAAAACAACTCGGCAGAACATGATTAGTGAGAGTCCTTTATTGAAAAATATCAACACATAGGCAGTTTTACATCAGAATACAACGCCTCAACAGATACAAAAGTACTCTGACAAACACGGATTGCTAGAATCAAAATTACACAAGACGGAACCGGCAATTGTCGTGCAGGAAAAAACAGCTCGGAAGCGCTTGATTTTAGATGAGAGGAAGTGCATCCTTGCTAACCGAAGGAAGTAGAACCAAGAAGTCGTCCAAGACAGGCATTGTCAGAGACAGCGAATCCAGAACAACCCAGAAGGAAGCACAAATAAATGACTGAAGGGTCCATGACAGTACATACCAATACCATCACAAGGCCTACACCATTTGCTTTGGCTCCTTCCATAGAATTCTACCACCTTAAAACTAGCCTGCAACTAGTTTTTATCACAAGAGCTATACCCTTCACCAGATTACAACCAAGAAAGAGAAGAAAGAAGCTCGAGGGCTCGTCAAGCTCGCCCACTACAATATCCATGATACAACAAGGACCTCTTACAAGGAAAAACAAAAGATATGTGACAAGGAAACCATACTACAACTATTTATAGAAGAACAATGGGTGCACATACACCAAGTCCATGAAGAAAGGACAACATCAGCAATAGTACATAAAGAGAGCAGTAAAGGCAAAAGATTCTACAAGAACTACAATAAAAGCAGTACACCAGAATACTAGATAGAATATACAGAAGAATATTCCAAGGACAATCATACAATCGGGGACAATTATTGGATACCAAAAACAACTCGGCCAGTGACCTTACAGATACAACAACAAGAAGCTACCAATACAATGCCAATACGAGCCTCTTCTACAACAAAAGACCACAAGTGACAAGATATAAGGGCTAAAACCAAGGATGGATCAGATCGACCACCAAAGAAGACCCAACACTTAGCGAAAACCTTGCAGAGTAAAACAACCCAGAACTCCCGCATAGCATGAGGAAAGTTCTGGTCGATAGGCAGAAAGCCACTCCCAACAAATGAGATTGGACAACTCCAGCTCTAGCCTTTCCAGCAGGAGTTCGGTGCAAGCATGAACGACTAAGAAAATGAAGTGTACAACTTCAATCAACTCAGGAGCGGCAACGGTTACAGCCCGGAGTTCAGCAGACAGATAGAGAAGGCATGGAAGCCACATCACAAGACTTCTTCTACCCACTACACCAAACTTCCCAGGAAAATCTAACCGAGGAGTTAGTCTACCTCCAACTCCATTCACAAGAATTCTTCTACCCACTCAACTACCAGAAGGAGAGCATAAGCCCAGGGGCTGCTCAGTTTCACTCAGCAGCATGATCACTGAAACCTAAGGATGAAGCTATCAGTACAAGCACAACAGAATATATAGCAGGGAAGGACCACCAAGAGCCAAAAAGTCACGAGAAAGAAAAAAAGAAGAAAAAGATAAGAGCTGACCAAAGCAAACAGTGAAAGCAAGATTCTACATACCCGTGAAGACACAGTACCCACCCGTGAATAAAAAGAAGACAAGAACACACTATTTCAGACCCTTCCACCGAGCTCTTTTCCGATATAAAAGAACTCAGAGAAGGCTCGAGGGCTGGAAATACCTATCTTACAAGACTTTTTTCTTAGATCCTCTGAATACTTGTACCAAGTATCCAGAGGCTCGGGGGCTACACTCAATGAGTGCACCAAAGGTGCACAAAAAACCACAAGATGGAGAACAACAAAAGACCATTTCATGATTTTGCTTCAAAAAGAACTCGGCTCGCTTTTCAAAGCAACCCGGCATATTGAAGAAAAATCATGAGATGCTCGGGGGCTTGTCGATGGGATATCCTATAGGGTACCCAGGGACCGGCTTACCTAAGCTTTGAGCCTCTCTTTCTCGGCCCACAAAGGAAGACGGACAGAAGAAACCGAATTCTACTCGGTATGGACGACAAGATCGAAGCGTAGCTTAGGACTCTAAGTTCATAACTGAGTAGGATTAGAGCAACCCTCGACCAATTCCTGGACTATAAAGGGCTGGTGAGGGTATCACCCAAAAACAACCTGAACATACTACGCAACATCCGATACACAGAGCGACACACAATACCTTGTATTACGATCAAGAGCAATAACAAACGACTCAACTGGACGTAAGGTTATTACTCGACCTTATCGATGGCCTGAACCAGTATAAACCGTGCGTCCCTGCGTGTCCAACCACCAAGGTTTCACTATTCGCCGAGGCACGAACTACTGTCTCGGGTAACCCCGTGGCAGGCTATCGGTGGTAAAACATCGATAGGCGCCTCGCTCGACTCTGATGGGTGGTGCCTAGATCTTCCATTGTTGTGGAGTAGATCCAATATAGATGACAACCCCTTCACTGTCCGCTTCGTCTACGAGCGTGGCTAGGTGGTTCTGGTGACTTTGTTAGCTTCATCTCAGCGGTAGTGTGAGGCTGTGGCAAGCATGGAGTGGGACATGTGATGATGAGGTGATGTGATGGTGGGCAATGCTACTGATGGTGGGTGCTTGCCAGCAAGGTGAATTAGTGCCAAGCCTACAACTGTGGCATAGGAAGTAGGAAGCCTGCTTAGGCTTGCGTCGGTGACGACGTTTGCTTGCTTCGTGGGAGCATATAATGTAAACCGCCCGCAGTGGTCTATGACCAGCACCATGGTGCTTGCATGAGTGATTGATAAGCAATGTTACAACCTTTTTGCGTGTGTGGAGAGACGTGTTGGACGATACCCTTGGTCAGTGTTAGCCTCTGAGACATTTGGATGTCATTCCTAAAAAGCACTGTCGGGACAACTCCTCACGTTATGTAGGGTCATCTAAGGGAAGTCTGCTTATGGTAGCAAGGCATGTATGGGTGACGCTCAATGTCATATCCTTTTTAAAGGCGTCACAGGAGATATGCACTCTCTTGATGGATGGATGTTGATCCACGTGAGACATATGCTCTTTTGGTTTTGCTACTTGCCTGTGATGTATCTTTGGCTCTCTTAGGATGGGTGAGTGATGATTTTTCTATTGCTTTCGTCGTCAGATGCAACAAAGCTTGACAAGAATGATACAACATGTTTATTTTACTTTAAAGACCATGACTTATTATGAGTAGATAGCGGTTTGTTATGACTATGGCTAATGTTTAAGAAAAGTCGAAGCTCTTATATAGTTATATATTGCGAAAAAAATAGTGGGCTTCATTAGTCATGTTTGTATACAGACGTGTTGTTTAGGATTGTAGTCGCCCAGGGTCGTTATTAGTTTCTTTTTTGTCGGTTCTGCTTTAATAAACCATGCCAGACAATTTTTTTTTATTTCTGTAATAAACTGATAAACTGAATCAATTCTGTTTCCTTATGTCAATTGAAATTGAAACGAAGCACTCCTGCCACTGCGTAGTTCAAATTCCTATCACGGAGAAACGTCTCATTTCCATAGCGAATCTGATTTCCATAGGCTGCCGCATCTCGCTGCTTTGCAGATTGCGCGCGCGTGACGTGAGGCTCCTGAGCGGCGAGTCCAATCTCTCATCCAAACATCGATTCCGTGAAATCCTAGGAGGTTTGTTCCCTAATCAAGTTTTAACTTTATATTTCTGGTGCTTGGTGCAATGAGATTCCCGATCAAATTAGGCGTGGAAGCATTCGGTTGGTCATCTGTTCCCCCAAACGGCCAAATCTACTTGCATTGGTTCGCCCATGCGGCCCAATAGCTCTTTTCTGATCCAAATTTAAGTGTGGGGTTAAATTGGTGGATCTGCCATGCATGTATGTAGATGTAGATGTAGATGTAGATGTAGATGTAGATGTAGTGTGCCTACACACCTGGACCTCATGATGCATGCGTAAAAGAATTTCAGACTAGGAAGTGGATCATATGCTGCTGGTGCTTGGGGGAGTGTAGGTCCCAGCCACCATTCAGCTTTCTTCCACTTCCAAACCTGGAGAGACCACTAGCTCTAGAAACACTACTTGATGCCTGCTGGTGGGAAGCATCATCCATCACTGGGATCATGTTTCTCTGCCCTTTGCTTTTCGCTATTCCTTTTTCATCTCTATTTCAATAAAAAAGGTAACAATTCTTATGGTAGTATGCTGAGATACCACCTGTCTTGCCTATATATGCAATCATGAATTACATCTTCAAGTGTGCATATCTGTCCTTTCTGCCCTGCATGTATATGATGACATGGTTTGCTCTGTAACATCACTTTTTTTCCTTCTTTTTACTCTAGCAAATAACAAGCTAAGAATTGAATATATGTTATTGACTGCTGTTACTGAAAATCAATCAGTTAAATCCAACCTTGTTTACAATTTAGTCAGGAAAGACGTGTAGCCACTTATTGCATCTTTCTAGCTGAAGACTCCAGTTCGTTCCCCACCAACCACAGCTTTACTGGGATTGTTTCTGCTGATTTTCTGGGGGGTGATGTCTGGGTAGCTAGCCTTTATGCTGACTTTAGTAACCAATTGTATCCACACTTGAAAAAAGGGAAGAAAAATGCAGCCATCCATTTTCATTCAGCGTGATGACTTTAGAACTAAATTTAGGTTAACCTGCACATGTCAATTCAGCAGTAGAGCTATTCAATCAAGCAAAATTGACATACGATCTGAATGAACCGAAATACTTATATTGATGATAGTTTAGTGTACACAACCAAACCAAACCAAACCAACACACGCTCTCTGTCTCACATTCACACACATATGCCCACACACTCACCATGTTCTAAACTTTGCTTACAAAACAACATGTGGACTGTCACCCATAACTGACAGTATATATACACAAATAACAAGAATACACGCAAGGGACATGATGAAATTCACATGACCCCACAGTGAGCTGCATGCTACCGTGCTTTTGGCCCTAAGAACCATGCGAAGGTATTAACTGTGAATCTGCTGAAAGTTATTATATCCATTGCATAGCTCAGGAAAATGTCACATAATAGCTTCGGCTGATGTCTTTAAGAATGGCTTCTGCTGTACTTGGACTCTAAAGTGAACTACAAATTCGCAGGCACATGTTCTTTATGTGGCCCTCCATGTTCAACTTACTGGATTTTGCCACACAAACATGCTATTGTCAGTATGCCAACTATTTACTGGTTATGACTCTAGTTGTTGTACTACCAAATCTACAGATGGTGTTAGGGAGACATCATTACTGACTACGAGACTGAAGCTTCAAATCCACAAATCATAAGCTATTTCTTCCAGAAGCTCATCCAGTATGCAGTCCCATATTACTACAGCGATCTCTTCACTTTCTGATTGAACATCCATCCAACTGCCACCTTCAAGATCCATGTTAACTAGCTGGTCTAATGTGCTTGGAAATTGATAATGGAGATGGCGCTCGACATGCTTATTGATTTCTGTGATAAGGTTTTGTCCTGCTGGAGGTGCCCTCATGCTGCGTCTGAGAGTGAGAGAAGATAAGCATGTAGGGCTTCTAAAGTATATATCCTGGATTTCTGTCACAGCTTCACAAATGCAGTCAAATAAAAGCTTCGTGTCATCAATTTGATTGCCTTGATGTAGTTCTTCGAACAAGCAAGGGCTGATTAATTCATCTTCTAGATACCATACCTCTAAGTTCTGGTTTGTGCACAACTCTGAAAGCTCTAGTAATTCCTTTATGTAACCTAACATGAGATCCTTGTCCTCCCAGTAAATCCCTTGGTCTGAACCATCCCCTGTGGTGTATTGTGTCCTCAAGATATCTTTGTGCGTCTCACCTGTAGATCATTGGAGGACCAAAATTAATCATTTAAAATTTGCAAACACTCATTTTCTCATTGTTAATGTAAATTGCAAGTTTGACTTTGAGAATTAATGAGTTACATTCTATCATGTTTTCAGTGTCAGTACTGTCGGCATCTTCATGGAAGAACACATCAAGAACAGATACAGGACTCGGCTGCTCTTGCTTTTCGTGGTTTCCATCAGGAGAAAATTGTGATATCTGTTCAACCGGTGCACTCGGTCGTGGAGTTGTGGGCTCTTGGCATTCTAGTTTTTCAGAGTGGTTCTCAGGGGAGATTGGAAACGTGCCGACATGCCCTTGTCCTGGTTCTGCTTCTTCCACCATATCCTTTAATGTAAAGTACACAAAACCATCAAAATAATAAAAGCTATGGAAACAAGATGGAACAACACTGAATATTGGCTGAAACATACTTGCGATGGTTTATATGTGCATTGCTTTGCTGGGATGCACCATGCATCTCTATTTTTTCCCATGCAATCCAGCTTGTCAATTTCTTCAGTGCACAGAGTGTCAAGTTCAGCACCTGCAAATATTTTACCATATTAAAAAAAATAACCATGTGTGCTGTTGAAACCATTTTGCTGACTATGGAAGTTTTAACTTACCATCTTGTGTTGTTTCTTGACTTTCTTCTTTGACGCAACACCTTTCCTGAACAGCCTGCTCATGCAGTGCTTCACTAGGATCACACACAACACTCTCTGAGAATTCTCCTACATGGCTTTCTTCTTTTAAAAATTCTTCTCTCTTTGACTTGTATATGTCATGAATGCTTGCCTCTTCAGGTGAAAGGTGAATGCAGTCTTTTGCCCTAGGGCTAGATATGCTGGACTGAGGGAGGGAGAGCATCCTCACCAAGGACCGTGAGATCTGAACTGTTGGGTTTTTGATTGTTTGTCTTTTGTCCTTCAGAATCTCTGTTAGATGTTTCTTGGCCTCGTCATAGAAGACAGATTCATCCTTTGATGATGTGATTATGCTACTGTTAATTTTGGTTGGTCCATCATTCCTTTTCTTTTGCGTATGGCTATTTGATGATCTAAAATCCTTTATAACTGTAGATGAGGATTTCCCTTCTGAGGGCTGTTCAGTGAGCTGTCTGGTATCTTTTATTATCATGAAAGCTGAACTTTTGAAACAATGTTCATCTTTTTGGAGGTTATCTTCTGACACTGACGGTCTTCCTTTTGTAGCTTCACTAGTCACGATTCTGAATCTCCTTCTGACTTCCTTAATTGAAAATTTTGAGCTTTCAGTTGCACCTAATTTTGGAGCTTGAGTTGAACTAACAGCCACAGCATGGTCAATCTCTCTTCTTGGATTTGGCTTCAGTATAACTATTTTGTTAACTGGCTGAGAACTACTGGTTCCTTCTG
Organism: Microstegium vimineum; assembly: GCA_022036555.1. NCBI lineage: Eukaryota > Viridiplantae > Streptophyta > Magnoliopsida > Poales > Poaceae > Microstegium > Microstegium vimineum. The sequence goes on along the minus strand of CM039139.1, from coordinate 30,407,057 downwards.
CAGTCTGCGTTCTGTTCGATCTTTCCTTCTTCCAGAAAAAGATATGCCTACTCTCTTTACCATGTGTCCTGGTGGCCAACTCATGCTGATTCAGACTCTTTGTATCTTTGTTGGAGTTGGTATTATCTGCCATTTTTGTGGGCTCTAGCCCGGTCTCTATCAGTCTGTTTTGGTGCCTTTGGACGGTCTCTGAAATATGTGAACTTGGCTTCTGAAGTATCTTCAAGAAAAGTTCAGTGTCTGAGCTTATCATCTCCAGTGCATCTCTGAATTTTTTGGGTTGAGTTTCACTGCTGCTACATGGATGTTTGCCATCAGCAGTATCCTTTTCCTCACCCCGTGGAGTTTGCTCATAAGCAAGTGTGCAAGGGGGATTATCTAACTCAGCAATCTTTGTTTGGATTAGGACCTTCAGCTCTGTACATAGCTCCCCATTATTCTTGCAATTTTTATGAGGCCCATCATCATGCTCCCTATGAATTCGTCCTAAGAAATCTGTCAAGGCAAATTCAAGTTCATTTTCTTCTGCCTGTTTCATGCAGTTGGAACCAGTGGGATCCAAAGATCCAGATGGAGCTGCCGCGGCGATACTTCTGCTGTGATTTTGGTCTCCCTTTGCTTTGCTGTTCTGGGTTGAACTTTTGTCCAGGAAGGCACCATGTCCCAGGTCAGCTAATATTTTCTGAACCTCATCATTTGGAATCTTCAGCTGTTTTACCTTTCCTAGCTCGTCATCCATAAGTCTTTTGACTGTTGTTGGTTTGCTCGAACTGGATTCCTCCATGTTCTGAGAAACATAAGAGCATAGGACATGCAATTTTTTCAGAATATAAGCTGTAACACGTGCAGCATAAAAATTACAAAATTGAGATAATGCATACACTTATATCAAATTTTACATAGAGTAGAAACTTGATGGGAACTAAATCAGTTCCAATCTGATGCTTTATCATGCTAATACACATGCAAAGCAATACACATTGGGTATCCCCTAATCCCTTGTGTTCTGCGGGAGTATACTGAAGAACTAAGCAACCACATAGTCAAGAATGGCTATGCTCACTGGACACATGTCTTTCCGGCGTAAACAAAAATCATTAAGCAGACTGTAGCGATCAGCCAACATGTGACTAAACTTTCTTTTACTCGATCTGGAGAACACAATAAGCATTCATGTTATAGATGGACACATATGAAGAGCTAGAGAACTTACATCATCGTATTCATCTGTTTCGTCCAGGTCCTTGGAATTCTTTCTTGAGTGGCTCCTTCCTGCAATCATGCTGGGTGCATCAGTAGCATTACAAACTCCAGGAACCAAGACTGTAGATATGATGTTTTCCTCAGATGTCTTAATATTTTCCTGGGGGTTGGGTGGCCATAGAGTCTAGTTTAGGAGAATATTTGTGGTGAAATCACAGAGTCAATCCCTGTCTCTTATATTATGGTCTTTGATCAACAATATCAGAATTCCAGATTTTATCGGGTCAATTGACCAACAGTGAAACAACCATTCAACAAGTGTGTGATCCACTTGGGCAGCTAGGACCTCCTGAATGAATAAGAGAAAAATGATTACCAGGAAAGGCACTGAAAGTGTGCCTTCTGCTGCTCCCTTGCTTCCTGTCCAGCAGGAGCTTATTGGCGTCATGGCGAGAATAGAACATCCGGATGACGCCTGCCATGCAGCCTATGCTGTTGTCCTGCTGGCGTCGTGTAAGCTGCTTCTGGCTTCTCTTCCCCATTTTGGTTGTATCTTCCCAGCACTCTGCACTTGTAGTTTGATCCCTTACTTATGCTGTCCTCATTGCTTAGTTCATCGACTGGGCCAGTTGATCCTTTATTTCTTAGGAAGTGGGTGCGGTCCCTGCGAGAGGAGATTTGCAGCCAGCTGATGAAGCGAGCAAACAGTAAAACAGCGAGCAGGTATGAAGGTTTTTTTTTTTGGGTATGAACTGTTGATTGATTGACACAAAGGTACGGAATCATGTAATAATATGGTTAAAAAAATCATGTAATATTTCGAAAATTAAGGGGGGATCACGTAACGGGTGGGTAGGTAGAAATTGAAATGAAGAAGGAAGGAAACCCAGCACACCTAATAATTAAGAGTGAGCTAGTGATGGAAATGACCTACAGTAGTACCTGATAAGTGAGAGGGCAGAGCAGAGGTGGTGCACCAACGGCTTTCAGTTGAGCTAGCTTGGCCGGGAGAAGAGAAGAGGAAGAGGAAGAGGAAGAGGATGGCACGACGACCAAGGCAAGCACGGGAAGAAGTCGTCGTGGCGGCGGCGGATGGATGGAAGGAAGGAATCACAAGACCCAGCTAGCAAGCAAAGCAAAGCAAAGCAGCGTCTGACTCTGCCGCCGTCGGTGAGGTGAGGGAGTACCCAGTGCAGTGCAGTGCAGTGCTGCCGCCGCTACCTTTTTTCCATTTCTGCCGCCTCTACCTGGCGTACGTACGTACGTGCCAGTCTTTCTCCCCTCCCCTCCCCTTGCGATTTGTGAAGCAAGCAAGGAAGGAAGAAGAAGGAAAGGGGAGAAAGAAGAATGGAGAGGGTGCAGGAGCAGGGCAGCTGCCACCGCCAAGCTAAGCAGCTATGGCAGGCACTCCGATCCTCTGGAGGAGGAGGAGGAGGAGGAGGAGTATGGGTGGCCAGCAGGAAGAGGAGCACATGCCATGCACAAGCAAAGCGCACGCTAGCTTAACTTTTTCCCCACCTCACCTGCCTGCAGCGAAAAGTGGTAGGGGCAGAGGCAGGCCGGCCGGCCGATCCAGCCAGCCTGCTTGGCAATTGCCAGCCTGCCCGCTTGTGGTAGCACTAGCACTAGTTAGATACGATACTTTTGTGTGTTGTTTGGCAGCAGCAAGAGAGCAACGTACACACAAACAAGGGCCAAAACTAAAGACAGGTCCATTCCATTTTTCTTTCACCTTTCCTTTCCTGTCCTTGTATATATAGTGCATGCACGGATAGATACATCAACAGCACTCATCAAAAGCGATTATTCCTTCCAGTGCGTGCCGTGCCGTGTGAAGCGAGGTCACAAACAACTCGATCGCGCGCACCTCGATCTCCTTTGCCTGCTCTGCACTCCACTCCCCATTGCACTCCTGATTACTACTTGATTAGTACTAGTGTGACAGCTCGATCTCTCTCTCTCCCTTCACCCCTTTGCCATTCCGGTTTGGCAAATGTGCTTGGTATTTTTGTTAACTTGACAAACACCAAGTGATATTTGACATATATGTCAAACTACATTTCGCTTGGCAATCGCCCCGCGCGCTACTCTTGCGGGATATTTTCCCCTCGATCGCACGTACAATTTTTAGTTTTGCCAAGTGAATAATAGGAAACCGTTGGAGATTAACTCTTTTTATCTTTGTCATATTCATTTGGGACTTGATAAATTCATAATTTTGCCAAATAAAAAAAAACCGTTGGAGATGCTCTAACATCACGACTATACCATTCGATTATGTTCACGTCACGTGCAATTCGCACTCACCCAGCACAACAAGTTAATTAACAATATGGTGCGGAAATGGTAAGAGATCGAAGCACGGCCATATGGCCATGGAGGATAGATATAGATACGATACGATACGATGAACAGACAGCATGGTTGTTTGTTTGCTACTCCATTTATATGCATGCTTGTTCCCCGGTCCAGATCAGGCCGCCCAATAAAATTGATATCGTTACTAGTACACACGCTAACCCATATTGGTGTTGTGTTATGTTGGAGAAGAGAAGAGAGGTGCAAGGGCCCTGTTTAATCTTTTCAAAATTCTAAAATTTTATCAGATTTTCTATCACATCGAATCTTTGGATTTATACATGAAGTATTAAATATAGATAAAAAAATATAATTAATTATATAGTTTATCTATAATTTTCGAGACGAATCTTTAGAACCTTGTTACTTCATTATTGGACCCGCTGCAGATAGATTATTGAGTGTGGGCATATCAATCGTTGTTGCATTTCTGCGACGACAGCTCATTAGCTCGTGGAGAGGAGACGAGAAGGGCAGGCATGGGATCCATTGCGGGCTCAGGCCGTCAGGCGGCATCTATCGTCCGTCCCTGGCCCACTCACTCCACCGTCCACCGCTTGCTTATTGGAGGGCTTTGCATTTGGATCCTCCGACCCGATCCGATCCAGTAGCAGCCGGAGCCGGCGCCCGGTGGTCACTTGCCCCCACTCAACACCAACACCAACACCAAACAAACAACAACATCATGTCGCCGTCGTTGATGCGTTTTACGTACGTACTGTACTACTGTATTGAGCTACTACGCCTGCAATGAAGCGCGGATCGATGATGGGTAACCGTACCGTACCGCAGTACAGTATCCATGCCATGGCTACGCAGACACACAGACACGTGCAGTGTCAGGCATCATGGTGGTGGTGGTGGGTTGCCTTGCCGTCGTCACAGGGATGCCATGCCTGTTGTGAGGAGTATGGACTCCTATTGCGCGCAGGCGCAACTAGCCGTGCCTGTCCCGTTGTCTGGACTCGATCGGATCGATTAGCATTATTCTTATTCTTATTATTATAGTTAGGCCGCTCTCGCCCTCCCCACAACCGCATGCATTTCAATTGCCAGAGTAAAAGGCTCGCTCGCAGAGCATCATAATCATCATGCTCTCTCTCTCTATCTCTACTCTACGAGACGGCTCCTAAGGCAGTGCAGTGTCAGTGCGGTCCTTTTTATTAGCCACACGATGACACGACCACTCTTGCCATTTTTTTTGGAACACCACAATACCACAGTAGCCAGCCCAGCCCAGCAGATTGCCCAGATTCACATTCACTCACGCGCGCGACCGACAAGGCCAGTGGCTAAGGCCAGGCCGAGGCTGGTCATCCGGCAACGTACGCGCGCAGAGGTAGAGCCTACTGCATGCAAACAGACAAGCAAGAGGCAGGCATGTTCGGTCCACTGGACCACTCACCACAACCACAAACCTTTTTCTTTTCTATTCTACTGTCGGGTCGGGTCGGGTCGGATCGGATCACGCAGAACGATCAGGGCTAGGCTGCTAGGCAGGCACAAAACCATACCAACCCTCCTTCTCAATTCATTCAACACACACTACTAGTGATCCTCTAGCGATTTCATTCCCACCTCCAATCAATATGATTTAGAGTACTCTATATGATTCACTATTCATATATTGTATATAACACAACAAACAGTCAAACACACCGCGACTAATTCTGTCTATGCATATATACTACTATAATTATAACCCTGATCCTTTATTTTCATGTACGTCTTCATTCATGTTTACCTGACTATGCATGCAATGCAAACACGCACTGCTCCAATTACCTTACCGATTGCATGAATGAATCAATCAATCATACCGTACGTATGATCAGAGCTATTTGCCAACCTCAGGCGCCGTGCAGGCCACAACGGCCTGCATTTCTCTTCTCCTCCGCTTCCTGGCCCTCCGCAGGATATCCTGGCTCTCCTCCGCGCCCACCTTCATCAGGTCGCACTCCTTCTCACCTGCTCCTGCATCTGCATGCACAAATACAGCCCACGTCATTCTTGTTCAATCCAAACTATGTATTGTATTTATTTATACACTATAAGCTACCCGGTTCTGAAATGAGGCTCGCTCCCCAGTGTTAGTGTTACTTACCTAAGCTGCCTGATCCCGAGGACCTGAGGATCACGCAGGAAGCACGGACGTCGCTGTCATCGTCAGAGTCGTCGATGAATATCACCACCTGCACGCGCGCGTTTCATTCGCAGTTTCACAAGAAACCCACCATCACACACACGCACACACGCTCCGACGCTCATCGACACAAAAAGGCCAGGCAAGCGCTTTTACCTTCTCAGTTGCCGCTGCCCTGCTGACGACCTTTGCATTCGCCGCATCTTCCACTTTAGGTGTCACCCTGGATCTAGAACCAATTAGCTTTTGGGGCAGCGCTTTCAGCTTTCCCTCGTCTACCTTCGGCTTCGAGTCTGATGCTGCCTTTGCACTTGCAGGGCACACCAAAGGTGCCGGATGCCTGCAATCAGTAAGCCTAGTCACAACACGATACAACCATCAGGCTAAGATGAAGAAAAGCGAAATCCAGAAACCGCTGTTATGTCTGCGAAAGATGCACCTGAAAAAACACCAAACTAATCTGGTTTAACTGAAATCAGACTAGAACATTCTGCCATGTTCCTCATGAAAAAATGACCAACATATCAACACCCTTAACTATTTTTTTTGGCGATTATCAACACTCTTAACTAAATGCAGTAAAATAACCTCTTATCAAATGTTCATGCCTCTAAGGATGGATATGTTCATTCAGCTTTCTGAAAAGCATATAGCAGTTTCTGAAACTTCTGCTCAGCAATATTCCAAACACCACTTGAATGCTCCGTACTACAGGAATTCAACATACAACAAAAACTGCAGCTACCAATATAGTCATAATTTCATATAGGAAATCAATAAAACAGTGGGAAAAAAAATGCAAGCTTAATACAATAAAACCAACATCCCACTGCAAGAGCCTTTGAACATGGCGCCATTTCAACACTTGAACTGCTGTCATTAACCAGGTGTAATGAAAAAAGAAGCAGCATTTTAAATGAACATGCATCCAATAATGAAATTTTAATCAGGTTTCAGGTTAGCACATAACAATATCAACACCCCTTGTTTTAGGATATCAAGAGTTGAGCAGCCACTTTGCATTTTGATTAACAACCATTAAGAGAAGTCCTAGTTCAATGCTCCATTCTACAAGAATAAAACACTATCTAATAACTGGAGCTTATACGAAACTGAGTTGAGAATATTACACTTTCGGTGCGGGTATTTTGTTTGTATGGGTCCATCCACTGGCCATAGGTATTTGGTTCATCTGGGGCCTTCCGCTTTCTGCTGTTTTCTGCCTCATCATGGGTCTTCCCTTTGGTGCTGGTATTTGGTTCGTCGGAGGTTTCCCATTTGCTGCTGGTACTTGGCTCATCAGGGATCCTCCATTTGCTACTGATGTTTGGTTCGCCAGAGGTTTCCCATTTGCTGTTGGTACTTGGCTTATCAGGGATCTTCCATTTGCTACTGATGTTTGGCTCACCAGAGTTTTCCCATTTGCTGCTGGTGTTTGGCTCACCAGGTGCCTTCCATTTGCTGCTGGTGTTTGGTTCACGAAGCTTGCTACTGGTGTTTGGCTCACCTGGGTTACCTCTGGTGTTTGGTTCGCCTGGGGCCTTTCATTTCTATCGACCGGTAGTTGGTTTATCAGGGGTCTTCCATTGGTTGTGCATCTCTGGTCCTTCAGTCAAGATGAAAAACATAGAAACTAAGAGATAGAGAAGAGATACAGATGGACCTTTGACATGCTTACTCTAGCAATGAATACATACTTTTGGCATTTGGATTGCATCAATCTTACTGTTGAGAGATCTGACAGCTCTAACAATCTCCTGTACAAAGAGGCAATGATCAGTTAGTGTCCAAACAGTGGCTCTGTATTGTCTTTTTCAGAAACCCAAGTGACACGGTTTCAGAATGCAAAATGGAATATGAGTGACATGGTTTCAGAATGCAAAATGGAATGCGAGATTGACCACATAATTTTAGTAATCTCCAAATTTGAGCTAGTCTGTATGTTTATGTGAAACCGAACTGACATCTACTGAAATAACAGGGAAACTCAGAAACTAGCAAGTTGGTAAGATAATTATTTGTGCGCACATGCCAACCATCAGAAGAACCCAAAAGACAAATGGAATTAATGGATTCATATCAAAATTAGAGGTGAATCATAGCATAAGAAACCCAAGGGCTACCTCCATGTCTTTTCTAACAATTCTCAAGATGTCACTCTGCTGTTGCTTTAAATCTGTTTCTATTTGTTTCGGCAAGATTGAAAGGGTTGAGGATATCTCATCCAGTTTGTTGGTGTGGGAGTTCAGAACAGTCAGCTGATCAGAGATGCCTTTGGTGTTGCTCTCAACAAGCGCTTTGAGATCATCTTGTCCCTTAAGCTGCAACGACATAAATAAATTAGTCAACGTTGTCTGTCAAAACAGAACGCAGGAGGATGAAGGACAGAAGCATCATTTATGCATACATTTTTCTGCAGCGAAGTGTCTAGGACAACAACCTTTTGTTGTATGCTTCCAGCTAAACATGACAAATGCATGCTTTCAGTGATGCCCCAGAACATAATTATAGCGCAAAAACCGATAAGCAGAGAGAAACTTCTGCAGTAATAAATTCAGGTACCAATGGGACTTACAATCTAGTGCGGCTTCCTTCATGGCTCTGTTTAACTGCATAACGTCGTTTTGTACTGAATCAAGCACCATCCCTACCTTATGCACCGAACTTGCCATATGCTGAAATTTGCGCTCAACATCCTCAGCAGGAACCACACCTGTTAAAACACTGCCTATTAGGCACACAAATCAAAATAGAGGTACAATGAAACTATGGAACTCAATGAACAGTCTGGATACAGTGAATGAGATAAGAAGAATGAACCTAATAAAACACAATTATCTGCGGCCCTGGTTATTCTGAAATATTACTGTGATCGTATGGATGAATAAACTGAAAATTCTACCAAATGGATCTGGAGGGTTTACATCTACCGTCAGGAAGAGAAGGGTTCCATCGATGGACAGGGTTGCTTGATATTTTTGCCAGTTGCAGCTGAGATTCTTCTCGCACACAGGAATCCGAGCTGACAGGCAACGATGGCATCTTCTTTGATGAGTCGTCATGTAGCCCGAATCTCTGATCACCAAGCAAAAGAAAATGGAGGTCATAATTGTGCAATAAAGTATAATTATACATCTTTGAAAACTAGTGAAGCATGAGCAGAAAGAGCATTGTCACATTGGTCACTCATCATGCCTTGAAGAATAAAGCATAAGTGACTGCTGAGGGTCAGAAAATATCACACCAAATTACACACTGCTGGACTCATAATGGAGGTATGGAACCATAATTTCAAACAGACTCACACAAATTCACGATTTCAAACAGTCTCACAGTCATGGTGGGAATATGGGACCTACTCCCTAGACCCTAATAGCTTCAGTATCAGAGCAAACTACTCATCGGAGTTGATTAGACAGCTAAACTGTTGGAAAAATTCCCGCAAAAAAAAAAACTGTTGGAAATTGGAGAATAATATGTGCACTGTGGTTCTGCATCCTACAAATTCCTGCAACCGAGCCCGAGCCCGCCCAACTAGTACACCTAGAAGGTCCTCAGGCAGAGCATGCTTTTATGAATTTCTGCTACTATATTAAATGTGGCAACGCATCAATTTGAAGTGTTCCTTACACGCATCGATCAAGCATAACTGAAATCACCTGAAGCAACTGATCCAAAACGATCAACCTGATACAACCAACCACTAACCACCCTTCGCGAACTCACTGATGAAGCAAAACCGCCAATCCCGCCGATCCGCGATCAGCACACATGAACAGCGACGAGGGAGGAATGGGTGGAGACGGGACCTGATCGCGCGCGGGCGAGGCGAGGTGGAGGGTGAGGAGATTCTCGTCAAGGGAGGCCTGCGAGAGCTGCGACTGCGACTGCAGGAGCGACGACGCGCCGCCGCTCCCCACAACGCCCTGCGAGAAGGACTGCTGCGACATCGGCTGCGACCGCTGCTGCTGCTGCGACCCCGCCGCGGCGGAGGAACCTGCGCCGCCGCTCCCTCCGGTCCTACTGAAAGCATCAGAAAACACAGGACGAAGCGATCGCATGTGTCAGAACAGCGGGAGCAGCCGCGGCGAGAGGGTGCGGAATTGGAGAGCGGGGATTTCACCGGGGAGGGAGGACAGAGATGGAGCCGAGGTCGCACGCCTTGTTGATCTTAAGCTTCATGGCCTGGTCCCCGGAGCGGGCTCGAGCGAGGAGGCGGCGCCGGTGAGAGGAGAGGAGAGGAGAGCAGCCGAGCAGGAGCAGAGTAATGGGAGGCGCTGCGAATTTGAATTCTCTGCTCTGCCTGGCTGGCGTGGACAGTTTCCCTATATTCGCCCACCCTGCCTGCCTTGTGGGCCCATGTACACTGCAATTCTGTTAGGCCGACCGGGCCCACTTGACGTGCTGTCCTACGAGTACAAGCACACTCTTCGTTGGGTGTGCCACTGATACCTGGGCCGAAACGTTTTTCTTTTTGGGAAACAAAATGCATGGTAAGCGTCTCCTGAATGAACCTATACGGAGGCAAAACGAGGGACGGAATCAAACCATGTCATAATATGTTCAAATTGTACACTTCGTCATATGGTAGAACATCAACATACCGATAGAATTTGGATCTGTACAAACTAGTACTGTACAAAGGAAAAACTCAGTGCCATTGCGCCGAGTTGAGCAACAGCTCTGCCAGTGCTCTGTACTACTGTGCGTACAAAGCAGACACATGATTGCTGCTGCAGCAGACATAGAGTTTCAGATATCAAGCAACAGCAGCATGGGAAAATTTGGGTCTACTCTTACATGCCAAGGTGCAAACCGCAGATTTTATTTTATTGCTTTGAAACAAAACAACAGATCAGCAACATAACAACAAGAGTGTTCAGTGTTCTTATGGTCAGGAGCTCAGGGCTAGTAAGCAGCAGCAAGTTCATCTTACTGCTCTACTATACGCTGTGGTCGCAAGGGAAACAGATACTGATACAGCACATATGCGTGAGGTCTGTAGTTGGCCTCAGGAACCCAACTCAAGAGGGATCTGCAAAAACTGACAAGTAACAAACTATCGCACCCATTAGCTGTAATGATCTGGGGATATGCCAAGGCAATATCTGTGGAGAACCCGCTACTGATTAAGTTGCATGGTCCAACCCATCCAGTCCTCCACATTGCCCATCTGGAGGCTTGTAAGTGACTTGTATAGTTGCTGGGACACTACACCGACTCCTTGGTTGCCATATTCCACCCTGCAAACCAAAGCCATAGGATGTCAGATTCCAGCATAGCTGCACATTACTTTTTCAGTTTCCACTTTCTACAAATCGACAATGCAACAAGTACGATTGTTGTTCTGTAACTTCACTTGAAGTTTCTCCTCTTAAGTCTCACTGAAATATGCGCTGTTGACCGCTGTTACATAAGGCAACGGTCATCAGCCTCAGCGAATGTTACCACCCATGTCACACTACCTTGCTTTTGATAAAAACTGCAGAACAGACCTGTCCAAAATCCAAATGGCCGGGGCATAGCATATTCAAGGATTGCAAGAAAGAAACTCATGGGGTGTTTGGTTTGAGGAATGGGGTGGTCACCATCATCTTCTCATTCCTCACTTTTTTTCTGTTTGTTTGGTTTGTGGAATGGATTGGGTTGTCCTCACCTCAACAAAAGGGTATCGCTGAACGGATCCATCACCAGTTGTAACACCCTAAAATTTGAATTAGAAATTAGATTTGAATTTGAGTTTAATTTGATTTAATTTCAAATTATTTTGTGAAGCATAGAATTAAATATATAAAAACTAAAATTTATCATCATGTTAGGGTTCAACATGTGTGATGCATCTCATGCCCCTGCATTTTTCTTTGTATTGTTTGAAGTTGCAAAACCTTGAAAAGAATTTCAAAACTCATTTTGAAAATCAAATTGCAAAAAAATCAAAAAGGAAAATAAAAAGAAAAAAAGGAAATCTCTCACCCCTCTCTTTCTGGCCCGAGAGCCCACTCGGCCTGCCTCCTTCCCCTCTCCCTCTCTTCTTCAGTGGGCCGGCCCAGCTCTGCACCGCGCCTCTCCTCTCCCATTGCCAGCTCGGGCCCGCGTGTCGGCGCGCCCGCTCTCGCTCTCTCCCCCACTGACAGCCTGGGCCCGGCTGCCAGCCCCTCCCCTTCTTCTTCCCGTGTCCGGAACGGACACTGCCGCCGCGTCGACGCCGCGTCCGCCGAACCCGCAACTGCTCCCCCGCGCGTTCCGCGCCCTTGCTCGTGTCCGGGTGGGACTCTACCCCTCGGCCGCAATAAATAGCGCCGCCCTGCGCCGTTTTCCCCCATCGCAAGCGGCTCGCCTCGTCTCGTGAACGCAGCAGCGCCGCCGCAAAGCTCCGCCGCGTTCCGCCGCCGTTCTGCACCGCCGGCCGCTCCAAGCGTCTCGCCAAGCCGCGCATCAGCTTCGCGTAAGTGCAGAACGCCTCCTCCCTCTCTTTTCTCGCTCAATTGTGCTATGTTCAACCGTGTCGTCGTGCACCGAGGTTCCGCCGCCGCGGTTCACCGTCGTCGGACTTCCCCGTCCTTCTCCGAGCCTCAGCTTTGCCTTAGTGGTGTTCGCCTTGGTCCCCTCTTGCTCCCCGAGCAGTTTCCCGGTCGGATTAGGCCGTCCGAGCCCTAACCGCCGTGCGCAGCGTGTCCGCCGCCGCTGTGCTATGTCGGCGGCGTCTCCCGTCCGTCCCCGCGCCTAGCCGTGGCTCTGGACGAACTCGCGGCGTCATCCTCGACCTCCCGGTGTGCTCGGTTTTGAAAACGGGGCACCGGAGCCCCCAATCTGCTTACGCCGGCGAGCACGGGCTCTGCCCGGCAATGGCGCCGCCGAGCGCCGCTCTGTTCTGGCCGGAGCGCCGCCGGATCCCTCCCCCGATCTAATCTGAGCCCTTCATCTGAGATCCAACGGCTCTGGTTCCCGCAGTCCAAAGCGTCTTTGGCCTTTACGTTTTTCCCTCGGGAAAACGTATTCCCTTTTCCAGATCTGAATTAATTCGAAATTAAAGAAAATTCCTATTTTCAGTTTTGCCACCGATATTCAACTGCCTATATTTTGCTCGTTTTAAATCCAAATCGATCCGTTCAAGTTGCGTTAGATCCGTAATTTTATGCTCTATCCAGTAGTATAGATTTCACCTATGTTAATTGCTTTTGAAAATCAAAGAAAATTTCTTTGCTAATGCTTTAATCTTGCCCTTTTCAAAATCTTGTTTAATCTATAACTTCTTCGTTTAAGATCCGATTAGTGTGATTCTCGCGTCTATGTGATCGTAGTATAGTATTGTCATGTACGGAAACACGTACACCAGGCGGCGCCATGCAAGGGACGTCCGACGCGCGGCAGAACGCGCCCAGCGCACGCTAGGCGTCCAGGCGGGTCCACCGAGTGGCTAAGATAGGAAAGGGTTGTTAGGATGCCTAGAATTAAGGAGTGATTAGGGAGAGATTAGTTTCTATCTTTACTCTACACCAAGGATTATATATCCTGTGTAATCGGGACTTGAGGATTAAGCAAGATCAATTACCAATTCTCTCTCTCTCTCCTTCATTCGTTCTCAAGCCCGGCAGCCGTGAGGGGCATAACCTCCGCTACTGGAGTCACGGCAGGAGACTACGAGCTTCGTAGTCGAGGGCCGCCTACCCTGGATCATAGCGCCCTTGACAACCTGGTATCGGCTACCAGACGATCCTCTGACACCCCTTCCGCCTCGCCCTCCGACGCCGCCACCCACCACCAGCCGCTATCGCCCCAGGCCGTCTCCCAATCAACCCCTGCCATGGCCGATCCGACGCTTGCCGACGTGATGCAGATGTTGCACGCTATCAACACCGACGTGGCCACCATGAAGACCAGGATGGCCGCCATGGAGGAAAAATCGGCGTCGGCGTCGTCTGCCGGCGACCGCACAGAGGACACACGGGATCGGGATCGCCCGCCCAAGCCCAAGCGGTGGGATTTCCCCCGCTTTGATGGCACGACCGATCCTCTGCTCTTCCTCAACAAATGCGAGGCGTTCTTCCGACAGCACCAGACCATGGCAGAGGAACGCGTCCGGATGGCCTCGTACCACTTGGACGACGTGGCGCAACTCTGGTACGACCAAATCCTGGAGGACGAGGGCGCATCGACTTGGGGCAACTTCAAGGATCGCCTGCACCTGCGGTTCGGACCCCCCCTGCGCTCCGCCCCGTTGTTCGAGCTCGCCGAGTGCCGGCGTACCGGGACCGTGGAGGAGTACTCTAATCGCTTCCAGGCTCTCCTCCCTCGCGCGGGTCGGCTGGACGAGGCGCAGCGCGTCCAACTCTTCACCGGCGGCCTCCTACCGCCCCTGAGCCATGCGGTGCGCATCCACAACCCGGCCTCCCTCGCCGCGACGATGAGCATGGCGCGCCAGGTGGAACTGATACGCGTTCCCCATTCCGGTCGTCGACGAGCTACTCGATGAACTTCATGGCGCCAAATTCTTCTCCAAGCTCGACCTCCGCTCGGGTATCACCAAGTGCGCATGGCGCCCGAGGACATCGCCAAGACGGCTTTTCGCACGCACGACGGCTTATACGAATTTCTCGTCATGTCGTTCGGCCTGTGCAACGCTCCGGCCACGTTCCAAGCACTGATGAACGACGCCCTCTGCCGGTTCGTGCTTGTTTTTTTGATGACATCTTGATCTACAATGCATCTTGGGCAGACCACCTGCGTCATCTCCGGGCAGTTCTCTCCGTCCTGCGCCAGCATCGCCTCGTCGTCAAGCGTTCCAAGTGCGCGTTCGGCGTCACCTCGATCGCGTACTTGGGGCACATCATCTCCGCCGCCGGGGTGGCCATGGACCCGACCAAGATCCAGGCGATCCATGACTGGCCGCAGCCTCGCTCGGCGCGCGCGGTTCGTGGGTTCCTGGGCCTCGCGGGCTACTACCGCAAGTTCGTCCACGGCTACGGGGAAATCGCAGCTTCCCTCACGGCGCTGCTCAAGGTGGGGTTCACGTGGTCACCCGAGGCCGCCGAGGCGTTCTCCGCGCTCAAGCACGCGGTGACCTCAGCCCCGGTCTTGGCACTCCCGGATTTCAGCCGGCCCTTCGTCGTGGAATGCGATGCATCGACCTACGGCTTCGGCGCGGTGCTGATCCAAGACAAGCACCCCGTCGCCTACTTCAGCCGACCGGTCGCACCTCGCCATCGCTCCCTCGCCGCGTACGAGCGGGAGCTCATCGGGCTGGTTCACGTCGTCCGCCACTGGCGACCATACCTCTGGGGCCGTCGGTTCACGGTGAAGACCGACCACTTCAGTCTCAAATACCTGCTCGACCAGCGGCTTGCCACGATCCCCCAACATCACTGGGTCGAGAAGCTCCTGGGCTTCGATTTCGTCGTGGAATACAAACCAGGCGCACAGAACACCGTCGCGGACGCCCTCTCATGCCGGGACACTGACCGCGACGTCGAGACCAGCACGGTGCTTGCGGTGTCGGCACCACGCTTCGACTTCATCGACCGGCTGCGTGCGGCACAGCTGGCCGAACCCGCCCTGGTGGCGCTGCGCGACGAGGTCGCGGCGGGAACACGGGGGGCGCCGTGGGCCGTTCGGGATGGCCTCCTCACATACGGCGACCGCATC
Organism: Microstegium vimineum; assembly: GCA_022036555.1. Taxonomy (NCBI): domain Eukaryota; kingdom Viridiplantae; phylum Streptophyta; class Magnoliopsida; order Poales; family Poaceae; genus Microstegium; species Microstegium vimineum. The sequence continues at coordinate 30,391,711 of CM039139.1, read as the reverse complement.
TACATCCACTCGTCCTCGCCACTGCTGCAGGAGCTGCTGACCGCCATTCACAATAACGGCCACGAGGGCGTTCAGCGTACCCTTCACCGACTTCGCCGCGATTTCCATTTTCCCGGCATGCGGACTACTGTCCAGGACTTCGTCCGCGCCTGCGCCACCTGCCAGCGCTACAAGGCGGAGCATCTGCACCCGGCCGGCCTCCTCTGTCCATTACCAGTGCCCACGACGGTGTGGTCCGACATCGGCCTGGATTTCGTCGAGGCGCTCCCCAAAGTCCGCGGGAAATCAGTCATCCTCACGGTCGTCGACCGCTTCAGCAAGTACTGCCACTTCATCCCGCTCGCGCACCCGTACTCCGCAGAGTCAGTGGCACAGGCCTTCTTCGCTGAGATCGTGCGCCTCCATGGCCCTACCGCAGTCCATGGTGTCGGACTGCGACCCCGTGTTCACCTCCACGTTCTGGAAGGAGCTGATGCGCCTCATGGGAGTCCGCCTACACATGACGACGGCATTCCACCCATAGTCCGACGGGCAGACAGAGTCGGCCAACCGGGTGATCACCATGTACTTGCGCTGTTTTACAGGTGACCGTCCCCGCCATTGGCTCCGGTGGCTACCTTGGGCAGAGTACGTCTACAACACGGCATACCAGTCGTCCCTGCGCGACACTCCCTTCCGCGTCGTCTACGGCCGCGATCCCCCCACTATCATGTCCTACGAGGCGGGGGAGTCCCGGGTGGCCGCGGTCGCCAAATCCATGGAGGAACGCGCGGAATTTCTGCAGGACGTGCGCTACCGCTTGGAGCAAGCGCAGCAGGTCCAGAAACACCACTACGACAAACTCCACCGGGCCGTCTCCTACAAGCTGGGCGATTGGGTGCTGCTCCGCCTTCGCCACCGCCCGATCGCATCCCTGGACACGGCAGCCTCCGGCAAGCTGAAGCCTCGCTACTTCGGGCCGTACCGGATCTCGGAACTCATCAACGACGTCGCCGTCCGTCTCGAGCTGCCCCCCCCCCCCCCCCCCCGCGCACGTCTCCACGACGTCTTCCACGTCGGCCTTCTCAAGCGCTGGGTGGGCGAACCGCCTGCGGCTCCACCGCCACTGCCCGTCATCCACAACGGCGCCACGATCCCTGAACCCGAACGCATCGTCAAGAGCCGCCTGGCGCGCGGGACGCGTCAAGTGTTGGTGCGCTGGAAGGACCAACCCGCCGCATCCTCCTCATGGGAAGACTGGGACTCCTTCCATGAGCGTTTTCCAGCGTTCCAGCTCGAGGACGAGCTGAATCTCGAGGAGGGGAGAGATGTCATGTACGGAAACACGTACACCAGGCGGCGCCGTGCAAGGGACGTCCGACGCGCGGCAGAACGCGCCCAGCGCACTCTAGGCGTCCAGGCGGGTCCACCGAGTGGCTAAGATAGGAAAGGGTTGTTAGGATGCTTAGAATTAAGGAGTGATTAGGGAGAGATTAGTTTCTATCTTTACTCTACACCAAGGATTATATATCCTGTGTAATCGGGACTTGAGGATTAAGCAAGATCAATTAGCAATTCTCTCTCTCTCCTTCGTTCGTTCTCAAGCCTGGCAGCCGTGAGGGGCATAACCTCCGCTACTGGAGTCACGGCAGGAGACTACGAGCTTCGTAGTCGAGGGCCGCCTACCCTGGATCATAGCGCCCTTGACAAGTATAGATCTGTTTTATAACCTTTTCAAAGTCTCTTTATTGTTTATGGTGTAATGTTCTGATCATGTCTTTATTGCTTCGTGTATGATTGTTCGGATGATTGCGTGGTGATGTTGATCGAGTTCAGCCGGTGAGATCTTCGGTGAGCAAGAGTTCTTTGCAGCAGATCAGGATCACCAGGAGCTTTGTGATCAAGGCAAGTTTAACATGGGATCATCCTTGTTACCTATTCACCATAATTCAATCTAGTCATTATTGCATGTGTCTAATTTGATTCCTATTAGATCTATACCATAGCTTTGTTATCCTTTACCTTGTCACCATGGGTTTATATGCATATGGGTAGCTTTGCTATGCTTTACAATAATGAATCTGAGATGAATCTTGATTAATGATATATGCGACAATGAGATAAAACTGGCTTTTGTAGCAACATGGAATAGGACCCCACTGTAGGGCAAAAGCTGGGATTTCTAATACAACCACGAGTGCTATATGGCTCTGGCTTTAGTTGAGTATAAAGTTTGGACTAGCATGCTTGTGGTTCGTGAAAGGCACCTTTGCCGAGCTGGTTATGGGGTATAGCTTGTGTGGGGACCGCTGCGGGTGATACCATCGGGGTGTCCCATATTTCCCTTTGCATTGGGTCCGTAGGGTCCGCTATCTGTTAGAAAGAACTTTTGAAAGACTTCATAGTGTTCCCTGCCCACTCACCTTGGAAGTGTTATAGGAGTTATAAACCCGGGCATATGGGTAACATGGCTTGTGGGTAAAGTGTATAAACCTCTGCAGAGTGTAAATCTATCATGATAGCCGTGCTCACGGTTACGAGCGGCCTGGAAAACTCAGTGTAGATGATCATGTTGTTTAATTATTAATGTTGTTTATTATGTTTATATCATGTGGATATCAATTGGGTAAGCATAACTAAAGCTAAGTGTTGATAAAACTTGACCAAGATAAAAGCAACCGCAGTACAGACAGTGTCAACCTTTTGAGCTTCATAACCCTATGTTACTCTTGCTGAGTACGTAAGTGCTCACTCTTGCTTTCTCAACCCCTTCAGATGGCTATGAAGACTACCGTGAGGAGTACTAGGCTAGTGGTCAACCAGTCGGCGTTCCCTGTGAAGTGGAGCTTCGTCGCGAGAGTTATCTTTATTTTCCGCTGTTATGTTATTTAAATATTATTCGTTATGTAATAAGCACTCAGTGATGGTACTATTTAAAGATTTGTCGGCTTATGTGTGTGATTGATCTCTGGGCTCACATGAGTTATTCATATTCAATTTTGTCCTTAAAATTGGGTGTGACACCAGTTCACCACCTCATTACTCACAAGCTAACAATTAGTATATGCATGAGGAATATGTTGATTCCACCAAAATTCATGGGATGAACTCATGATGCACCACCACATCTAGCATGTGGTGGTTCCTCAAGACCAAACACACCCTTATATGTTATATCATATACATATCATGACAGGTAAAATCAAAGTACCAACATCCATATACCAGCATTTCCCCAAGAGGGAGGGAGGGAGGGAGAGAGAGAGAGCATACAGAAGAAATGATTACACAAAAGTAATCCATGATTTTTGAGGCATTGTGGCACTGGGGTACGCTTGGACACCGGCGTTATGATGTAACTAAAACCTTGTGGCGTCGTAGGGAACGACTCAGAAACCTTATGACCCTAAAAGCTGTTTTTCAGTTAAGTCGGTGTATATAATTCATTGGGAAGCCAAGGCACGAAAGGACCAGCGAGAGGCAGCTGTTTCTGCAGGTTGCTGGCAGGACGGAAGCAATTTCTGGTCCAAGTTGTGGAAGCTAGATTGCCCGCCAAAAATCAAACACTTTCTGTGGAGACTTAGTCAGAACACCCTGGCGGTTAGACGAGTTCTACAAAGGAGAGGGATGGACCTAGATACGAGATGCTGCGTGTGCAATAGATTCGATGAATATGGCGCCCATCTGTTACTGAAATGCAAGGAGGCACGCAAGGTTTGGCAAGAACTGAACCTGGAAGCAGTCAGATGCAAGCTGGCAGACGCTAGTTCGGCTAGGGATATGATGGAAATGATTTTCGGGCTTGAGTCGAAAGTGAAACTGAAAGTGATCACTCTGCTATGGTTGTGGTGCGGGGAGAGAAATATACAGAGGGAAGGACACCGGCGCTCGGCTCTGAAAGTGGCGTATGTTACAGCCTCCATGACTGACCAGTTTCCGACATTAGAGAAGACACCATATGCGATGACTGGTTTTCAGAGGAGGAGATGGCTGAAACCACCTGAAGGGATACATAAGCTGAACTCTGACGGTGCGTTCTTCAGTTATGAGAAATCAGGAGGATGGGGTTTTGTAATCAGAAATGACAGGGGCCAAGTGGTGAAGGCGGGCACGATCCAGGAGGATTTTATCCAAGACGCCTTTCATGCTGAGCTCATGGTGGCATCAGCTTCTATCATCAGGCGGGAACATGCTGAGCTCCTGGGGTCAAAGAAGCTGCTAACATGGGCATTTCCCGCCTGGGCATTTCCCGCCTGATGATAGAAGCTGATGCCACCATGTTCAGGGATGCGTTGGAAGGAGAAGATATCACCTGTCCACGATGGGTGGGATTGTCACGGAAGTGAAGCATTTGATGTTTTCAGAGTTTGTTTATGTTTCAGTCTTATCTTGTTCTCGAGTCTGTAATCAAGTAGCGCATGCTCTTGCAGCAATTGGATGTAAAAATCCTAGTGAGTCTGTAATCTCTTGGGAGGTCGTGCCAAGGATGTTGGGGTTTAGGTGTCCAGCGATTTAGCTGGTGCTGATGAGTAATGAGAAGTTCTTTGATTCAAAACACACACACGAAGTAATCAGAACAGTACTGTACAATGATCATAACTAGTGCAATAAATATTTGAGTATTTCCAAGATGGATTTTGTTCATCATGCTTTATTTCAGCATTAAACTCTTGTTGCTATTGCAAGAAAAGGAAATGTCTTATCCGAGCAAAAAAGTGTTTTCACAAAAAAAAAGTCTAGTTTATCACACATGCATACTCAATATAAATTAAACTTGCAAGGCAAGAGAGAAAGTGTTACCTTTGCCCCAGATATGTAACGCTCCCCACAGGTGACACCACAACAGCAGTCCCCGTGCAGAAAACTTCATCAGCGTTAAGCAACTCATCTACTGACACCAGACGCTCCTCAACCTTACAAGAAGCCAATGCATTAGTTAAGACTGCATTATATTGGAGTCAGCATATGATGAGTTGAGCCTAGTTCACATATCATTTCTACCTATGCTAACAAGTTACCGGCCCAAAGTATTTAATGTGTTAAAACTGTATGCATGGCCACTTAACTTGCAGCTAAAATGAGCTGATTTCACATATCCTTCTACCTGTGCTAATAAGTTACAGGCGAAAAGGATTTGGTGTGCTAATACTTAAAACTATATGTATGGCCAATTAACTTGCAGATAAAATGCACCGTAAATCCAAGACATTGACAAGTAAATTACCTTGAAGCCTTTGCTCTGAGCAACTTCAATGATACTTTTCCTTGTTATACCAGGCAGTATTGTTCCTTTAATGGCAGGAGTAGAAATAACATTGTCCTGGTGCAAAAAGACAAGAAAATAAGCCCATCATGGCATTGTCCCATAAAATAGTATGTTAATCAACCAAAGGATGTTGCATAGGTTAAAGAAAAAGTCATGGATAACTAGAATGCAGATAAAATGGTATGGTTATCACTACTGCATGCCTTGAGCACTAAAGTCTACTCTTAACTGCAGCTATGAAGGAGATATACTGCCAAAATAGCAAAGACATCAAAGTAAAGGATCATACTTTCACAACAAAAATATTGCAGGAAGAGACTTCTTCAAGATATTTGTCATGAACAGCATCCAAATAAAGGACATCGGAATATCCTTTCCCCTTTGCAATCTTTTGAGCTTTCAGTACCTATACAGTGATGATAATGTGTGTAATTAAGTAACCAAACTGTTTTTTTTTCTCTAAAATTTCCATAATTCCCAATTCATAAAGTTACCGAGGCATAGTTTCCAATGGTTTTCACGCCTCCAGTTCCACCAGGGCTGGCACGGTGAAATTTCTCCTCAACGATCAAATTAATAGGAGATAAACCTTCCTGTAGAATAAAATGAACAAAGGCAATCAACGTATATACTGGCATTGTTGAAACAGACTATTTTAGATGCATGACAAAAGGACGAGTTCATATTCTACAGTATTATCATTAAGCTATCCTATATCACTGTCCACTGAGCAGGAAAGAACACGGGTTGTAACGATTTGCTCTAGGTCCAATTTACATTTTTGATGAGTGCTTAGTGCATACAGATTTTGGTAGAATTTAAAGAAAAAGGAAACTCAATACAGACCTTGAAATAATTCCCAACAGGGGATACAAAAATGATAAAGCTATACTCAGGAGCAGGTGCAAGACCAAGAACAGACCCGCTTCCTATTAGGAGTGGCCTGATATACAGAGAACCTTTACCAGTAGGAGGCACCTAGAAAGATGATATGTTTTGTTTCAAGAAAAAAAAATGATATGTTAGCAAGGGGATAATGATTCACTAAACAAAGTATTATTGCACATGTAGCCTAATACTATCATCCATGATGAAAACATAAATTACTAACCCATCTTTTATTTGCCAAAACAGTTTGTTTAACAGCATCAACGAATTGCTCAACAGTTGGAGCAGGCATACACATCCTCTCTGCACCATTTATCATCCTTATAGCATTCTCCTCTGGACGAAATAGAAGGATGGACCCATCAGTTTTCCTATATGCTTTTAGACCTTCAAACAATCCCTGCATACCAGAATAACATAGACTAAGAATACTCAATACTAGTAGGCCTTCAAAGATAGCAGGTTGTAGTTGTTCCAGTCCAGTAGAGATATAGATATGAAACAGGGTGGTAAGTTTCCCAACTAACCTGTCCATAATTTAAGACTCCAGAAGAAGGACTCAGTGCTATAGGACCAAATGGTAGGACTTCACCTTTGGAAAAGATTCCATCAGGTCCACCTTTTGCAACATACATGAAGTCAGTCTCTATGAGGCCAAAGCCAAGGTTATCCCAGTCCAAACCAGTGACCTCTGATGTTTCCCTGCTAAGAGTTAAACCATGAGGGTATGGATTTAACTGAAGCTGAAGCACAACCATATGTACCAAAATGATGAAATGCACGCCAGTAAGGATACAGCTTTGGTTTCAGAATTGCATACATGTAACCTGTTGCCATAGAAGCATGGCATTTTGCCGTGCTAGGAACCTTGTAACAGAGACTTGGTATCGGATAAGTGTGGTTCTGGATCTGCAGAACAAGAAAAAGATGAAGCAATCTTCTATTAGACCACAAGGTTGGTGAAAAGAGTATCTGTGGGAGTAGTTAAAGTTATCTCGATTCTTTGGCATCTTTACGACGAAAAGAAAAAGCAAGCTAGGTAAGTCCCTTTGAAGTGAACAGGGATTGATGGGGATGGGGTTATCCAGGAGGACAACGGCAAGGGAGTCTGCAAATTCAGGTTTTTTTTTTTTCAATAGGTCAAGCAATATACCTGAACCTCTTTTTTTTTCTATTATTAAAAAGAAAAGGAGTTGCCAAAGTGCCTTCCAGGTAGGTGAGTTTGTGCGCTTGCTTTGCGCATTCAGCAGTCAGTCAGTCAGTCAGGCACCAACAAAGTGGCAAAAACACGAGAAACAAACTATAATATCTAATGACATCGCAGTTGTGTAGTATATATATAATAAACACCATGGACCGTGTTCATTCAGCTACCTAATCCATCTCAATGGTGGCATACCAGTAAGAGCAATATAAATGTAAATTCAAATTTATGAAAAGGACCAAAGGTCCAAAGCCTTGCTGTTTTGAAGCTACATACACACCAAAACTCTATCTCTGTGGACGTCTTTACCCACGACCAGAAGCCCCATACTCTCCAATTATCTGAAGATGTGAACCGAATATGGCATGGCAGCCAGATTCTACTCTAACTTAGAGCAGGTGCAGAGGCCCTCACTAGTCTCGCTACCAACCCCCCATTCCAAACCAAATCCACCACACTCCAAGGCCCCAAACCAAACGCACACAACGTGCGTCCGAAAAAGGAACGTCATGATGAGCAGGGAGCCAGGAACCTTGAGCCACGGCGAGAGCGAGTGCCGCGACAGGCATCCGTAAAGCGGCGGAGCGGCCGAAAGGGCGCCGCGGGAGTCGAGGCGGAGCTCCATTCCGTCTACTAGCGCTCGCTGTGGCGAGTGAAGGGATCCGCGGCCCGCGCGGAGGCAGAAGAGCGAGCGGGGAGGCGGAGGGGGAGGAGGGAAAGCGGCGCCGGCGGCAGTCAATGCCGCGAGGTAGAGTCGCCGAACAACAGCCGCGCGCGTTAGAGCAGGTAGAATAATACACCTGGTTAAGTCAATTTAGCAAAATCCTATGGGAAAGAGAGAATAGAGGAGAAAAAATAAACTTAGTTATAAATTTGATACCAAGCTCATCACATTTTCCTAGGCTCCTCCTACCACCCCTCTCATACTTGTTATTGACTCTTTTCCATGTAGCATGTGAGCCTATTTAATAAAAAATAAAATTTTAAATTATATGAAGAGTCTAGCTATTGTATAACTTGTCTTTTAAATTTGTCTCGAGATAACATGGCTTGCTGAAAGCCAAACTTATTGAATCTGCTCTCAGGTGTATCGTGTATGTATCATGTGCGCCGATACATGCTCTTGTACCCCATTTGTCAGTGTCGTTCAGGGAGAGATCTACTCGTAGTTAGGGTGAGCTAGCGGAGTGCCTCAATGCCAATGGCATGCCATGCCCATTTCTATGACAGGTGGGCTAAACGAGTAGTGCCCCCACGTGCTCGTTGAGATCGATTCCCTCTCTCTATATACGTACAGACACGAAATGATATAAGCCGTAATTAGGACAAGTTTGGTACATGAAGCGGACAAGTTTGGTACATGAAACTCTTGTGAATTGTCTTTTTTATCAAACAATCATTTATATTTTCAAAACAACTTTATATGTAAAGTTTTTTTTCTTTCTTTTATAAAGACACAAAGTAGAATGAAGCTAAAAAAAATAGTTTATTTTAGCTTTCTCCCTCATTTCCCTTTTATATCTATGTATAAATTTGTTGGTGAAACTGTTTTGTCAATTACTTTTTTGAAAATAATTCAGCTTCACCTAAAAAGTTATTTATGAAACTATTTTCTAAAAAAAAATCAACTTTTTTAGCTAAGCTGTGCTAAACATGCCCTTACCAACGTGTCAAATTCAGTTGTCAATAATAATATCGATGACCATGTTTTATTGAACAAATTATTTCATGCTCCATCTAATTCTAGTTGGGGAGGATTCGGACATGGATGGTTAATTACAAACCATACATATTCTACTCGAATCAATTAAAGCTGAGTTCACTTTCTATATATCAATCTCTATATATCGTACTATAATTTAAACAAGAGTACTCTTTAAACAACATCTGCTGTAATATATTAACACTAATAAATTAAGGAACTATAGCATGCATCCAAGCAGCTCGGATTAATCCCTGCAGAATCCGAGCAGTTTGGATCCGTGTCGAAAAAGTGCTAGGAAATGTTTTGGACCATTTTATTTTTCTACCCAGAACATTTTATTTTACTGCAAGGACATTTTCTTCTTAGCTAGATCGAAACAATGCAAAGTTAACACAATTTTGCTAAAAAATATATATTACGTTGGTCCTTATTTTCTAGATATTTTTGTTGATGTAACCTTTTCTTGTTGTTGATGATGTACCTGTCTTAACTTGGTTCAGCTTTCCTTCTTTTTTAAGAAAGATATATATTCTATTTCTTTACTGCTCTAGAGTGTATTTCTTATTATGCTAGAGCATTGCAATATATTTTTTGCCAAACAAAAAGGTATTATTGGCCAATAATAACATTTCTCATAAATTAATACCGTCATATTTATTAGCATGGTTCTAAACGGCTCTCACCCTTTACTGCGGTGCGGGAGAGCCGGCCATGAATCCACAATATAAATACAAGCCCCGACCGCGTACTCGATCATTCATTGCATCACAGTTACCATACACAATCGAAGAAAGATGGCAGTGAGGTTGAGGTTGATGCAGGTGGTGGCGGCGGTGGCGGTGGCGTTTCTAGTGGGCAGCGCCATGTGCGGGCCTCCCAAGGTTCCCCCGGGCAAGAACATCACGGCCACCTACGGCAGCAACTGGCTGGAAGCGAGGGCGACGTGGTACGGCAAGCCGACGGGCGCCGGCCCCGATGACAACGGTGGCGCGTGCGGGTACAAGGATGTGAACAAGGCCCCTCTCAACAGCATGGGCGCGTGCGGCAACGTCCCCATCTTCAAGGACGGCCTCGGCTGTGGCTCCTTCTTCGAGATCAAGTGCGACAAGCCGGCCGAGTGCTCCGGCGAGCCCGCCGTGGTGTACATCACCGACATGAACTACGAGCCCATCGCCGCCTACCACTTCGACCTCGCCGGCACCGCGTTCGGTGCCATGGCCAAGAAGGGCGAGGAGGAGAAGCTGCGCAAGGCGGGCATCATCGACATGCAGTTCCGTCGGGTCAAGTGCAAGTACGGCGAAAAGGTCACCTTCCACGTGGAGAAGGGCTGCAACCCCAACTACCTAGCACTGTTGGTCAAGTACGTCGAAGGCGACGGTGACATTGTGGCCGTGGACATCAAAGAGAAGGGCGGTGACGCATACGAGCCCCTCAAACACTCTTGGGGCGCCATCTGGAGGAAGGACAGTGACAAGCCTCTCAAGTTCCCTGTCACCGTCCAAATCACCACCGAGGGAGGCACCAAGACCGCCTACGAAGACGTCATCCCCGCCGACTAGAAGCCCAACACCGCCTACACCACCAAATAAGTTGCTGCCACGGCAGACCTACCGAGGGTTGCATTGGATTCGATCCCAACTTCGATCCCATGCAAAGCATTACACTTATACATGCATTGATCCATGCATAATATCCATTTTCTTTTGTTGCCATTGCTGCTGTGCTATGACGCCGATGCCGACGTTGTCCTCCTTCGTCTCCATATATAGCTAGAGCCAGACTCCGCTCAGTTATTATTAAAAAAGAGAAGACAAGAGAGACAGAGAGACCAAATACATAATAAGTGTCTGTTGAGATATTTGAGAGGCCTTTGTATAATAAAAGGACAAACAACAACACAAATGTTGTACTGTTTATAGATCTCCCATGTAATCCCAATTTCATCATGGCTATATTTTAAGAGAATATATACTTTCCAATGACTAATTGAAATTTGTGACACATTTTTACCTATGACTAATATAATGACCGAGTGTGCATTGTGTTCATAACCATGATCACTACTATAGTTGCAACATAAAACTTGTAATTTATAAGAAAACAATATGTGTTATGCATTGTTGCACTGTCAAATTTCTGCAATGGCGAATGACGAGGCAAATGTTTTATTAGTTGGTCAGAGTGGTGCTCCGATGGATGGTCTGGTAGTGACACTGGATAGTCCGCTGGTGTCTAAGACATGTATTTTGTGAGGAGTCTCCTCTACACTATTCAAGGCCCATATGTCAGCATGAGTAGTACCAGCACCCCCGTCTCCTCTCCCTCTCTAGCACATTTAACTTTACACCAATGTCTCATACTCTAGCAAGAAAGGAGAAAGACCTAGAAGGGAAAAGTAAGAGGAGGCCTAGGATCTTACCAAGGAGTTGTAGCAAGAAGCCCTAAGCCTCTCCACACTACTAGCTAGTTGGAGCTAGGAGACTACTACAGAGTCCATATTGTCAACACACCAGCTTATCACCATTGTTTTTTTCTAGAACCTAAAGCGCGATAATATTTCATTGTCGGTTCCAGGTCCGAAAGGGCTACGCATAAGTTAATACTTACTACACTAGATCTAAGATGAGAGGCTTGTATAATGTTTTTTAACTCCTTGCTGAGCCTATTGGTACTTACTACACTTCATGTTATTTTAGTGAGGTCAAGTCCTGATTGTATAAGCTATTTAACAAGAGGGCCTCACAACCAACAAGTCTTACATTGTAAGAAAAAGCAAGTATGTGACACAATTTTTTATGCCCCCTATTCATGCCCCTCTAATGGGCTCTAATCCAGATCAAAAGACGATGACATAGTACCCTAGCAGATTCTGAATGTTGACTTGTTTTGATGATTCTTGTTGACTCTAGTAAAATTTTGATGTCAGACCTAAGCCATTAGTTAGACTACGAAATTTTCTTTCCATGCATAGGTTTTGAAAGTAAAGTTTGTATAGTATAGAGGGCAAGACGTATTAATCTAATCGCTAGTCGGTTACGATAGAAGAGTTCTAATTCTATTACATAGACTAACTTTCCTAGTAATCCGACTGAGTCGTCGGTCCTTTATAAATTGGAGACAATGCCATCTTGTCTCGCGTTCTCAAGCAGACAATGGGCTAGCCCAGACACCTGGTGAGTAGTCGGCCCTATGTGAACCCTTAGTATCCTGGTCCATCAAATGCATAACACATAGTTTTTAAAATTAGAAGTTTTCTGTTCCAACTCTCGTAGTGATCATGGTTATGAATGCAATGCACACTCAGATCATTACATTAGTAATAGAAAAAGGGCTCTTAAAAAGGTAGCCGTAGTAAAATTAGTGCAATCACCTTGTTAGACCAATCATACTTGAAAGTCATAATATCTGTCATGTTGTCCCTTTCCAATAATAGTTGTCATAAATCACGAAGGTGACCTTTTCCACGTGGAAGGTGACCTTTTCGCCGTACTTGCACTTGACCCGGCGGAACTGCATGTCGATGATGCCTGCCTTGCGCAGCTTCTCCTCCTCACCCTTCTTGGCCATGGTGCCAAAGGCCGTGCCGGCGAGGTCGAAGTGGTAGGCGGAGATGGGCTCGTAGTTCATGTCGGTGAGGGCTCGCCGGAGCACTCGGCCGGCTTGTCGCACTTGATCTCGAAGAAGGAGCCACAGCCGAGGCCGTCCTTGAAGATGGGGACGTTGCCGCACGCGCCCATGCTGTTGAAGGGGGCCTTTTTCACATCCTTGTACCCGCACGCGCCGCCGTTGTCGTCGCGGCCGGCGCCCGTCGGCTTGCCGTACCACATCACCCTCGCTTCCAGCCAGTCGCTGCCGTAGGTGGCTGTAACACCCCAGGTGTTAATTTCCAAATTATGGAAATAGATCTTAATTTAAACTTTGTTTAATGACCCAAGTATAAATCTCCCTCTAATCTTGTCAAATAATGACTCCAGAAATTAATTTTGTTAAAACCTTCGACGCTTTCAAAATCTGGGTTTTCCTAGTCTTTGACATTGCCATTCTGCGTTCTCTAAAATTTTTCAAACCTTTTGAAATCTATCAAACTCTTTTATGTCATGTTGATCTACTTTTCTTGCTCTATATGATGGTGCAATCTGTTGATCAAATCGACAAACGATTTTGATTTTAGAAGGAATTAAAGTAAGTGGCAATTCCGTAAATACTTTTAAAAACTTGAGCAATTTCTTGGAGGCAGAAGGGTCATGGTAATTCATAGAAAAATCGTATGAATGTGTTTTTGAACTTTTTGGAATCCTCATGAAGTTTTCTATGCAGTAGATCCATAATATGTGGTGGTTTAGTTCATATATTTTATTGTAAAAATCATTTTGTGCAAGCATGTCAAATCTGTTAAGATGTTTTTGTCATTTTCGTAGCCACTGTTATGCTTGTCAAATAAATCTGAAAAATTTATAGGATGTTTACAAGTTTATTCTTGATGTCTAGTTAAAATTTCATGATTTTAAGATCTATGGTTGTTGAGTTATAAAAATGGCAAAGTTACTATGTCTCTGTTTAAAACTGCTGCTGCGATGTTTGTAAACAATTTATTTCTTGGTCAAGATAACGTTTTCTGTCGCTGAGTTAAATACCAAAGTGATAGATAATTTTATGATATGTCTTGTGTTAAAATGTCATGATTTTACATCTGATAGTTTACGATTCATCAATTTTGTAAGTGGAATGCAGTTGCTGTTCACTCTCTGGACAGAACTGATAAGAATGAGTTGTTTGGGCAATTTACTTTTAGATTCATGCTTTGTCACTGTGGAAACATTTGAAGTATATTTCATAAGATTTTCAAAATGTTGAGATTCACATTTTTATGTGGTCTAGATCTCAGGTTATAACTGTTTAAAGTTGAGTGCAGAATCTGTCTTGTTGTTTAAAGTTGTTTGCAATAGCGCTTTTGTCTTTTTCATAGAGGTTTATATACTTGTTTAAATGACATGAAATTTATACAGTAGACTAATGAAGACATGTGTAAGTCTCTCTAATTTTGGTAGAATTGTTTGTGCATGTTTGATATGTGTTCATAATTACACCTAGTTATCTAAATAAATTAAGAAAATGTGTTCAAAGAGTTTATTTAGCAGTGGACACTATGTTTTCTAGTGTTCATTAGTCATGTATGACATGTTGGTAAAGTTGGTTTTGTTCAATTATGTGTTTGCAACATAAGTTAACTTTTATTTATTGCAATAGCTAGTTTCTGGATAGTTCTAGGGGCAATGTAAATTACCCCATGCTAATGATGTTTTCTGAGAATCTTGTGAATACCAAAGTTGTAGATAACTCATGTATCTAGCTGATGTTAAAATTTGGTGGCAATTGGCCAAGTAGTTTATGATTTATGCATGTTTTAAGTTGAGAATCAGAGATGGCTGCTCTCTGTTTTTCAAGAACAGATTCTGTAACTTTGTAATTTTGACTTAGTTAACTTGTGAATCATGCTGTGCTAGTATGGAATGAAATGTAGATGATTTCATAAGCTTTCCAGAATGTCTTGTTGCAAGTCCTTTGAATTTGTAAAACTTTAGATATGATTAAAATGATGACTGATGTCTTGCTGTCCAAAAACTGCATGCATAAGTTAATTGTTCTATTCTATCTTGGTTGTTTAATCTAATGATTAACTCTTGGTTAATGAATGTCTATGCTTTGTATAGTATTATGATGTCTTGAGTGTTTTAATTTGTCTTTGCTTGACTAAACTTGTTAGTTAATATTGATTGCTCTATACTTGGCATGTTTTGAATAAAGTCTTATGGTGTGTCATGTTTAAAGTGCTTAGCATGTCCAACCTTTATGCTTAAATGATATTGCTTAATTAACTAAAAGTGCATAAGTCTTGTATGATCTCTTGTTCAAATTGAATGTTTGTTGTGATGTATCTTTGTGTTATCAATTCCTTGCATTTATACATTTGCATCTTTACATATCATTAAGGTACGATAGATGCATACGTGATGGTTAATGTCGAACCCGAAGACGGTGATTGGTGGATCTAATAAAAAATGTATTGGTGATGAAATCCAGAAGATGGATAATCTCGGAATTTTAATGTCGATCAATGGTACTCACCAAGGAGTATCATCTAACAACACTAACTAGTGTTCTTATCCAGGCAAGCCCCGGTGCATTTAAACCCTACCTTGTATTTAAAAATGTTTTTTCTTTAAATACACTTATGGTTAATTATTGTATGATTACTATTCAAATAAATTCCTACTTGATACATAGCCTTACCTCAAATTATTTATTCCTGTACCTTGATACCGTTTTAAAAATACGAATGATGTTTTATGCTGCTTAGCAATGCTTAGACCGATAGAGTCAGATGATTTCCTGTCATCTGCGAGAATAAGTGGTAACATGATTGCTTCGGTAATGGTTCTGATTTTGAGAAGAATAACAGATTGCTGCGGCAAATGGCTATGTCTTAAAAAGGAAATGGTTTGTTGGAAGTAATAATCGGGACCGGGCGGACACGGTGTTTGGGAGCCATCAGATATGAATATCTGGTGAGCGGGTTCTTTCCGCCTGTGTCACTTAAGAACCGTCCGGTGTGGGTGTCCAAGAGCCGTGACTTTGGAGTACTTATCATATACCTTTTGGGAAGCTGGACTCTGGTTAATTCAGTTTAAAGGACGGTTAACCCGCACTGGGAGTGGAGAGATGGCGAGAGTAGTGTGTACCCTCCAAGTTAGCGAACTGGATGGAGGTGTACTGTGCTCTCGGTGGCGGGACCCCGTTCTCGGATGGAGGATCCAAGGAAAAGTAGTCATATGCGTGCTTTAAGCGGCTGTATATGTCGTGTGATAGGGAAGCCCCAGCTGGGTTTAATCGATTCGAATCGTCGTGTTCCTCGGGTATGGAAACACGACTCTGACTACCACATCGTAGTATTATACTTAAACTGGAGTAACTTTTATGAGAACTAAATCAATTTCAATTCTTTTTATAAATGCTCATTTATGCAAAACACTTGATTCTTATAAAACCCCACCTTGATACCTATGACTTGCATATCTTTTGTTCACCAAATATTTTTATTTGTTGGATAAGTCTTGTTGAGTACTCCCGTACTCAGGGTTTGTTAACCCTTGTTGCAGATGAAGTTCCAATGCGGTGTGTACAGCTTCGTGTTGTGTGACCGTAGCTAATGTTGAAGATCAGTCCTGGTATAACTCTTGGGCAGAGTACCTGGTTGGTTGTCTTATAATCTTTACCACCAGCTTGATGTAGTAATGACACATATGTTATATTTCTAATCTAATGGTTTGTAATATGACTTATGTCTTCCGCTACTTTGATGTAAATTAAATTATTGTATTACTTCTGCAATGATTATAATGAGGATCCTGCTCGGAAAGAGGTGGATGACCCGTTGCAAAACGACGACACCTGACAAATCTTTTAAGACTTGGATCATTTGTATTGAATTAAAGTTGGATGGACGATAATCCTTACAAGTGGGCCCTGTTCTTAGGAGGTTCTGTCACAGTGCCCGTGATGTTCTTGCCTGGGGGAACCTTGGGAGGCCCGCACATGGCGCCGCCCACCAGAAACACCAGCGCCACCGCCGCCGCCACCTGCATCGACCTCAACATCACTGCCATCTTTCTTCGATTGTGGATGGTAATTGCGATGCGATGAATGATCGAGTAGGTGGCCAGGGCTTGTATTTATAGTGTGGATTCATGGCCGATCGGGCGGTTGAGCTTGCATTGCTAGCTACTGGCATGCATTGCATGCGTTCTGTAACAAGCTAATACGGGAGATCGATGACCACACGGGCTCCCCTTCATCTGTTCGTCTCGCCGCGATCAGAGGTACTCCTAATATAATCCTGTCTTCAACCCCCCTGCTGCTGTCGTCAAATGAATAATGGAAGGAAGCAGAGACCAGAGAGAGATGAATGGATACCATGCTTGCATATTTTGACCGATCGAGAAGAGAGAAGATTACATCCATTGGCACCGTTGTACTTCACTGTTGAAATCCATTTTTACTTCAGCTCCATACAAGAGCTCTACTCGTGGAGTTAAAAGATGTTTTTAGTGAATATTTGGCAAACCAACTCTACACATGGAGCTCTTTAAAACATGATCATATAAAATCGTGCACATATATGGTCTGCCACAACGAGTGGGGAGCTAGATAGCTGCTATTTTCAGCTCCATCCGTCTTCGATCCATCCACCCATCTTAAAAGCACAGTTTGAAGCTGCTATGGACTAGTTTGAACAGATTCAGCTCAAAACCAAATTAAATTGACATTTTCTTTTTTACCCCTAGGTTTTAGACATAAGGATCAATACAAATTTGAAAAAAAAAACCAAATATATGTGGAGACCTCGACAGAAGGTATGATATAGTAGGGGTTTGGACTTTGGAGACAGTACGTGCATAGCCAATCAGCCATGTATGTATTTTTCGAAGTATAAATTCAAATATAAATTAGTTATAACATAGATATATGTATTTGTTAAGTAATAGATAAACACTAGCAAATATGCCCAACGTTCCAATGAGAAGCTAGCTGTCGAGCTTGGCTAGCTAGGCCAACGCCCTGCAGAGAGCACGTACAACGAAGGACGTCCGGCGTGCGTGTAACTGCAGACGCTGGTTGAACCACGGCATCCACGAAGCAACAACATCGACGTGCTCCGATCCATAACGGCGAAGCGACGAAGTGCTTAAATTAGATTGCAACCGGAGCTGAGGCATGTGGTTGGAGAGGCTGTGGTGGCAAAGGCATCGGTGTGGAGGACGCGCGCGAAAGTTATCCGGCCAGAAGCCAAGGTGCACGCACGGCAACGACAGAGTGATTCCTATTGCGCGAGTGCATGCTGAGCGTTGGGCGAGCTGAGGGCCTCGGAATAATGGTTGTGCAAGCACTGATGATGCTCATATGATGCGCTAGTTGACTCATATAGACTTTTGTTGCTTGACTGCAGGTGGTGTGTGTGCTGCTATGTTGTTTTGAGAATATGGAGAAAAAAGATAATAGATCGAGCTCTAACCGTTTTATAGTTTAATTTAAAAATAATTTGAAAATATATTTTGAATTCGAGTGATTTTTATGTGGCTGTTACAACTTGCCACTGATGTGGAGCTTGTTCTTTTGTTGAATCATTTGTGTTTGTTTTCGATCTTATATATGTATATGTAGTAATTAAAGGTGAGATATATATTTGATTCAGCTCATGTTTCTTTTTCTTCTCGGATTTTGTTTGATGTGCTGGGTTACATAGGGTCGAGGGACCCTTATTCTTCTCGATTATGACTTCTCTTTTGAATAGAGTCAAATGAGAGTATGAGACAACGGTAGCTGATGGTTACACAATGAATGTTGGAGGGCCAAACAAAAAAATAGGTAAAATTTTGTCTCTTTAATATTATATATATATATATGTGTGTGTGTGTGTGTGTGTGTGTGTGTGTGTCATAAAGTTCAACCTTTTCATTGGAATCTGCTTGAAATGAGCTTGAGGATGAAAGAAGTGACAAGGTATTTTTAATGACTAGTGCTTAACACCAACATTCATTGGACTCTCTCCGATCCTCAACTGAATTGATAAAGCATGGCATAACAACGTAATAACCATGCATATTTTTTAAGAAAGCGAGGCAAAGCCCTAAAATGTGGGAAAATCATATATCCAAATGTGCTTAGGTTGTGTTTTCCCCTTCAGTTTCGCCCCTGTGTTAAGGCTTGGTCCTGTTACCCATGGTTATATGACAATGGTGATAAGGGTGATTTGACAATATGGATTTTGTAGTAGTTTCCTAGCTCCAACTAGCTAGTAGTAGAGATAGGCTTAGGGCTTCTTGCTACAACTCCTTTGTAAGATCCTAGGCCTCTTCTTCCTCTTCCCTTACAGGTCCTTCTCCTTTTTTGCTAGAGAGAGAGAGAGAGAGACATCGGTGTAAAACTAAATGTGCTAGAGAGGAGACTAGGGTGCTGATACTATTCGTGCTGACATATGGGCGTCGAAGGGTGTAGAGGTGACTCCTCACAAAATACATGTCTTAGTCGCTGGCGGACGTTCCATTGTCACTACCAGACCATCCATCGGAGCACCACACTTACCAACTGATAAAAAATTTACCCGATCGTTCACCATTGAATAAATTTGATGGTGCAACAATGCATAACACATAGTTTTTTCTTATAAATTACAAGTTTTATGTTGCAATTCCGGTAGTGATCATGGTTATGAACAAAATACACACTCAGTCGTTATGTTAGTCATAGGAAAACATGTATCATGTTGTTGGAAAGTATGTATTCTCTTAAAATATATCCAAGATGAAATTGGGATTACATGGGAGATCTATGGACAATACAACATTGGTGTTGTTGTTTGTCTCGCTCCTCGAATCCTTTTATTATACAAAAGCCTCTCAAATATCTCAGTAGACACTTATTATGTATTTGATACCTCTATATGTCCTCTCCTCTCGTTTTTAACAGTAACGGAGCAGAGCCTGGCTCTAGCTATATATGGAGACGAAGAAGAAGGACGACGTCGGTGTCGTAGCAGCAGCAATATCAAAAGAAAATGGATATTGTGCATGGATCAATGCATGCATAAGTGTAATGCGTTGCATGGGAGATCAAATCCATTGCAACCCCCGGTAGGTCTGTCGCGACAACCAACTTATTTGGTGGTGTATGCGGTGTTGGGCTTCCAGTCGGCGGGGATAACGTCTTCGTAGGCAGTCTTGGTGCCTCCCTCAGTGGTGATTTGGACGGTGACGGGGAACTTGAGCGGCTTGTCGCTATCCTTCCTCCAGATGGCGCCCCAAGAGTGCTTGAGGGGCTCGTACGCGTCACCGCCCTTCTCCTTGATGTCCACGGCCACAATATCACCGTCACCTTCGACGTACTTGACGAGCAGTGCCAGGTAGTTGGGGTTGCAACCCTTCTCCACGTGGAAGGTGACCTTTTCGCCATACTTGCACTTGACCCGGCGAAACTGCATGTCGATGATGCCCGCCTTGCGCAACTTCTCCTCCTCGCCCTTCTTGGCCATGGCGCCAAAGGCCGTGCCGGCGAGGTCGAAGTGGTAGGCGGCGATGGGCTCGTAGTTCATGTCGGTGATGTACACCACGACGGGCTCGCCGGAGCACTCGGCCGGCTTGTCGCACTTGATCTCGAAGCAGGAGCCGCAACCGAGGCCGTCCTTGAAGATGGGGACGTTGCCGCACGCGCCCATGCTGTTGAAGGGCGCCTTGTTCACATCCTTGTACCCGCACGCGCCGCCGTTGTCGTCGGGGCCGGCGCCCGTCGGCTTGCCGTACCACGTCGCCCTCGCTTCTAGCCAGTCGCTGCCGTAGGTGGCCGTGATGTTCTTGCCCGGGGGAACCTTGGGAGGCCCGCACATGGCGCCGCCCAAAAGAAACGCCAGCGCCACCGCCGCCGCCACCTGCATCGACTTCAACATCACTGCCATCTTTCTTCGATTGTGGATGGTAACTGCGATGCGATGAATGATGGAGTACGCGGCCGGGGCTCCTATTTATACCGTGGATTCATGACCGATTGGGTGGTTGAGCTTACATCGCTAGCTACTGGCATGCATTGCCTACCGTAACAAGCTAATACGGGAGATGACCACGGGCTCCCTTCAGCTGTTCGTCTCGCCGCGATCATAGCTAGGTACATACTCCTAATCCTGTCTTCAAACCCCCCACCCCCCTTGCTGCTCTATCTCTCGTCTTGCACTGGAATATAATGTCGTCAAATGAATAAAACAGAGAGAGATATGAATGGTTACCAAGCATATTGACCGACCGAGAAGAGAGGGGATTACATCCAAATGGCACCGTTCCACTTCACCGGTGAATCAATTTTTACTTCAGCTCTACCCGTGGAGTTAAAAGTTGTTTTAGTGAATTTTTAGCAAAACAACTCTACACGTGGAGCTCCTTAAAACATGATCATACAAAATTGTGCACATGGTCTGCCATAACGAGTGGGAGCTACTCCATCTGTTTCAAATTATAATTCGTTTGACTTTTTTGACTCTATGTTTGACCACTCGTCTTATTAAAAAAACAATTGTACAAACATAATCAAATTTAAGTCATTCTTGTAAACCATTTATTAAATAAGCAAGTAAAAAAGATATTTTACACAAAAAATTGAATAAGATGAGTAATCAAACTTTAGATTAAAAAAAGTCAAACGAACTATAATTTAGAACGGACGAAGTAGAAGATAGCTGCTATTTTCAGCTCCGTCTTCCATCCACCCATTTTGAGAGCACATTTTGAAGCTGCTATTGACTAGTTTGAACAGATTCAGCCCAAAACCAAATTAAATTGACATTTTCTTTTTTACCCCTAGGTTTTAGACAAGGATCAATACAGATCTGAAAAAAAAAACAAATCTGAGTGGATACCTTGACAGAAGGTATGGTATAGTAGGGTGATGTAAAAAAATCAAATCTGAGGAGGGAGGGAATGGTTGTGCAAGCACTGATGATGGTGATGTGATGCGCTAGTTGACTCATATAGACTTTTGTTGCTAGACCGCAGGTGGTGTGCGTGCTGCTATGGTGTTTTGAGAATATGGAGAAAAAATATAATAGATCGAGCCTAACCGTTTTATAATTTTAAAACCATTTTGAAAATAGATTTTGAGTTCGAGTGATTTTTGGATGTGAATTTTTGGTTTGTTACAACCTGCACTGATGTGGAGCTTGTTCTTTTGTCGAATCATTTGTGTTTGTTTTCGATCTTATATTTGTAGTAAAGGTGAGATATATATTTGATTCAGATCATGTGTCTTTTTCCTCTCGGGTTTTGTTTGATGTGCTGGGTTACATAGGGTCGAGGGACCCTTATTCTTCTTGATTATGACTTCTCTTCTGAACAGAGTCGAATGATAGTAGGAGACAACGGTAGCTGATGGTTACACAATGAATGCTGGAGGGCCAAACAAAAAAATAGGTTAAAATTTGTCTCTTTAGCAAACAAAAAAATAGGTTAAAATTTGTCTCTTTATATATATATAGATATGTCATAAAGTTCAACCTTTTCATTGGAATCTGCTTCAAATGATCTTGAGGATGAAAGAAGTGACAAGGTATTTTTAATGACTAGTGCTTAACACCAACATTATATTCATTGGACTCTCTCATATCCTCAACTGAATTGATAAAGCATGGCATAACAACATAATAACCATGCATATTTTTTAAGAAAGCGAGGCAAAGCCCTAAAATGTGGGGAAATCATATATCCAAATGTGCTTAGGTTGTGTTTTCCCCTTCAGTTTTGCCCTTGTGTTAAGGCTGCTTGGTCCTGTTACCCATGGTTATATGACATAATTTCGTCCTTGTGTTGGAGCTTGGTGTTGTATGAGGCAAAATGTAGCTAGCTTGCTTGTTGTGGTTTAAGCTAGTTTGTTTGTAAACTAGTCATTTATTTGTTGTCATGTGAGTTCTATGTTTAATTTTTGTGGGATTGCTCGAACCTAGCCATTCATCACAATGTAAAATGACAGTTTCCTCCATTCCTTCTTCGACAAGCGATCCGACAAATCCTAATAATTCCCACTAATTTTGTCTCTAAAACAGACTGCCACTAAGTTGAACATAAAATAGACTATCACTAGTCTGAAAATCATTGCAAGAACAAATACTTAAGTAGTATAATGTCAGAGGTTAAACTCATTTCAACAAATATAAACAGTTCTATAATTGAGAGCAATGCGAGGCAACAACAAAATGAGAGGTATAAATTCCAATGACTTCTTTGAGGTAACCAGCAGTTCTACGGGTTCACAAGTGAGCAAAACGAGGATATGTATTTGTTGCATGAACAACCACACCTATTCTAGGATCTCCAAAAATTGTGCCCCATGCTTGCCTTTTCTTATAATGTAAGACTCGTTGGTTGTGAGGCCCTCTTATTAAATAGCTTATACAATCTGATCTTGACCTCACTAAAATAACATGAAGCGTAGTAAGTACCAATAGACTCAGCAAGGAGTTGAAAACATTATACAAGCCTCTCATCTTAGATCTAGGGTCAAGTATGAAGGCATATGCATATAACATAAGGATCCTACAAGTACTTGAGAAGCATCATAGGAACAATAACATGTCTAAGATTACCATCATTGTCATAGACTAAGCAGGAGCAGTCAAAGAAGGAGAGAGACCCACCACATTTGACACCAATCCATCCTTCCTCTCTTTCAAACGCTGGACCAAAAGCCCCCCCACAACGGCCACACACAGTGTGACACACATAATCTAGTTTTGCACTAGCCATCCATTTCTTCACTATAAGGTAGATCAACCAATTCAGTGGTAAAAAAAAATTTCATTGCCAGCAATAGAACAATGAATTATTGTCTAGTAGCGCAACTCAGTGGGGGTTTTACCATTGGCTTCAAGATTAGCAACTTTTGTTGTTAGCTCAACACAATGTTTGCACATGGTTTCCATTTGAGAAAGCAAACAATTGTATGCATCTTGTAAGCTAGCTAACTTTGCTTTTAGTTTCTCATTTTTCTTTACTAGTTGCTTATCATTGATTGTGCATTCATGTGTGCTTGCACTAGCCTCTAAAAGCTCAATTTTAGTAGTTAGCTCATCATTAAGATTGACAAAAGTTTCATATTGCTCAAGCATGGTATTGTATGCATTTTGAGAGCTATCTACTTTAGTTTTTAGATCATTGATTTTCTTTTGTTGGCTAGTGCAAGCTTTAGCATATTTAAGGTTATCTTGCACAAGTTGCTCATAAGAAGGTAAATCATCATCCCTATCACTAGAGCTTGAACTTTCGTTACCCCGTGCCATAAGGCATACTCGTGAAGTGCTTGATGATGATTGCTTGCGGTCATGCCTCTTGTGTTGGGCTTCATCATCGCTTGATGAGTCACTCCAAATCTTGATCGTGGTGAGGGCCTTAACCTTGCAAGCCTTCTTCCTTGTCTTGCGTGTGGGCTTGTTTCTTGGACAAGTTTCAACAAAATGCCCTCTCTTGCCACATCTATAACATCCTTTCTTTCTTTGCTCTCTTCTTTGATTTGAGAAGATGCAATCTTCTATTTGGATAGGCACACCCTTGACATTGAGCTTGTGAATCATGTTCTCCACTCCTCTAATAAGCTTGATAGTTTCTTCTTCATCAATGGAGGAGTCGGAGGAGGTGGAGGCTTGATCATCATCACTTGATTCATCATCATCATCATCATCATCATCATCTTCTTCTTCTTCACTTGAGGAGCTTGAGCTTGTCTCAACTTTCTTGCTCTTCTTATTTTTGCGCTCTTTACATGTGAGAGAAATTGCTTTGCTTGATGAAGATGCTTCTTCTTGACCTATCTTGTGTGACATCTCAAATGCCACTAGCTTGCCAATTAGGATGGTCGGGGTCATTTTGCTTACTTCCTCCAAGTTGTGAAGAACGGTGATGATGGGTGCATATTTGTCATGTGGTAGCACCAAGATGATCTTCCTCGCAGTGTCCTCATCTTTTAGCTTTGTCAAACCTATAGAATTGAGCTCATTGACAATTGGATTCAACGCGAATACATGTCCTTAACAAGCTCATTTTCATTCATTTTGAAGGAATCGTAGGTTGACATAGTTAAACAACGTTTTTGCTCATGGACATTGCTTGTACCGTCATGTAGCTCATGTAATTTTAGCCAAATTTCATGGGATGTTTGTAAGGTAAAAACTTGATTGAACACATCCACACTAAAAGATTCATACAAGCAATTTTTAGCTCTAGCATTGAAATGAATTTCCTTTTCATCACTCGCGGTGGGTTTTTCGGGATTTCTTAGGGGTTTCATCCCATCACGAGTGACTCTCCAAACACCTAGATCAACCGCTTCTAGGTAGATGGCCAGTCTAGCACTATAGTAGGGAAAGTTAGTGCCGTCAAAGTGTGGGGGCCTAGAGGTATCCATCCTTCCCTCTCCTAGAGACATCGACTCGAAGGCGGTGAAGCCTAAAGTCCAAAGATGAGCCAACCTGCATTGATACCAATTGAAAGGACCGTGATGCCTAAGAGGGGGGGGGGTGAATTAGGTCACTTAAAAACTACTCTCTAAACTATGGCCTCTTTTTCTACCCTTGGCAAAACCTATGCAAAAGATAAACTATCTAGATGTGCAACTATGGTTTTGCTAAGTGTCGCCATCTCTACCGCAAAAGATCACAAGATAAACAAAGTAAATGTGGAAGGTAAAGAGCAAGGTAGAGATGCAAACTCCCGTCGACGACTCCGGTATTTTTACCGAGGTATCGAGAAGCGCGCAAGCTTCCCCCTAGTCCTCGTTGGAGCCCCTCGCGAGGAATCCCGCGCAAGGGCCAAGCTCCCGGTCGGGTAACTCCGTGTATAGCCTCGGGCTCTCCCCACGCGCAAGTGGGTCTCCGATGTGCCTTACGGCAAGCCTCTCCCGGATGCTCTCCGCCGTCTTCACTATCAAGCTTCCGGCCGAAACGCCGCGGGCCTTGTTCCCTTCGGTACACCGGTGGCGGCCACACCACAAACGCGGTTGGTGTGATCGCGCAAGATTACAAGCCCCACCGAGTACAAGCTTGGTGCGCGCAAGCACCCTTTGATCAAGACGTTTACAAACCTCACTAACACTAGGCTTACACCTAGAGCAAGCGCAATGAGCAATGGTCTAACTAGCCTATGCACTTCGCAAAGCACAAATCCTAATCACCAAGTGTATCACTAAGCTCAATGCATATGGAGATCACTAGAATGGTGTACAACACCCTTGGTATGTTTCCTCAAGTCTCCACGCCTTCATTTGGCCGGCCAAGGGTCATATATATAGGCCCCAAGCCAAATGGAGTCGTTGGTACCTTGATGCACCTCCTCTTCGTAGCTCCAGACGCAGGCAGCAAGGGGGGGGGGGTCCGGACTAATCGTTGTGCGTCCGGACCTTCCAACGGTCTTCTGCGTGTAGCGGCTGACAGTGGGTCCGGACGTCGTCTATGGTCCGGAGTCCACTGTCCGGACAGCGTCCGGAGTCCTCGCGCACCTCTCGAACCTCTCTATATAGAGTCCGGACGCCACTATTGGTCCGGACCCCGTGCTCCGGTCAGCGTCCTGAGTCCTTGGAGCTCTCGGGTTCTTCTCTGTGTGCGTCCGGACGCAAGCACCTATGGTCCAGACTCGCACTGTTCATAGCGTCCGGACCTGCTGAATTTCGCAGACCAAACCCTAGGTGTCCGGACGCATCCGCAATGGTCCGGACCTTCCTATTTATAGTGTCTGGAGCCCTTTTCTTCACTGTTTTCATCCGGGCTGATTTCCAAAAGTCCGGACGCTCGTCGCCTCGTGTCTGGAAGACTTTGTATCTTTGCGGTCTTGCTTTCGAGTAGGTTCCATCCTCCATGCTTGAACTATGCTTGAACTATGCTTGATCTTTTAGGTCTTCTATATGCTTCAAATGTCTTGCTTGCTGTGTTGCCTAAGTCCAAAGCATGTTTGCAGCCTATTGGACTACAAAATAAACACTTGCAAATACGTTAGTCCAATTTGGTTATGTTGATCATCAAACACCAAAATCCAAACTAAATGGGACATGAGAACCATGTTCCTTACAATCTCCCCCTTTTTGGTGCCTGATGACAACACGACCAAAACAAGCAAATAATATAGGATGCTCAAATGAAAAACATATCTACTTGCTAGGATGCAATGCAAAGGCAAGTTTATATGATACTAGTTTATACCAATTGAAGTTTATACTATGATGACATGTCTTGCCCTTGCACATGTCCCCTTGTGGTATTATGGATTTATACTCCCCCTAACTCCATAATCCACTTTCCTCCCTTTCTTGGACCGAAATATATGATCATTTTGTTTTGGTCCTTCAAATTCTCCCCCTTTGGAATCAAACACCGAAAAGGAAGACATTAGTAGCACAAGGGAGGGTCAAATTTTGTGATCCTTTATACGTGGAATGAAATTGGTCACAAGACTTGACTCTCACATTACATAAACTAAACTCCCCCTAAGTGTATGCATACATATAGTGGATGGCAAAGCATATGCATAACCGACAATTTGCACAAAGGAGTTTAATTTATGTAATGCATGGAGAAAGCATTTAAGAGATACCAAAAAAATGAAATGCAATGATACTTATGGAAGTTAATCCTTGCTTTTCTCCGGGGACTCCATGTTCCTTGCAATGAGACTACTACACACATGATAGACTTGAAATAGGTGTTAGTCTCAAAGCTTCCAACTTATAGATTAGCTCCCCCTAAAAGTGTGCATACAAGCATAGAATACTTGTTGGATATATGCACATTGACTTTTAAGGTCAAGATACCAAATGAAAGGTAATGTCACATGAAAGTGAACATCCCTCTTACTTGGTATTTGGGGTAAGCTATCTACAATTTGGTACTTTGGCACATATAAGATAATCAATTGACAAGCGAGCTATGTGCCGTGCTCCTAAACAATTTAAGAACATGTAGGTTGCTCCAAGGGTAAGAGTGATACCGAGCAATCCTACCATATGATAACCTAGTGTATGTATGACAAGAATTTAGATATGCAAATGCAATACCTAGGCATGAAGGAAACTAGATGCTAATTGAATTTGCAAGAAAGAAATGTAGTTACCTAAACATGGGAAGGGGAACTTGGGTAAGTATTGTTCACTAACCCACTTGGCAATAGTACCAATGATCATCATGATGCATCCCATGTAATGCACCCAAACTTTGCCAAGTCTCCAAATTCCCAAAGTTCCATCGGGCTTCTCACTTTCCCTTTGGAGTCCAAACCTTCTTGGTGCTATTCATGTTGGAAATGATTTCCTTTGGCACCCAAAAGCGTTTGGCTCCATTGTTGGCTTGCTTGTTTATCTTGATGGCCACCACCTTGTCATTGTTCTTCTTCAGGAGATAAGGTGTGGAGGCCTTCTTGTCCACCTTGTTGGTGTAGGTGTTGAAGAACTTGCTTGTTGGCTTTTTGTTTTTCTCTTTCTTCTTAGCTACTCCCCCATTCTTCTCTTTGCACATGTAGGACTTGTGACCTTCTTTGTGACAAAGGTAGCAAACCACTGTTTCACCCTCATCAAGCTTCTTCACTCCCTTGATGGTGTTATCTTGATGAGGTTGGGCTTCATTCTCCTTGCCTTTGACTTGTGTCAAGTCCCTAATAAGGCGATTCACTTCTTGCCTAAGTAGCTCATTCTCCATTGCAACATCTTGTGTGCATGTTTCTACAAACACATTCTCAAAACAATCTTGGTTGCATAGGGGTGAGTCTATTAAATCAATGCAAGAAGTTGAGGCATCCTTTTTAGGCATGTCAAATATAGAAGTTTTCTTCTTAGGTGCCTCAGTGGGGGTTTTACCATTGGCTTCAAGATTAGCAACTTTTGTTGTTAGCTCAACACAATGTTTGCACATGGTTTCCATTTGAGCAAGCAAACAATTGTATGCATCTTGTAAGCTAGCTAACTTTGCTTTTAGTTTCTCATTTTTCTTTACTAGTTGCTTATCATTGATTGTGCATTCATGTGTGCTTGCACTAGCCTCTAAAAGCTCAATTTTAGTAGTTAGCTCATCATTAAGATTGACAAAAGTTTCATATTGCTCAAGCATGGTATTGTATGCATTTTGAGAGCTATCTACTTTAGTTTTTAGATCATTGATTTTCTTTTGTTGGCTAGTGCAAGCTTTAGCATATTTAAGGTTATCTTGCACAAGTTGCTCATAAGAAGGTAAATCATCATCACTATCACTAGAGCTTGAACTTTCGTTACCCCGTGCCATAAGGCATACTCGTGAAGTGCTTGATGATGATTGCTTGCGGTCATGCCTCTTGTGTTGGGCTTCATCATCGCTTGATGAGTCACTCCAACTCTTGATCGTGGTGAGGGCCTTAACCTTGCAAGCCTTCTTCCTTGTCTTGCGTGTGGGCTTGTTTCTTGGACAAGTTTCAACAAAATGCCCTCTCTTGCCACATCTATAACATCCTTTCTTTCTTTGCTCTCTTCTTTGATTTGAGAAGATGCAATCTTCTATTTGGATAGGCACACCCTTGACATTGAGCTTGCGAATCATGTTCTCCACTCCTCTAATAAGCTTGATAGTTTCTTCTTCATCAATGGAGGAGTCGGAGGAGGTGGAGGCTTGATCATCATCACTCGATTCATCATCATCATCATCATCTTCTTCTTCACTTGAGGAGCTTGAGCTTGTCTCAACTTTCTTTCTCTTCTTCTTTTTGCGCTCTTTACATGTGAGAGAAATTGCTTTGCTTGATGAAGATGCTTCTTCTTGACCCATCTTGTGTGACATCTCAAATGCCACTAGCTTGCCAATGAGGATGGCCGGGGTCATTTTGCTTACTTCCTCCAAGTTGTGAAGAACAGTGATGATGGGTGCATATTTGTGATGTGGTAGCACCAAGATGATCTTCCTCGCAATGTCCTCATCTTTTAGCTTTGTCAAACCTATAGAATTGAGCTCATTGACAATTGGATTCAAACGCGAATACATGTCCTTAACAAGCTCATTTTCATTCATTTTGAAGGAATTGTAGGTTGACATAGTTAAACAATGTTTTTGCTCACGGACATTGCTTGTATCGTCATGGAGCTCATGTAATTTTAGCCAAATTTCATGGGATGTTTGTAAGGTAAAAACTTGGTTGAACACATCCACACTAAAAGATTCATACAAGCAATTTTTAGCTCTAGCATTGAAATGAATTTCTTTTTCATCACTCGCGGTGGGTTTTTCGGGATTTCTTAGGGGTTTCATCGCGTCACGAGTGACTCTCCAAACACCTAGATCAACCGCTTCTAGGTAGCAAGCCATTCTAGCACTATAGTAGGGAAAGTTAGTGCCGTCAAAGTGTGGGGGCCTAGAGGTATCCATCCTTCCCTCTCCTAGAGACATCGACTCGAAGGCGGTGAAGCCTAAAGTCCAAAGATGAGCCAACCTGCTTTGATACCAATTGAAAGGACCGTGATGCCTAAGAGGGGGGGGGGGTGAATTAGGTCACTTAAAAACTACTCTCTTGTTGACACCATTTTTTGGCATGTGTCAAATGAACTAAGACCTGCGTTGATCGGTAGCAGTTTTCTATCGGCATCGGAAAGTCATCGGTTAACGTTACCGATGAGAATGAATTCTGCAAATAAAGATAAGTTTGTTGCGATGGAAGCTGAACAACAACAGTGGTTGCCGATAAAGGTATTGCCGATAAGGATATTGCCGATGGGAGTGAAGGATGGCCGATTGGGGATATTACCGATAAGGAGACAATGCCGATGGGCATAGGGTGACGTGGCAGTTGACGTCAGCAGGGGATTGCCGATGGCAATAAAAGGAAGTTGCGGATTGAAGATTCTGCCGATGGAAAGTTTCATCGAAGAGAAGACATAAGGGAACTGGTGATCTCATACCAGTATTATTATGGCAGTTTGAGTCCGACTCTTGCACGAGTCGTTTGTTTCCCTTAAAATAGAGGTGTCTATTTAGGAAAATAATATTGTTATTTGGGTCCGACTCCTGCGCGAGTCAGTTATTTCCTTTAAAGTAAGAGTTTGTTTTGGAAAGGTACGAGTCGTGTCTGTTTACAACTCCTATTGCTGGAGTATAAATATGTACCTATGGGTCGTGAAATAAGACAATCAATCATCTATCAAACAAATCAATTACTCTTATTTACCTTTACTGCAATTTACCCTTTTATTGCATTAGTCTTAGTTTATCTATGAGTTCTTCAAATCTCGACGGACTGCATCTCTTCGATCTCCGTCAGAACCTTGCAAGTTCCGCGTGGGAGTAATCTGAGCTTTGACATCCGGGCGCATCGCTGTTGTCTCGTTTAGCTCTGCTCTAGTTATCCTAAAACAAGTCTGAGTCTTGGCATCCGGGCGTATCGTCGTTGTCTTGTTCAGATTTTGTTCTAGTTATCGTCCTTGTCGATTAATTGGTCAAATCGACTGGCACACCTTTGGATATCGAATTCGGGTAATAGCCCGAGGTGTTCGCAGATCCTGACGCTTTTTGTGTCAACACCTCTTTTGGCACACCCGGTGGGACAAATTATACATCTATCATGGGTGATAACTCCGACGTTAACCAGAGGAACGTCATTGAAGTCTCCGAGGCCGATCTAAAAGATGATCAAAGGCTGGCTATGGAGCGGGCTATGGAGGAGTACAAGCAATTGTATCTGAAGTCCTTCAGCCTAAGCAGGAGCGGCGAAGCCATCCAGAAGCAAGATCCGTCGTTGCCGCGGCAGGTCACGTCTGATGCCAATCCTGGTAAGCTGCAAGAGATGATTAATTCTGCCCTAAATCAAGCATTAATTAGCCACTCCAATGTGCTGTCCAATACTGTATACAATGCTGTCATGCAATTTTTAAAGAAGGACAAGCACCTCAATATGTTGGTCCAGCGTATCATCAACCTGGATCGGCATCTATAAACCCATCGGCAGCCCCAATGGCGTCCTCCACTCCCGTGGATCCGTCTACCGATGTGGCTACACCACCAAGGACAAATCCTGAAAGCGTCACCAAACTTAGTGCAGATCCAGTGGCGTTGGCAATGTCGGGACCTGCTATCCAGAATCATCCAGCTCCTGCCAACTGGTGGGGTTACTGTATGCCTTCAAATCCATCCACTGGTTCCAATCTAGTGCAGGGAGACAGTTCAGCTTGGAAGGGCTCCATGGCATCGGCAATACAATCACAGCCGATGATCCCTATGATGCATTACTCTACGTGTTCTCCAACTGCACAAGTGCCATCAGAAGATTTCTAGGTGGTGATTCCTAAAGTACCTCTGATGCCACCATCGGTGAATTCCGTGCCGATGCAACACAGTATAGCAACTGGAAGTCAACCTATGCTTGTAAATCCTCAAGCCGGAGTACTAGCATATCAAGGTAACCAATTTGTTGATTACTCTAAGGTGCAGGAGCAGCAGGTGCCAGTTAGCTATCAGCCATCGGTAAGTCACATGCCGATGATTTATAATTCTGGATGGGCCAATCAGCCGCCAGCTCAACAGCCTGGCATACTAATGTATCATAATGGAAGTCCAACAAACACTCAGAATGGGGCATCGGTACAGCAACCGATGAATATGACAACACAACATAACCCAGTAAGTGTGAAAAATTATCCATCGGTAAGTCAGCCGATGCATAATGTCCAGATGACTGGTGATGCGGCCGTGATAACTACTCCGCATCATCTTCTACCAAGACCTGAAGGGGCGCATCAGCCGGCTCCACCAGTCAACAATCAGCCAATGAGTCGGCAAGAGCAGGATGCGTATTGGACCGATAAGATTGCCGAAGTAATGAAAGAACAATTCGGCATTAAACCCAAGGTTAATACATATTCTTATCAGACGCCATATCCTCTAGCATACGATTTAATTCCTCTCCCAAATCGGTACAAAGTGCCTGATTTCACCAAATTCTCCGGCCAAGATGACACATCAACGATGGAGCACATCAACCGCTTCATTATCCAGTGTGGAGAAGCTGCCAGCAGAGAGGAACTGAAGGTGAGATTGTTCTCATCATCATTGTCTGGATCGGCATTCACATGGTTTATATCATTGCCTCCAAACTCTGTAATCACATGGGCCGATCTAGAGAGGCAGTTTCATAAATACTTCTTCGCTGGCATACATGAGAAGAAGATTACCGATTTGGTTAAGCTGAGGCAACGTAATGAAGAATCGGTGGAAAACTTTGTTCAGAGGCTGCGAGACGTAAAGAACAAGTGCTATAGCCTGGTACTTGATGATTGGCAACTGGCAGATTTGGCTTTCCAAGGACTACTGCCGCATATCAAAGATAAGTATGCGTCTCAAGAATTTGAAAGCCTAAGTCATCTGGTGCAAAGGATTGCCGATCAAGATGTCAAAACCTTTGAACCCAGGAAGACTCTGGAAGGTGACCTTCATTGGGCAAGAAGAAGATTCTGGGTCAGACGAAGAGCTAAGCATCGGTGCGGCCGAATGGGTGAAGGATAAGAAATCTATGTCTTGTCCGTTTGGCCAAAAGGAAGCTGAAAGATTCACCTTTGATATTACCAAGGCCAATAGGATGTTTGACTTATTACTTCAAGAAGGGCGGATCAAGTTGGCGCCTAACCAAGTAATTCCATCGGCTAAAGAGCTCAGAAAGATCAGGTATTGCAAGTGGCACAATGCGACTTCGCATAGTACCAATGACTGCAAACTATTCAGGCAGCAGTTGCAGTCAGAAATTGAATCTAGAAGAATTAGATTTGAAAATTCTAAAGCCCAAAAACCGATGAAGATTGATCAGCACCCGTTTCCAAATAATATGGTAGAAACCAGTGGAAAAACTAAAGTGCTGACATCGGAAGCTGCCAGGAAGAATGCATCGGTGGATCCTGACCATCAAGTAGCTGAGCGTGATGAGAGGAGGTTTGCCGATGACAGAAAGGGCAAGAAAGTTGCCGATGAAAATAGCAGTGCCAAGAGGGCTCCTGGTGTTGTAATCACGCATAGGCGGCCAAAACAAGATTATCAGCAATCGCAACAGGAGCGATATCGGCAGGAAGAAGAGCACCAAGAATGGCTTCGGCATAAGGACCACTGGAAGTGTCCCTTCTTCGTTCACTGTTGGGAAGAAGGCATCAAGTTACCTACTGCCGATAATTGTCCTGAATGCAATGGGTACTACCCTACCGATCGGTCAGAAAAGAAGCCTTGCTTTGACGATCGGATATCCAGGTATGCTAGGCCGCTCAGAGAGAAGAAATCGGCACATGACCGACTGGGGGGCAAGATCAGCGCGCATAACAGGCTTGGTAGGCGTGTTGGTCAAGAGGAACTTGAGGAGATGGCCAATGCAAGAGTGTCTGATGAAGAAATATCCTCCAGAGATCCAAACATTAGGAGTGGTGCCGACACAAGCAGCGAGAGGCAGCACCAGCCTGTTTGGAAAACCAAGCTTCCTCAGTGGTACCCTAAGGGTATGACGAAGACTCAAAAAAGGAGGATCCAGCGCGAACGCCAGAGCGACTTATATGACAGTGAAAATCCTTCAAGGGAAAAGCAGTGGAGGCCAAAGCGCAAGGATAGGGATCCATCGGCAGAAATCAATATGGTCGTCATATTGCCGATGGAGTTCATGACACCTGTCAATGACGAAGAAGAGGCTACAGAAATGGTGCAATTGGTCTTGGATCCGATGGCAGTTGTCTTTGAGAAACCTACCGATGATGAAAGGCAGCATCTGAGGGGCCTGTTTGTTAAGGGCAAAGTGGATGGACAGCCTGTAACAAAAATGTTGGTGGATGGCGGGGCGTCAATCAACATAATGTCGTACGTCATGTTCAGGAAGCTTGGGAAAGGCGACCAAGACTTAGTCAAAATAGACATGAAGCTCAAAGACTTTGAAGGCAATGTGTCACCAGCCATGGGAGCCGTATGTGTTGAATTGACCATCGGCAGTAAGACTTTGCCGACGACGTTTTTTGTGATTAGTGGCAAAGGCGCCTACAACTTGCTCCTAGGAAGGGATTGGATCCATGCCAACTGTTGTATTCCTTCTACTATGCATCAGAGCCTTGTGCAGTGGGTTGGAGATAAGATTGAAGTCGTCCGAAGTGAAGCCCCATCGATTGTTGCATCGGCAGAATCGGAAACTTATGAGCAAACTAGGTGCATATCAGGTGAAGCTTGGGACACGGAGTTCCTCAAAGTTGCTGATTACCACATTACACTGATCCAAGCAGTCGGTCCTGAAGAAGAGTTTTAATGGATCGATTTGCCGATGATGGAAAACTGGGACAGGGCTTCACATCCGCCGATGATTTACTCGAGATAGACATCGGCGATGGTAGTAAACATAGGCCTACTTTTATTAGTGCTAAGTTAGATTCCCAATGTAAACAGCAGTTAACCGATTTATTAAAGGAATACAAAGATTGTTTTACTTGGGATTATACGAAGATGCCTGGTTTAGACCAATCGATAGTCGAACATCGGTTGCCTATTAAGACTGGTTTCCAGCCACATCGGCAACCTGCGCGCCGATGCAATCCTACTATTCTACCTGATATTAAAGCTGAAATTACAAAGTTAATTGAAGCTGGATTTATTCGGCAATGCCGATATGCCGAATGGATTTCTAATATGGTTCCTGTGTATAAGAAAAATGGAAAACTTCGTGTTTGTATTGATTTCAGGAACCTCAACAAGGCTACACCGATGGATGGTTACCCGATGCCCGTTGCCGATCTGCTGATTGATGCTACTGTTGGACATCAAATCATTAGCTTCATGGATGGTAATGCTGGATATAATCAAATATTCATGGCTGAAGAAGACATATCCAAAACTGCTTTCAGATGTCCAGGTCACGTCGGTTTGTTCGAGCGGGTCGTAATGACTTTTGGGTTGAAGAACGCCGGTGCTACTTATCAAAGAGCAATGAATTTCATCTTTCATAAGTACATCGGCACGATAGTCGAAATCTATATTGATGATGTGGTGGTTAAATCCGGAAATTTTGAGAAGCATCTTGTCGATTTGCGAAAAATCCTGGAATGCACAAGGGAACATGGGCTGAAGATAAATGCTAACAAGTGTGCATTTGGTGTATCGGCAGGTCAATTTCTTGGTTTTATGGTGCATCAGAGAGGCATCGAGATCGGCAGAAAAATCTATTGATGCAATTAATAAGGTGGTTGCCCCTACAAACAAGACTGAGCTGCAATCCTTGATCGTCAATGTTGACACAAAAAGCGTCAGATCTGTGAACACCTCGGGCAACCACCCAAAGCTCGATGTCGAGGGCGTGCCAGTCGATTTGACCAATCAATCTACAAGGATGATAACTAGAACAAACTGAACGAGACGACGGCGATGCGCCCGACATCAAGGCTCAGATTGATCAAGGGTAACTAGAGCAGAGCTAGACGAGGCAAACAGCGATGCGCCCGGATTGCCAAAGCCTAGAGGTACTCCCACGCGGAACTAGCAAGGATTTGACGGAGATCAAGATGATGCAGCCCGTCGAAAGCTTGAAGAACTCGTTAAAGCTATAACTAATGCATAATAAGGGTAAATTGCGATAAAAGTAGGATAAAAAGTAGAATTTGTTTGTTTTGAATTGGATTGATTCTTTATTCCATGGCCCTCGGGCACATATTTATACTCCCGCATGGAGAGTTGTACAAGGACACGACTCATATCCTTCCTAAAACAAAAATCCTACCTTTAAGGAAACTGACTCACGCAGGAGCCGGATAACAATATTTATTTCCTAAACAAACACACCTATTTTAAAGGAAAATAAACAACTCATGCAAGAGTCGGACTCAAACTACTATAATAATGCTGGCACAAAACACCAGTTTCCTTACTCTCCTCTTTGATGAAAATTTTCCATCGACAGGTCCCTTCGATCCGCACCTTCCTTCTTTGGCCACTTGTAACCTTCCGCTGCCGCCAAGTACTAAGTCACGCTCATCGGCATCGGCAATACTTTCCCGATCAACAATCAGCAGCATCTCTTCATCGGCAATCGGCAATGAGCCTTATCGGCAATCGACAACCATCTTTCATCGGCAATCGGTAACGAGCCTCCATCGGCAATCGGCAATGACTCTTCGTCGGCAATCCTCCATCGGCAATTGGCAATGACTCTTCGTCGGCAATCAGCTTCAGCAAGACCATCTATTACCCTCTGTCGGCAAAGATCACCCAGCCTTCATTAGCAACACCCTTAGTCTTTCCACAGCACTCTCCCATCGGCCATATTGGCTCATACTTTACCAATGCCGATGGAAAACGACCATTGACCAGTCAAGCTTCAACCCATTTGACACGTGTCGAAAAACGGTGTCAACACATGCCCCCCAATTTCGGAGCATATAACTTTACGTGCCGAAATTCTCTCCATTGTAGCCGTTGCTGTAGCCGTTACCCCCTGAGATAGGCGTACAGTTTCCTCGATCCCCGCGTGTGGAACTGCAATTTAATAATAAAATCCCTCGATTGTAGAACGAACAGTTACAGACCACCTTGATCACCGCGCGTATCTACCGCGGGCCTCTCTACATTCCTGCACAGTGTGAAACAGAACCCCAAAACGCCCCTGAACAGGATTATAAAAGTTACCGGGATCCACACTGCCTTTTTACCCGAGCCCATTTTCACCTTCACCTTCCTGCCTTCGTCTTCAACCTCCGGCTGCTCTGAAGAACACAGGCTCGAGCAACAGTACTCCTTCGCACTCCAAGGACGAACCAAGCATCTCTCCGACTCCAAATGGCGATCCAAGTTGACATCCCGAAGGTAAGATTCATTCTCCATCCAATCCAACCTCTATGTACAGTTCTTTCTCCGCAAAAACCTGGTTTTATCCCCATTCTTCCTTCTGATTCGTCCCTTTTTCTTCGAACCCTAGGAGCTGTACAATAAAGTAATCATCCCCCTCGCTGGTTCCAATCTCAGTTGCCTAGGCCTAATGGGCAATCCAGACCCCACCTCCATCATCAATACAGAAACCAACCGGATACCGCTTAGATCTGAGAGCTTTGATCTAGGACTGTGGAAAGACACATTCCGCTCGTGGCCCAAGCACACCAAAGGATGGAAGAACTGGTTCTTGAGATTAGCCAGGTCACAGCAAGTGTACTGGCAGGAGCGTGACTTAGATCAATGCATTAGGCTCTCAATTGCCGATGCAGATAGGAATGAAAACTTGATGATGGCAGCTTCATATTTCTGGTCCGACAGCATGAACGCTTTCCTCTTCAGGCATGGACCAGCTACTCCCACCCTTGCCGATGTTTACATGCTGACTGGTCTGGATATCACCTCTGCCGATACGCTTAGCCTCTTCAACAGAAAAGCTGAGTACAAGGTGAACACCCGTAGTATCGGCGGCTGGACAGGTTACATTCAGGAACACCAGAAAACCGGATCGGTAACCCAACGGGAGCATGCCATCTTCTTAAACATGTGGTTGGAAAAGTTTGTCTTCTACGGCAAAACCATCGGCCCGACCACCATGCACCTCCCCGCGGCTGAACTGCTTGCCAATGGCACAAAGCTCCCTTTGGGCAGGTATCTCCTCGGATCAGTTTACCGATTGCTACATCAAGTATCCAATAAGCTGCTGCTAGGAGAGCCCATCGGCAATCTCGGAGGCCCTTGGTGGTTTGTCAACCTATGGCTAAACGCACATATGCACAAGGCTCTCGGGTTTGACCTATTTGCCCAACAATTCCCGAGGGACATATCAGAAGACTACCGATACGATGATGATGAATCGGCAACTCGGCCTCCGCTTAACTTTGGAGAAGCCGTCATAATGCTGCCAGGTACCGATGCCGATGTAGAGCACTTCGGCTACTATTTTCAGAAGTTTTACAACGGATTTCCTTCCTCGGAACGGGCCTGGTGGCCATATCTTGACGAACACAACCAGTTTCCGTTGCTGTTCAACCTATCTGACATGAGCTCGCCTGAGAACCAAGCAATCATGAGAACCAGCATCACTCCCCGAGCTATCCCAGTGAATATCTTTGGATCTGGGAAGAACACTCCACCATCCTATGAGTTTTACTATCCATCGGCAGCGGCGAGACAACTGGCATTTGGCCAACTGCCGATCAAGCTGTGCTATTCTAGGGTAGTAAGACCCAGGCAGGCAATCTCCAGCAATCTAGACTGGAATAAAGTCATCAGCCTCCCTGCCGATGCCGATCTGTCAGACCTTAACTTATCTTCCTGGTCGCCAACCTCCTTCATCACCAACGAGTTCAAGTCTTGGTGGCAAGAATGGAAGTGCCAGCTACTCGCCAAGTCTTCGCACTATTATCGGCACTTGATCGACGTCGATTACCTCATCCCCGACGACGCAGTAAGTCTGCTATCCGATGTACTTTCATTACTTTATTTGCCATCGGTATCAATACCTAACTCCTTTGCACCCATGCGCTTGACAGGCTGATGATCCAGTCCCCACAACGAGCAACAGCGATAGACCCTTCAATCTTCGGATGATGGGCCCTATATCGATCATCGGCAACAAAGCTCCGACGTTGGCTGCCTTCACGCCTCAACAGGTACCTACGCCGATGCCTACAACAGCTCAGGCTACATCGGCTACCGCTATTGCCTTGACGCAAACTTATGCAGTAAACTCATCTTTACTTGTACTGATCACATGCTGTTTCATCGGCAACATTTATTTTCATAACTCGCTTTGTATTTTCAGGCACTATGGTCATCGGCATCTGCTTCCAGCAGGCAAATGCCTTCCAGCCCGGCTGCCGATGCCCCCCGGTCTTCATCTAAATGGGTCGGCTCCCCTGCTGCTGCGCCGACGAAGAAGAGGCGCTTGAGGCTGGCTTCTCCTCCACCATTGGCTCCAACTGCACCATCAGCTGTCGATGCATCGCCAGCAAGACTACTTCTGGCTCCAGTCGCACCACCTGTCGGCGGGTCATCGGCAGAACCTCCATCGGCTTCTGTGCCCGATCAACCAATGGATGACGCCCCCGGCCAGGAGATAGCAGCTGCTGCGACAACCGAAGTGGCATCGACATCGTACCGGCCATGCTGAATGAAGAAACAACTCCCGCCATAGCAGCGGAGGTGGCATCGACATCGGCATCGTCAGCCAAACTACCCGGCGAAGGAACCACTCAACCCTCCGCAGCAACAGCGACGTCGGCATCGGCACCATCGACCTACGTCCCCGATGACAGAGCGCCACCACAAGAAACTGCCACCACATCGGAAGCGATACCAGCAACAACTACACCAACACCAGCGGCGTCGGCCGTTTCCCCAACACGGGCCCAGTCATCGGCATCTGCTGCCGATGTTCGGGATGAAGCTGGACCATCCAGTATGCCAAGCCCTAGGCAGGAGATCCGCTTCAAGACGGTAAGTCGATTACCTTAAAGCTCATGGTATAATTTTACAATCGGCATATTTTAACCTCTGTTTTCAGGCCCAAGATTCCCCAGACAGCCTCTTCTCCTACAGCTTAAATCTTCAGAATGAAGATGAGCGCCAAGGTCGCCTTCAAGCGGACAGCCTATTTCTTTTGCTGTCAACGTTCCTGATGACGATGAAGAGGAAAGCTCCACCCCGGCTCTATCGGCAGAAGTCAAGTCCAGACTTGAAGAATTGCTCTCCTTGCTACTGCAAGACACCTCTCAACTCTTCCAGGACTCATCGGCGGCAAGGATTATATTCAAAGATATCCAAAGCCATCTTTCCGCCGATGCAGCAGAAACCCTCCTCCAGGCAGCTTCTATTGACATCAAACAGATCCAGTACCAGAGGCTTATTCGTCGCATTGCTGATAGAGCGGCCCAAGCCAAGAGCGAGGAAGAGAAGCTCAAATTCAAATGCCTTGCCGATGAGAAGCACAGAAGCATTGGTCAAGCCAAAGTTTCCATCGGCAACCTTGACCAGGAAATCTCTCGACTGTTGGCAAGGAAGGAGGAGCTGCTGGCGGAGCTGCAAAAGGTTGAAGGGGATCTGACGGCTGCCAACCAACAAAAGAGCCAACTGTCCGACTCCATCGGGGCTTTACAGCAAGAAAGAGATCATAACGCCCGTCAAGCCATCCTATGGAAGAAGAAAATCAAGCCGGTTGAGGGTTCTGCCGATGCCGACGCTAAGGAGATAGATGAAATAGATCAAATTCGCCTGCGTGCGATAACAGTTATCCACTCCTTATTGTAATGCCTGTTGTATCGGCAAGGATGTAACCCGATACGTGATCTTGTCTTGTAATATAACGCTAGTTTGTTTTTACCGATGTTTTATAACTTTTCTTTTCATCGGCATTCAACTAAGCACTATGCATCTACCCATATGCTAGGGTAATATCTCTTTAAGTATTTGCCATTGATCTCCCTAGAAAATGCCACTCCCTCAAGAGTTTCCAAAATGTACGCATTACCAGGAGCAGACTGCTTTATCCGATAAGGACCTTCCCAATTAGGGGACCACTTTCCAAATTTAGAGCTCTTAGTCCCAATCGGTAAAATCAACTTCCAAACCAAATCGCCATCGGCAAATTCCTTTACCTTTACTTTCTTATCATACCATCGGGCAACCCTCTTCTTGTTCTCTTCAATACTAATTAATGCTCTTAACCGATGGCCTGCCAAATCTTCTAACTCATCCTTCATCAGAGTAATATAATCATCGGTCGTCAACTGATCCTGAAAAGATAATCGCCTAGAACCAGTTTTAATTTCCCAAGGTAGGACAGCATCGTGTCCATAAACCAACTGATACGGCGAAACCTTGATTGCACCATGACAAGCCATCCGATATGACCATAAAGCTTCGTTTAATACCATGCGCCACCTTCTGGAGTTTTCCTCAATCTTGCGCTTTATAAGCTTAATGACTCCTTTATTAGTCGCTTCAGCTTGACCATTAGCTTGGGCATAATAAGGAGAAGAATTTAACACCTTGAAACCGATGCTAGCAGCAAAGTCATCAAACTCTCCCGATGTGAACATGGTCCCTTGATCGGTAGTGATAGTCTGAGGAATACCAAATCGGTAAACGATGTGCTCCTTAACGAAATCCACCATGTTTGCCGATGCCACCTTCTTCAAAGGGATTGCCTCAACCCATTTGGTGAAGTAATCGGTAGCAACAAGTATGAACTTGTGCCCCTTGCTCGACGGCGGATAAATCTGACCGATGAGATGGATAGCCCATCCTCTGAACGGCCAAGGCTTGATTATAGGATTCATTGCCGATGCAGGTGCCCTTTACACATTACCAAACTTCTGACAGTCCTGGCACCCTTTAAAATAATTGAAGCAATCTTCCAGGATTGTTGGCCAATAATATCCATTCCGCCTAATCATCCACTTCATCTTGAATGCCGATTGATGTGCTCCACATACACCTTCATGGATCTCACCCATCAACTCTTTTGATTCCTCTTTGCCAAGACATCTAAGTAAGACCCCATCAATTGTTCGATAATACAAATCATCATCAAGGAGCACATACTTAGTGGCTTAGAACCTTAGACGCCTTTCAACCTTCCTGGACGGATCCCTCAAGTAATCGGCAATCTCCTTTTTCCATTCATCGGCAACTGTTACCGATGTCACGACTTCTTGAATCGACTGATATCCTGAAGCATTCTGTGCTAACCGATTGGCCTCTTCATTATGCAACCTTGGAATGTGTTCAAGGCGGTATTCTTTGAACTCCTTTAACAACTGCAAACACCGCTCATGGGCTGCAATTAACACTTCGCTTCGGCACTCGTATGTTCCGATCAACTGATTAATCACTAACATGGAATTACCGAAGATTTCAACAGCATCGGCACGCACCTCCCTGAGTAGTTCCAACCCCTTAAGCAAAGCCTGGTACTCAGCCTGATTGTTTGTCGAAGTGGCAACAATCGGCAATGAAATTTCATACCTCTGTCCTCGGGGTGAAATCAACAGAATACCGATACCTGCTCCATCCTTGCACGTAGACCCATCAAAGAATAGAGCCCAAGGAGCAATCTCAACAAAGCCCACCATATTGCAGTGCTGAGTGACAAAATCGGCCATCACCTGACCTTTAACAGTCTTTGCCGATTCATACCTTAGGTCAAACTCTGATAGTGCCAGAATCCACTTACCGATTCGTCCACTCAAAATCAGCATTGACAGCATGTACTTGACCACATCATCTTTGCAGACAACAGTGCATTCGGCCGACAGTAAATAATGTCTTAATTTAATGCAAGAGAAGTATAAACATAAGCACAATCTTTCTATGGCCGAATACCTGGTTTCAGCATCCACCAATCTTCTGCTCAAGTAATATATTACACGTTCCTTCCCTTCAAACTCTTGAATTAAGGCTGATCCGATAACACCGTCATCGGCAGACAAATATAACCTGGAAGGCTTCCCGTGTTGAGATAGAACTAAGACTGGAGGATTTACCAAGTATCTTTTAATCTCTTCTAAGGCTGTCTGCTGCTCTTCTCTCCATATAAACTCTTGATCGGCTTTCAATTTTAACAGAGGACTAAAAGATTTAATCTTA
The DNA here is from genome assembly GCA_022036555.1 of Microstegium vimineum. Classification (NCBI taxonomy): domain Eukaryota; kingdom Viridiplantae; phylum Streptophyta; class Magnoliopsida; order Poales; family Poaceae; genus Microstegium; species Microstegium vimineum. The sequence continues at coordinate 30,348,534 of CM039139.1, read as the reverse complement.
CCAGACAGATTGGATATAAATCTTCTAATGAAATTAATCTTGCCGATCAGAGACTGCAACTCAGTCTTGTTTGTGGGAGCAACTACCTTGTTAATTGCATCAATAGACTTTCTGCCGATCTCAATGCCTCTCTGATGCACCATGAAGCCCAGAAACTGCCCTGCCGATACGCCAAACACACACTTGTTAGGATTCATTTTTAATCCATGCTCCCTCGTGCACTCTAATATCTTCCGCAAATCGGCAAGATGCTTTTTGAAGCCTCCAGACTTAACCACCACATCATCAATGTAGATTTCAACAATTGTGCCAATATACTTATGAAAGATAAAATTCATTCCCTCTGATAAGTAGCATCGGCATTCTTCAATTCAAAAGTCATAACTACCCACTCAAACAAGCCAACGTGACCTGGACATCGGAAAGCAGTCTTGGATATGTCTTCTTTAGCCATGAATATTTGATTGTACCCAACATTACCATCCATGAAGCTAATAATTTGATGTCCAGCAGTAGCATCGATCAGCAGATCGGCAACGGGCATCGGGTAGCCATCCATCGGCGTAGCCTTGTTCAGATTCCTGAAATCAATGCAAACACGAAGTTTTCCATTCTTTTTATACACAGGAACCACATTAGAAATCCAATTAGCATATCGGCATTGCCAAATAAATCCAGCCTCGATCAACTTGGTAATTTCAGCCTTAATATCGGGTAAGATAGTAGGATTGCATCGGCGTGCCGGCTGCCGATGTGGCTGAAAACCAGACTTGATGGGTAACCGATGTTCAACTATCGATCGGTCTAAACCAGGCATCTCTGTATAATCCCAAGCGAAACAATCTTTATTCTCCTTTAATAAATCAATTAACTGCTGCTTACATTGGGAATCTAACTTAGCACTAATAAAAGTAGGCCTAGGTTTACTACCATCGCCGATGTCGATCTCGAGCAAGTCATCGGCAGACGTAAAGCCCTGCCCCAATTTTCCATCATCGGCGAACTGATCCATTAAGACTCCTCCTCAGGACCGACTGCTTGGATCGACTTGATGCGGTAATCGGCAACTTTGAGGAACTCTTTATCCCAGGCTTCGCCAGATATGCACCTGGTCTGCTCATAAGTGTCCAACTCTGCCGATGCAACAGTAGATGGGGCTTCACCGCGGACGACTTCAATTCTATCCCCGATCCACTGTACCAGGCTCTGATGCATAGTAGAAGGGATACAGCAATTAGCATGGATCCAATCCCTTCCGAGGAGCAAGTTGTAAGTGCCTTTGCCGCTGATTACAAAGAACGTTGTCGGCAAAGTCTTACTGCCGATGGTTAAGTCAACACATACGGCTCCCATGGCGGTTGACACATTGCCTTCGAAGTCCTTGAGCTTCATGTCGGTCTCGACCAAATCCTGATCACCTTTGCCAAGCTTCCTGAACACGACATAGGGCATTATGTTGATCGATGCGCCACCATCCACTAGCATCTTGGTCATCGGCTGACCATCCACTCTGCCTTTAACAAACAGAGCCCTTAAGTGCTGCCTTTCATCTTCGGCAGGCTTTTCAAAGATAGCCATCATCGGATCCAGCATCAATTGTGCCATATCGGCAGCCTCTTCATCATCGTTGACGGGCGCCATGAACTCCATCGGCAACATGACAACCATGTTTATGTCTGCCGATGGGCCCCTGTCCTTACGCTTCGGCCTCCATTGCTTCCCTTCTGAGGGTTCTGCACTGTCATGCAGGTCATCACGGCGCTGGCGCTGAACCCTCCTCTTCTGGGTTTTAGTCAAACCCTTAGGGCACCATGGAGGAAGCTTGGTCTTCCAGACGGGTTGGTGCTGCTTCTCACCACTTGCATCGGCGCTTCTTCCGATGTTGGGATCCCTGGAGAATGTTTCTTCCTCGGGCACTCTGGCGTTGGCCATCTCCTCCAGCTCCCTCTGGTCAACACGCCTGCCAAGCCGATCATGGGCACTGAGTTTGCCCCCCAGTCGGTCATGTGCCGATATGTCCTCTCTGAGCGGCCTGGCGTACCTGGGTGCCTGATCATCAAAACAAGGTCGCTTACCTGACCGATCGACTATGTAGTACCCATTGCATTCTGGACAGTTATCGGCAGTGGGCAGCTTGATGCCTTCTTCCCAGCAATGAACGAAGAAGGGACACCTCCAGTGGTCCTTATGTCGAAGCCATTCCCGATGCTCCTCTTCTTCTTGCCGATACTGCTCTTCACGTGATTGCCGATACTGTTCTTCACGTGATTGTCGATACTGTTCTTCACGTGATTGCCGATGATATCGCCCTGGCTGTTTGTGAGTAATCACCACTCCAGGAGCCCTGTTGGCGCCATTACCCTCATCGGCAACCTTCTTACCCCTTCTGTCATCGGCAAACCTCCTTGCGTCGTGCTTAGGCACTTGATAGTCAGGGTCTACCGATGAGTTCCTTCTGGCAGCTTCCGATGTCAGCACTCTGGTCTTTTTGCTGATCTCCACCATGTTGTTTGGGAACGGATGCTGATCTATCTTTATCGGTTTCTGGACTTTAGAGTTTTCAAACTTGATACGCCCAGATTCGATCTCCGACTGCAACTGCTGCCTGAATACTTTGCAGTCATTGGTACTGTGTGAGGTTGCATTATGCCACTTGCAGTACCTAATCTTCTTGAGCTCTTCGGCCGATGGAATCACTTGATTGGGCGCCAACTTGATTCGCCCCTCTTGCAGCAATAGGTCAAACATCCTATCGGCCTTGGTAATGTCAAAGGTGAACCTCTCAGTCTCCTTTTGGCCGAATGGACAAGACACCGGCTTCTTATCCTTCACCCATTCGGCCGCATCGACACTCAGCTCTTCATCCGACCCGGAGTCTTCTTCTTTTTCGATGAAGGTCACCCTCTTGTTCCAAGTCTTCCTGGGCTCAAAGGCTTTGATATCTTGATCGACAATCCTCTGTACCAGGTGACTTAGGCTCTCAAACTCCTGGGACGTGTACTTGTCCTTGATATGCGGCAGTAACCCTTGGAAGGCCAAATCTGCTAGTTGCCGATCATCAAGCACCAGACTGTAGCACTTGTTCTTCACGTCCCGTAGCCTTTGCACAAAACTCTCTACTGATTCGTCGTTGCGCTGCCTCATTTTGACCAAATAGGTAAGCTTCTTTTCATGTACACCAGCAAAGAAATACTTGTGAAATTGCCTCTCTAGATCGACCCATGTAATTATAGAATTTGGAGGTAATGATATGAACCATGTGAATGCCGATCCAGACAATGACGAAGAGAACAATCTCACCCTTAACTCCTCCCTGCTGGCAACTTCTCCACACTGAATAATGAAGCGGTTGATATGCTCCATTATCGACGTGTCGTCTTGGCCGGAGAACTTGGTAAAATCGGGCACCTTGTACCGATTTGGAAGAGGAATCAAGTCATATGCAGGCGGGTACGGGGTCCGATATGAGTGTGTGTTGACCTTGGGTTTGATACTGAATTGGTCTTTCATGACTTCGGCAATCTTACCGACCCAGTACGCGTCCTGCTCTTGCCGACTCATTGGCCGATTGTTGACTGGTGGAGTCGGCTGACGCGCCTCTTGAAGATGTGCAGTAGTCGCGGGCGCAGCACCAGTCATCTGGACGCTATGCATCGGCTGACTTACCGATGGGTAGTTCTGCATACTTGGCGGATTTGGCTGAACTGTTACATTCATCGGTTGCTGCACCGATGGTCCACTCTAAGTGTAAGTTGGGCCTCCATAATAATACATCGGCGCACCAGGCTGCTGAACTGGTGGCTGGTTGACCCATCCAGGATTATAAAGCATCGGCATGTGACTTGCCGATGGCTGATAGCTGACCGGAGCATGCGGCTCTTGAATCCTAGAGCAATTGATCACCAGATTACCTTGGGGAATCGGTACTCCAGCTTGAGAGTTTGCCGCCAGAGATTGACTGCCGGTGGTCATAATATGTTGCATCGGCACAGAGCTTGCCGATGGTGGCATCAGAGGTATCTTGGGGATTACTTGGAGATCATCTGATGGCACTTGTATGGTCGGAACAGGTGCAGAGTTGTGAGTCATATGAGCCATCGGTTGTGATTGTGTTGTGTTGCCGATGTCGTAGAATTCCTCCAGGCTAAACCGTCCCCCTGCATCAGATTAGAACCAGCATATAGATTTGGAGGCATACCGTATCCCCACCAGTTAGCGGGGGCTGGCCCTGAAGTTGCCGACGCGGCCGGATCTACACTGAACTTAGTAGTATCGCCAGCGTTCGGTCTTGGTGATGTAGCCATATCGGCAGATGGTTCCACAGGGGTGGAAGATGCCATTTGGGCCGCCGATGGGCTTGCAGATGCCAACCCAGGTTGATGGTACGCTGGACCGACATATCGCAGTGCATGCCCTTCTTTGAATGTTTGCGCGAAGGCATTGTAGACGGTATTGGACAGCACGCTGGAGTGGTTAATCAACGCCTGATTTACAGCAGTATTAACCATCTCTTGTAGCTTACCATGGTTGGCGTCGAATGTGACCTGCCGTGGCAACGACGGATCCTGCTTCTGAATTGCTTCGCCGCTCCTGCTGAGGCTGAAGGATTTGAGATACAGCTGTTTGTATTCCTCCATAGCCCGCTCCATGGCCTGCTTCTGATCATCTTTCAGATCGGCCTCAGACACTGCAATGACATTCCTCTGGTTGACATCGGCGTGATCAGCCATGCCAGATGTGTAGATCTGTATAATTTGGTCCCACTGGGCGTGCCAAAAGAGGTGTTGACACAAAAAGCGTCAGATCTGTGAACACCTCGGGCTATTACCCAAAGCTCGATGTCGAGGGCGTGCCAGTCGATTTGACCAATCAATCGACAAGGATGATAACTAGAACAAATTGAACGAGACGACGGCGATGCGCCCGGACATCAAGGCTCAGATTGATCAAGGGTAACTAGAGCAGAGCTAGACGAGGCAAACAGCGATGCGCCCGGATTGCCAAAGCCTAGAGGTACTCCCACGCGGAACTAGCAAGGATTTGACGGAGATCAAGATGATGCAGCCCGTCGAAAGCTTGAAGAACTCGTTAAAGCTATAACTAATGCATAATAAGGGTAAATTGCAATAAAAGTAGGATAAAAAGTAGAATTGGTTTGTTTTGAATTGGATTGATTCTTTATTCCATGGCCCTCGGGCACATATTTATACTCCCGCATGGAGAGTTGTACAAGGACACGACTCATATCCTTCCTAAAACAAAACTCCTACCTTTAAGGAAACTGACTCACACAGGAGCCGGATAACAATATTTATTTCCTAAACAAACACACCTATTTTAAAGGAAAATAAACAACTCATGCAAGAGTCGGACTCAAACTACTATAATAATGCTGGCACAAAACACCAGTTTCCTTACTCTCCTCTTCGATGAAAATTCTCCATCGGCACGTCCCTTCGATCCGCACCTTCCTTCTTTGGCCACTTGTAACCTTCCACTGCCGCCAAGTACTAAGTCACGCTCATCGGCATCGGCAATACTTTCCCGATCAGCAATCAGCAGCATCTCTTCATCGGCAATCGGCAATGAGCCTTATCGGCAATCGGCAACCATCTTTCATCGGCAATCGGTAACGATCCTCCATCGGCAATCGGCAATGACTCTTCGTCGGCAATCAGCTTCAGCAAGACCATCTATTACCCTCTGTCGGCAAAGATCACCCAGCCTTCATTGGCAACACCCTTAGTCTTTCCACAGCACTCTCCCATCAGCCATATTGGCTCATACTTTACCGATGCCGATGGAAAACGACCATTGACTAGTCAAGCTTCAGCCCATTTGACACGTGTCGAAAAACGGTGTCAACAGTCAAGATTAACTTCATTAGAAGATTTATATCCAACTTATCTGGTAAGATTAAATCTTTTAGTCTATTGTTAAAACTGAAAGCCGATCAAGAGTTTACATGGAAAGAAGAACAACAGTTAGCCTTGGAGGAGATCAAAAAATATTTGGTGAACCCTCCAGTCTTGGTTCCACCTCAACACGGGAAGCCTTTCAGGTTGTATTTGTCGGCCGATGACGGTGTTATCAGATCAGCCTTAATTCAAGAATTTGAAGGGAAAGAATGTGTGATATATTATTTGAGCAGAAGACTGGTAGATGCTGAAACAAGGTATTCGGCCATAGAAAGATTATGCTTATGTTTATATTTCTCTTGCATAAAATTGAGGCATTATTTATTGTCGGCCGAATGTACTGTTAGCTGTAAAGATGATGTAGTTAAGTATATGCTGTCGATGCCAATATTAAGTGGAAGAATTGGCAAATGGATTCTGGCACTTTTAGAATTTGATTTAAGGTATGAATCGGCTAAGACAGTTAAAGTTCAAGTGATGGCCGATTTTGTTACTCAGCATTGCAATGTGGTAAGCTCTGTAGAGATTGCTCCTTGGACTTTGTTCTTTGATGGGTCTACATGCAAAGAGGGGGCAGGTATCAGTGTTCTCTTAATTTCACCCCGGGGACGGAAGTATGAGATTTCGTTGCCGATTGTTGCTACGTCAACAAACAATCAAGCTGAATATCAAGCTTTAATAAAAGGGTTGGAATTACTCAGGGAAGTGCGTGCCGATGTTGTTGAAATTTTGGCGACTCTATGTTGGTGATCAATCAATTGACTGGGGTATATGAATGCCGAACTTAAGTGTTGATTGCGCACCATGAAAAGTGTTTACGGTTATTGAAAGAATTCAAAGAGTACTGCCTTGAGCATATTCCTAGGTTGCATAATGAAGAGGCCAATCGGTTAGCACAGAATGCTTCAGGATATCAGCCGATTCAAGAAGTCATGACATCGGTAATGGTTGCCGATGACTGAAAAAAGGAAATCGCCGATTACTTAAGAGATCCATCTAAGAAGGTTGAAAGGCGTCTAAGGTTCCAAGCTACCAAGTATGTGCTCCTTGACAATGAATTGTATTATCAGACGATTGATGGAGTTTTGCTCAGATGCCTTGGTAAAGAGGAATCAAAAGAATTAATGGGCGAGATCCATGAGGGTGTGTGTGGAGCACATCAATCGGCATTCAAGATGAAGTGGATAATTAGGCGAAATGGATATTATTGGCCGACAATTCTTGAAGATTGCTTCAACTATTTTAAAGGGTGTCAGGATTGTCAGAAGTTTGGTAATGTACAGAGGGCGCCCGCGTCGGCAATGAATCCTATAATCAAGCCTTGGCCATTTAGACTCATCGGCCAAATTTATCCACTGCCAAGCAAGGGGCATAAGTTTATACTTGTTGCTACCAATTACTTCACGAAATGGGTTGAGGCGATTCCTTTAAAGAAGGTAACATCGGCAAACATGGTAGATTTTGTAAAAGAACACATTGTTTACCGATTCGGTATTCCTCAAACTATTACTACCGATCAAGGAACCATGTTCACATCGGGAGAGTTTGATGAATTTGTTGCTAGTATGGGGTTCAAGGTATTAAACTCTTCTCCTTATTATGCTCAAGCTAACGGTCAGGCTGAAGCAACTAATAAAGGAGTCATTAAGCTTATCAAACGCAAAATTGAAGAAAACCCTAGAAGGTGGCATATAGTGTTAAATGAAGCCCTATGGTCGTATCGGATGGCTTGTCATGGTGCAACCAAAGTTTCGCCGTATCAATTGGTCTATGGGCATGATGTTGTCCTACCTTGGGAAATTAAAACTGGTTCTAGGCGATTGTCTTCTCAAGATCAATTGACAGTCAATGAATATGATACTCTTATGAAGGATGAGTTAGAAGACTTAGCAGGTCATCGGTTGAGGGCTCTAATCAGCATTGAAGAAAATAAGAAAAGGATTGCCAGATGGTATGACAAGAAGGTAAAGGTGAAGGAGTTTGCCGATGGCGATCTGGTATGGAAATTGATTTTACTGATTGGGACTAAGAGTTCTAAGTTTGGAAAATGGTCTCCTAATTGGGAGGGTCCATTTCGGATAAGTCAGTCTATTCCTGGCAATGCCTATATTTTGAAAACTCTCAAAGGAGTTGTATTTTCCAGAGCAATCAATGGTAAATACTTGAAGAAATATTACCCTAGTATTTGGGTAGACGCATAGAGTACCCGTTCGAATGCCGATGAGAATAAGTTATGTGACATCGGTAAAAAGCATACTGGCGTTATATTACAAAGCAAAATCAAGTATCACTGTTACACTTGCCGATATGATGAATTACAACAAAGATTGAATGGCTGATATCGCACGCAGGCAAATTTGTTCTATTTTTTCCATCTCTCTGATATCATCATCGGCAGACCCTTCAACTGGCTTGATTTTCTTCTTCAGCAGGATAGCTTGTCGGGCATTTGCGTCTCTTTCTTGCCGCAGGGCCTTAATGGTATCGGGTAGTTGAGCTTTCTTTTGGTTGGCTGTGTTCAGGGCTTCTTCAACCCTTTTCAGTTCAGTCAGCAACTCTTCCCTCCTTACCGATAGCTGAACGATCTCTTGCTCAAGATTGACGTCGGAAGCTTCTACTTGGCCGATGTCCTTGTGCTTCTCATCGGCAACTTATTTGAACTTAAGCATTTCTTCTTCAAGCTTTGATCGAGCAGTCCTATCGGCCATGCGACGAGAGAGTCTTTGATACTAGAGTTGCTTGCTCTCAAGAAACGCTGCCTGGAAGAGTGTTTCTTCTGTATCGGCAGATAGGTGGCCTTGGATGTCTTTGAAAGCTATCTTTACTGCAGTGGAGTCTTGGACGAGATGGGATGTGTCTTGTTGCAGTAAGGATAGTAATGTTTCAAGCTTGAGTTTAATCTCTGACGATAAAGCTGGAGCGGAGCTTTCTTCGTCTTCATTTTCGTCGAGAAAGTCGACGACGAAGGAGAACAAGCTATTTGCTGGAGCAGAACCTTCTCTGTTTTTGTCTTCACCAGGGAGGTTGACGCCGAAGGAGAACAAGCTATCGGGGGAGTCTTGATCCTAAAAAAGGAAAAGATTAGGGCTTGCTGATCTTAAATTTATGTTACGAGTTTTATGATAGTCAGCTTACCATCTTAAAACGAATCTCTTGCCTGGGACTTGGGAAGGCAGTTGGTGCAGCGTCCTCTTGGAGATTGGCAGCAGTTGTCGATGAACTTGCTTCCATAGGAGGAGCAGTTGGTGCTAGTGGTGCTGTTGTTGATGTTGCTTCTGCTGTGGTGGCTGGCTCCTGTGGTGGTGATGCCGTTCTCTGATCGGGGATTTCAGCTGGTGAAGCTGCCGATGCCGATGTCACCTCCGCTGTCGCAGTGGGCGGTGGTGTTGTCTCTTGGTCGGAGATGTCGTTCAGTGGATGTTCGGGAATAGGCGTCGATGTTGGTTCTGTCATTGGTACATCGGCAGGGGTTGGTGATGCAACTGGGGTGGCCCGCCTCAAGTGTTTCTTCTTCGGAGCAGCGGTTGGTGAACCGGCCCTTTTTGGTTGCGAAGCTTGGGGGGCATCGGCAGCGTGAGTTGGAGAAGCTTGTACGTCTGGAGCAATTGCCGATGACCTCGCTGCCTGAAAAATGTTTGGTGCAAGTTACGTAAAGTAATGTTGCCGATGAGCAGTTTGTGATCAGTATAAGTAAAAGTAAAACTTACTGCGAAAGCTCGTGCCAAGATGGCAGCAGCAGCCGATGGAGTAGCAATGGTCTTTGCAGGCGTCGGCTTGGGCTTGAGAGTGACCTTAGGTACCCTCTGAGGAATGAAGGCAACCAGTGTAGGAGCATTGTTGCCGATGATTGATACAGGGCTCATTACTCAAAGACGGAGAGGTTTGCCGCTCTTGCTCATTTTTGGGATTGGATCGTCAGCCTGTTAAATAAAAGAAGATCAGATGCCGATGGTAGAAGATAATGAGAAATGTACTAGAGTTAAGAACTTACTGCATCATCGGGAATGATGTAATCGGCGTCGATCAAATGCCGATAGTAATGTGATGATTTGGCGAACATTTGGTTTCTCCATTCTTGCCACCAGGATTTGTATAACTCTGTCATAAAAGATGTTGGTGCCCAGGAAGATAGGTCGATGTTTGATGTATCAGCATGAGGAGAGAGATTGATAATCCTGTTCCAATCCATGGCACTGGAGATAGTTTCCCTTGGCTTTATCACATTGGCGAAGCTGAGTTTGATCGGTAATTGGCCAAATGCCAGCTGCCTTGCTGCTGCCGATGGATAATAGAACTCATAAGATGGAGAAGAGTTCTTCCCAGTTCCAAAGATGTTGACTGGAATGGCTCGAGGAATAATGCTGACCTTCATGATTGTTTCATTCTGTGGCACATTCCAATCAGTAAGGTTGAATAACAACGGGAATTGGTTGTTCTCATCAACATAAGGCCACCAAAGCCGTTCTGCGACAGGGATTCCATTGTAGAGCTTTTGGAAGAATCTGCTAAACTGATCTGCATTGGCATCGGTTCCTGGTAGCACTATGATAGCTTCCCCAAAATTGAGTGGGGGACGACTTGCCAATTCATCATCGTCATATACATAATCTTCCGATATATCCCTTGGAAATTGCTGAGCGAATAAGTCAAATTGAAGAACCTTGTACATGTGTGCATTTAACCACATGTTTATGAACCACCAAGGACCCCCGAGGTTGCCGATGGACTCGCCTAACAGTAACTTCTTGGACACTTGGTGTAGAAGATGGTATACTGATCCAAGGAGATATCGGTCGAGAGGGAGTCTTGTTCCATCGGCCAGGAGCTCTGCTGCAGGGAGGTACATGGTGGTAGGTCTGACGGTTCTGCCACATAAGATAAACTTTTCTAGCCACATGTTCAAAAAGATGGTGTGCTCTCTTTGACCTACCGATCCAGTCTTTTGGTATTCCCGAATGTAACCAGTCCAGCCGCCGATATTGCATGTGTTCACCTTATACTCAGCCTTCCTATTGAACAGGGCAGGGGTATCGACAGAGGAGACATCGAGGCCGGTAAGCATGTGCACATCAGCAAGGGTGGGAGTGGCTGGTCCGTGTCTGAATAAGAAGGCATTCATTGTATCGGACCAAAAATAAGATGCAGCCATCATCATATTTTCGTTCTTTTCCATATCGGCAATGGAGAGTCTAATGCATTGGTCCAGGTTGCGCTCTGACCAGTAAACTTGTTGTGTTCTGATTATTTTGAGATACCAATTCTTCCATCCGTTGGTGGGTTTAGACCATGAACGGAAAGCATCTTTCCATAACCCTAGACTAAAGCATTCGGATCTGAAAGGGATGCGGTTGGTTTCCGCATTAATCAGATTGGTGGGATCAGGGTTTCCCATTGGGCCTAAACAGTTGAAGTTGGATTGTTCAATGGGGATTATGACTTTGTTGTATATTTCCTAGGTTTCAGAAAAACAAAAAAGGAGAAAGGGGAAAAAATTACGCAGTTGATGCGGAAAAGAAATTTGCAGGAAATAAAGCGAGAAGGGAGCAGGTTTACTTTGGGAACTTCGAAGTTGATCGCCATTGGTGTTGTTCATGCTCTGCTGGAAGAAGACGCCGCCGCTTGAGTTCGCAGGATTGTTCTTCAGAACCGCCGCCAAGGTTGAAGACGAAGGCAAAGGGAAGTGAATGCAGGCTTAGGGTAAAGAACAGATTGGATGGTGGTAATTTTTATAAGCCTGGTCAAGGGTATTTTGGAATTTTCTTCACACTGAGCAGGAATGTAGAGAGGTATGCAATAGGTATGCGCAGCAATCGAGGAGATATGATTAGGTTTGCAACTGTTCGCGCTGTGGTCGCGGGATTTTATTAATAAATTACGGTTTTGCGCGTAGTAATCGAGAAAGTTGTGTAGTTATCTTGGAGAGAGCAGTTACAGTAGAGAAAATTTCGGCGCGTAAAATATTCTACACTCCAAAATTGGGGGGCATGTGTTGACACCATTTTTTGGCATGTGTCAAATGAACTAAGACTTGCGTTGATCGGTAGCAGTTTTCTATCGGCATCGGAAAGTCATCGGTTAACGTTACCGATGAGAATGAATTCTGCAAATAAAGATAAGTTTGTTGCCGATGGAAGCTGAGCAACAGCAATGGTTGCCGATAAAGGTATTGCCGATAAGGATATTGCCGATGGGAGTGAAGGATGGCCGATTGGGGATATTACCGATAAGGAGACAATGCCGATGGGCACAGGGTGACGTGGCAGTTGACGTCAGCAGGGGATTGCCGATGGCAATAAAAGGAAGTTGCGGATTGAAGATTCTGCCGATGGAAAGTTTCATCGAAGAGAAGGCATAAGGGAACTGGTGATCTCATACCAGTATTATTATGGCAGTTTGAGTCCGACTCTTGCACGAGTCGTTTGTTTCCCTTAAAATAGAGGTGTCTGTTTAGAAAAATAATATTGTTATTTGGGTCCGACTCCTGCGCGAGTCAGTTATTTCCTTTAAAGTAGGAGTTTGTTTTGGAAAGGTACGAGTCGTGTCTGTTTACAACTCCTATTGCTGGAGTATAAATATGTACCTATGGGTCGTGAAATAAGACAATCAATCATCTATCAAACAAATCAATTACTCTTATTTACCTTTACTGGAATTTACCCTTTTATTGCATTAGTCTTAGTTTATCTAAGAGTTCTTCAAATCTCGACGGGCTGCATCTCTTCGATCTCCGTCAGAACCTTGCAAGTTCCGCGTGGGAGTAATCTGAGCTTTGACATCCGGGCGCATCGTTGTTGTCTCGTTCAGCTCTGCTCTAGTTATCCTGAAACAAGTCTGAGTCTTGGCATCCGGGCGTATCGCCGTTGTCTTGTTCAGATTTTGTTCTAGTTATCGTCCTTGTCGATTAACTGGTCAAATCGACTGGCACACCTTTGGATATCGAATTCGGGTAATAGCCCGAGGTGTTCGCAGATCCTGACGCTTTTTGTGTCAACACCTCTAAATTATGGCCTCTTTTTCTACCCTTGGCAAAACCTATGCAAAAGATAAACTATCTAGATGTGCAACTATGGTTTTGCTAAGTGTCGCCATCTCTACCGCAAAAGATCACAAGATAAACAAAGTAAATGCGGAAGGTAAAGAGCAAGGTAGAGATGCAAACTCCCGTCGACGACTCTGGTACTTTTACCGAGGTATCAAAAAGCGCGCAAGCTTCCCCCTAGTCCTCGTTGTAGCCCCTCGCAAGGAATCCCGCGCAAGGGCCAAGCTCCCAGTCGGGTAACTCCGTGTATAGCCTCGGGCTCTCCCCACGTGCAAGTGGGTCTCCGATGTGCCTTACGGCAAGCCTCTCCCGGATGCTCTCCGCCGTCTTCACTATCAAGCTTCCGGCCGAAACGCCGCGGGCCTTGTTCCCTTCGGTACACTGGTGGCGGCTACACCACAAACGCGGTTGGTGTGATCGCGCAAGATTACAAGCCCCACCGAGTACAAGCTTGGTGTGCGCAAGCACCCTTTGATCAAGAGGTTTACAAACCTCACTAACACTAGGCTTACACCTAGAGCAAGCGCAATGAGCAATGGTCTAACTAGCCTATGCACTTCGCAAAGCACAAATGCTAATCACCAAGTGTATCACTAAGCTCTATGCATATGGAGATCACTAGAATGGTGTACAACACCCTTGGTATGTTTCCTCAAGTCTCCACGCCTTAATTTGGCTGGCCAAGGGTCATATATATAGGCCCCAAGCCAAATGGAGTCGTTGGTACCTTGATGCAGCTCCTCTGCGTAGCTCCAGACGCAGGCAGCAAGGGGGGGGGGTCCGGACTAATCGTTGTGCGTCCGGACCTTCCAACGGTCTTCTGCACATAGCGGCTGACAGTGGGTCCGGACGCTGTCTATGGTCCGGAGTCCACTGTCCGGACAGCGTCCGGAGTCCTCGCACGCCTCTGGAACCTCTCTGTATAGAGTCCGGACGCCATTGTTGGTCCAGACCCCGTGCTCCGATCAGCGTCCTGAGTCCTTGGAGCTCTCGGGTTCTTCTCTGTGTGCGTCCGGACGCAAGCACCTATGGTCCGGACTCGCACTGTTCATAGCGTCTGGACCTGCTGAATTTCGCAGACCAAACCCTAGGTGTCCGGACGCATCCGCAATGGTCCGGACCTTCCTGTTTATAGTGTCTGGAGCCCTTTTCTTCACTGTTTTCATCCAGGCTGATTTCCAAAAGTCCCGACGCTCGTCGCCTCGTGTCCGGAAGACTTTGTATCTTCGCGGTCTTGCTTTCGAGTAGGTTCCATCCTCCATGCTTGAACTATGCTTGATCTTTTAGGTCTTCTATATGCTTCAAATGTCTTGCTTGCTGTGTTGCCTAAGTCCAAAGCATGTTTGCACCCTATTGGTCTACAAAATAAACACTTGCAAATACGTTAGTCCAATTTGGTTATGTTGATCATCAAACACCAAAATACAAACTAAATGGGACATGGGACCCATGTTCCTTACAACTCCTCAGGCTCAACGATGAAGCAAGAGTCATGCCAACTCTCCTAGTTCTTGCTTATGGAAGAATTCTGGCAGAGCTCATCAAGGTGCTTGGAGGTATGGAAATTATAGGACCAATAGCATATGCGTCGACATTTGTAGCAATGTCCCTCCCCCTACTCATACGATCTCTTTGGATTCGGGTTTTACCTTTGAGCTTTATCCTTACCTTTGTCTTTGAACATTACACCTTTCTTTCCTTTAGTGTTAGGCACATTGTTACTTCAATGCATTTGAAGTACTCTATGACCTTATTCTATTGTTACACATGTTGGAATGAAAAGTTTTTTTCTAGTTATGTCTGCGCATGTGATCTTGTAGACACAATCCTATGTAAGGTAGTAGAGACTTGTGAAGGCTATGGTTGCTTAGACGGTAGTAGAGACTTGTGAATGCTATGATTGCTTAGACGTTCACATTGGAGACACAATTGTATGAAGGGTAGAAAATTATACACTGCCACATACTTTTAAGTTATTGGAGCAAAGTGACCTAACCATGTCAACCTCTGTTGCATCAACATGTGAACTAACCAATCATGATTCTTCAACCCCGTTTGGTAAGGCTTCAAACGGCTTCAACTTCTCTAACGCATTTACACTTCACATGTGAGAGGAGGAAGGACAGATAAAAAACGGCTCATGTGGCTATTTGGAGCCTTGCCAAACGGGCCTTCATGGGCCATGATCCTTCCTAGGTTGTCACATGTTAATTGAAAAATCCAATGTGCAAAAGTAGGATTCCAACATAGTATAATCTTCAAGACTACACGTTTTCCAGATATTTTTCAAAACTTATAATCTTTACGATTCAAATATACTAGTTTGTGCAAGAAAATATATTTGATCATATAAATCTTTTACCCTTGCCCGATAACAAAACTACACCGTTTATCAACAAATCAGTGTGCACATAGAACAAAGAAAGACCTGAAGGAATTGAAAGCTCTTATTCCCTTACTTAATTCTCTTCCTTTCTTTTGCATCTGTATCTAAATCCTCACCATTTAATTAGCTTCCTTGCTTATTTTCACAACAGTCAACGCAGTAATAATAAGATATGATAATATGGTATATTCCAACCCAGGTATGGTCAGCCAACCAGCCAAACAACGCCACATTTTTTATGTGCACCACAATACAGTGAATCAACGGAATTTCATGGATATCTGTAACATCTCCAACAGCCAACACCACTCCCTCTCTTCCCCTATTCAGGAAAATTGGCAACACAGCAGCGAAGGGAAAAAAACGAGTCAAGACCAGACCTCTAACCCTCCCTTCCCAAAGAAAAAAAAAAGTACTCCTTTTCCATGAGTCCTGAACCAAGATATGCTTCATCCCATCTAGGCGGCCTCGTTCCCCAGAAAATGGCCAAGGGAAGTTGCGCATGTCTGCATGCTTGGTTCCGAGTTATCAAGGTTTCACGACACGCAGGAGCCAAGTGGCCTGTTTGGTCTTTTACTCTCTTCCAAGCTGTATGTCCACAAATATCCTCTGCCTTTGCCTTCTGATCCTACCAGTGTAACACTCACCTGTGATTAAACCCTGCAAATAGCCAAACAAGATTAACAATGTCAATGGATTTCCCCAAAAAGATAGTTTGGACCATTCACGGCCGGATGAAACACAACACCTAAGTTCCTTTGTATATTCTTTTATAAATGAACCCTCCCCAATCATGTTACACACTGATGATACTGACATCGCTCAGGGAAGATGCCAATATGTTCAGTTAGTAGGAAGTAGGAACATATAAATAAATATAAAAAAAGGTCACCAAGTTCACCTTGCACTGGAATAAGTTAGGCAATTAAGCCTAGAGTGCAGCAAATCAATTCCACCAACAAATAAATTTGGTAAGAGAGCCTTCTTGTACTAATTAATAAAAAATTATGTGAAAGAAGCAGGGTACTGACTACAGGAATACAGGATACATCTGACAACACCCAACAGACTATTCAAGTGAAACAAGATGCAGCCCTGAAGGAAACAATTTGAAGTTGATACTAGCAGTTCTAACTGCTAATCCTTGTGCATGTGACACTACGTAATAGCAGGGCACATGCAAATCAAAGAACAATTTGTTTTCTAGTTATAATGTTTGATACTAGGCCTGCATTATCTCTGATAAATTCCCCTCCCCAAACTCCACCCACGAATATTTCATTAATCACTACTATAGTACCGGGCCAAGTTATTAGGATCGGACCGGAGATCGAACCGGTGAGGCTGTCGGTTCACTGGTTCACTGGTCCAACCGTTTAGAACCGGTTGAACCGCCGGTTCGATTGTTTTGAACCGGTTACATCGAACCGGTCATAAATATATTGAACCGCTATATATATATATATATATATATATATATATATATATATATATATATATATATATATATATATATAATTGATCCATGGTGATTGGTGAACAACATAATTTAATTGTTTGGTTCATACATATGTAGATACAAATACATAATGACATGTTCTTAAATTCAAAACATCAAGTGCGTGAACAATATCGATTCTCGTCATAATTCAAAGCAGAATGAATAGAATAATAATTGAAATATTCACCATGGCAAAACAATCTCGAATCCTAAAGCAGAGTGCATCATTATAAAGATCTCATTGTGATAATCAAAATAGATATATTATTTATTTAATTCAGAGCTCATTTGAAAAAGTTATTAAATTTTGAAATTGAAAAGATACTCCAACGTTGAGGTCACCTGACGCCAGCAAAATGAAAAGTCAACATAGCAGCACGCATGCAACATTCAAACTCCACGTGAGTAGCAGCGAGGCGAGCCAATCAATGGCAGGCGCAGGTCACAGGTGCATGCAGCCAGGCGCTCCACCAATGAGGAGCGTCCAGGCGGGCCCATTAAGCCAGGTGCATGCGCTCCACCAGCTAGCAGCCTAGCACCACCCTGCGCAGTCCAGCACTACGCACGCGCCATTACGGACAGAACCGGAGCGGTTCGACTGGAACCAGCCGGTTCACTGGTTTCACAAAAAACCGGCCGGTTTAACCGGTTTTACCGGTTCGATTGCACAGGCGGTCTTTTAAGTGAACCGAACCGTTATAGGCTCTGGTTCGGTCTTTTACCGGTTCGACCGCCGGTCCGGTCCGGTCCTAATAACTAGGGTACCAGGATCCTCATATTATATATATATGGAAAACATACCAGGAAATCTCTGCACAGAACCATTACCACCAATATGTGAATCATTCCAAACTGAATTCAACCTCCTCGCAAAGTCCTCAACTTCTCTGCATGTTAAAAACAAACCTTGTCGTTATTTCAGGCCACAACACTACTGCACTATGCCTAGAGTAAATAATGAGCACATGCCCCGCAATCCAAGTAAAATTGAAATTGAGTTTCATTGATTGTTGTATTTGACAGAATATTAAGCAACAATTTTGAACTCAACTTAAGTTCTTCACATCTCACTATAGAAACCTCCAAGATTTATCATTCAGGGACAACATGTTTTCTGGATTAAGAAGCAGACTAGTAGGCGGAAAATAAAGCTGACTAAAAAGTCCACTTCCAGAGAAACAAAAAACAAGATCACTCATCAAAAGAAAAACAAAGCGAGTCTACATGCATACAGCAATGAGATATCTCATATCCTTACCTATCAAGCTCTTCTTTCATTGCAGGATCAAGTCCATCATCGAGGTCAGCATCTTCAAAGGGGTATTCGACATCATCTTGCATATCTGGATTCTGGATGGAAGTCCATTACAGCTATCCACTTTGCACAGAACCACACAAGCAGCTCCCTCCTAAACTCCCCAGATAGATCATGTAAGAAATACATATTCTATATGGAATCCACAGTAGGGGAAATAGTCAGGAAATCTAACCGCATCTAAAGGCTCAGAGTCATCTTTTGTAAGGTTCTTAGCATGATCCTTCCTTCTTTTATTCTTTTTCTTACTCTTGGTAGCCTTCCCACCTGAACCTGCCAAATGGTTATATGGAGCCTAAGAGTTTTTTTATTTAAACAAAACACTAATTAAGCAAATGTTGCAGCCTTTGGACTTTGGTTCAAAGTGGAACAATGACGAAAATCCACCAAAAACCAAGGTAACAGAGAGTCCATATTACAAAGAACTGATCAAAATCTGGCCTGAGTAAGAGGTCAGATATAAGCCATATAAAGAGTTTCAGGAACAAACAGTGAACAGAATAACACAAGTCATATAGTCAATATAACTCACTGTAGTTATACCTCCATCCCCATTAATAAAACAAAGTAACTCATCCAAAGATCTCTCATCTTTTTGCTCTTTTTGTACTTGAACATCCTGAAATACAGTGAACTTCAGATTTTAACATAAAACATGAACACCTGAGTAAAGTTGGAAAATGTTGCTGAACACAAGCATGTACAATCCGTCATAGTTACCTTCAATTTCTGGCGCTCGTGGCGCTCCTGGAGCTCTTTCCGCTTCTTCGCGTACAATCGGTTCAATAGGCGAATCCTAGGATCATCATTTATATTTTTTAGGGGCTCCAATTTCTCTTCCTGAGGGCATTCAAGTTTTGACAATAAGTATTTAATGATTCAATATCAGAAACTATAGAAGGCACTCTAACCTCTGTCAAGTCATCTGGTAAATGAAAAATGTCACGAATTTCCTCAGGTGTCTTTCCTTCAATGATTCGAGCAAGTGCTCGACTAGTAAGATCAACAAGTGGCTTTAACTGTAGACTGTCAGCTGCAGAAGTCAATTCACAGAGTCTTTCTGTTTCTATCCTAACAAACCTTTCATCAAAGGACTTCCGCTCCTGCATAGGTGTATAAGGAAGCAAAACTAGTAAGACTATGGGAACCTATGTAGATTCAACAGGTGAGATGTACAGGAACATTAAAAATTGCATCATACCTTGTTTGAGCGCCCAGTGACCTGATGAAACCGACAGTAATCAAGAATCAAACTCAAACTGGCTGGATTAACTCTTTCCGGGAGAGCAATAGCATGATTTTTGGATGACCCTGTGCCATTTTTCACAATTTCCCGACATATCATGGGCAGAACATCGCAACCTCCTCCTCCACTTGCTGTATGGAACCATCAAAGCACTGAAGCCAAATATAAGTCTTCAACGCCTGTTTTAGTTCACCACCAATAAGCTCAAGACAGGTTGAATTCAACTGCATAAGATTGGAAAGTAACTGTTTCCCTCTAATTAACAGGGAGAGGGGTGGTGCAGCTAAGAAAGGCACAGGGAATTGTACCTCTGGTTTTATTACTGCTAACTCGCTCTCCGACATTATTGCCAAACACCAGTGAATAAATAATTATGGCACCACCAAATATAGATGAGAATTTACAATGAAGTCCTTTCTTCTTCTATGTATGACAGCACCAGTTGATCCAATGTCTAACAAATGAAATGATCAAAATATATCCTGTAGAAGAAATCAGGGTATCCCACAATTATCTCATTTGACATCAGATCAACGAGTGGCGCCTATTTGCAATTCTAGACTAATGGAATAAACTTTGGCTTCAATGGCACAGTTCAATGTAATTGATTTACCAGGTTAACCAACAGTAGAGATGCAGGAGTAAAGAAAACAAAAGGGGAGATCTGACATGAGAGCAGAATATGGGGGACGTTGCAAGTCCTAACAATCACAAGATGCACACGATGCCAACCATAAAAGTCCAGATACAGAAGAGAACACAAAGTGAGCACATTCAGCTAGATGGAGCCGATTGCCACGGCGTCTCATGCATGATTAATAACACACATACATGTACGGGGAGGACACTGTTGGACTCATCAAAAGGACTAATCATTGTTTTGCATGGTACCAGGGATAGAAAGGAAGAATCCAGTCTTTGCACCCTACAATGACAGATGATCCGAAACCTGAACAGTGACCAACGAAATGGTACCCAGCAATCAATCAAATATCAAAGGGCCTAAAGAATCGAGCCAAAGATTGCTGCATTAAACAAGGCTCCCGAACCCAGACAGCCTCCAGTCGTATCTTCTTTCAACCATTCACGCCCAATCCAGGCAGTGCAGGAGCAAACAAGAGAAAGACTACCGCGCACAGGTAGTGCCAAGCCCGTTGCAGCGAAATGGGGTTAAAGTTAAACCCTAATCAAAGGCCGAGGCCGCGGGCGCAAACCCTACCCAGATTGCGCGTCAGGGAGCCCACCCGGGACGGCGAGGCCGGGCAAAACCCTAGCCCAGACTCTCCGCCGCCCGTGAAACGCAGGAAGGAAGAGGTGAGGTGGGCCGTTTGGGGACGTACCTCCGGTGGGCGGGCGGGCGGGCGAGCGCGAATGGAATGGAGCCACGCGCTCCCGGATGTGATGGGCGAGGGAGCAGCGCTGCGGCTTCCCCGTCGGCGGCGGCGGCGGCAGCGAGAGTAGAGAGCCCCGGCCGGCGGCGAGGAAATGCGTGGGTTTTTTTTGGTTGGTGGGCGTCCGCCAGCGGTTTTCAGTTGCTCCCTCCCTTCCTTAGCTGAGCCTGAGCTGCTGTGGTTTCCTTTCCTTCCAGTTCGTTCTTATCTATCGTCTCCCACTCCCTCCTACTAGCCTGCAGCCTCCAGTGGGCCGGGCCTATATGGGCCCATTATTTCCTACTTTTCTTCAGCTAGAGTATTGTTGTATATTGGGCCTCTAGCTGTTTTGTGATCCACCAATCCAGCAGCGGTTGGGATTGTGGCTGGCTGGCCCGTCTGCTCGGCCCGCCGTCGTCTCTTCTCTCTCTGTGTGTTTTTGTGTTACGAAAAAAAAAAAAAAGGAGAACACAAGCCGGCGACGGCGACGGCGACGGCGAGAGAGACGGAACGAGACCAGCGCACACGCCGAGATGGCGTCGCTGGATGACAAGGTCATGACGGACCTGGTGAGTCCGCCTCCGCCTCCGCCGGTTTGGTTGCGCGGGATCGTCTGATTGTGATGCCCGGTGCTGTGGCGACTGCAATACCTGCAGGAGACGGTGGAGGAAGAGGAGGTGCTGCGCCGGCTAGGCACGGCGGAGGATGCGGGACTCACCGACAACGAGGCCGCGCGACGCCTCCGCCTCCACGGCCCCAACGTCGTCGTCCTCTCGCACCACGTACTACGTCTCTCCTCTGGGATCCCTCCTCCCGCATGTCCTGTCCATTCCTCCTCCGCCATTTAATTAATTTGCTGCCTTTCAGTTCTCAACCTGCAGCATAACTCCTGCGCTGCGCCCGTTATCGATTCTCCTTAGTGACCAATTTTGTTTCTATGTTACTTCTTGGTCCGTAATAAATCCTCTTTCAACAACTCGTAAGAACCAGACAACAAATGCTTAGCTCAGGTGCTTGCTGAATGTTTGGTAACAGAACCCACTACTCTTCATTTTGCATAGCACAGTTTCTATCTCCTTTAATTTTACTGGATGAGCTGTTTCCATAACCCTTCTTTGATTATCTCTTTCACCTCAGCTGTTGTCATTACCTTCTATATTCAACTCATCTCATTTGTGGATCATGAACATCGATGATTAAACTGGAACCAACTAGACATATTACTAGTCTCATTATCTGACCATCTCCTTTTTCATCGTAGTATCATGGTATAGTAAATGTTACATACCATTTCAGAAAATTATTATATATATAAAAAAAACATACTAGTTCAGAACCAAAAAAAAAAAGCCATCAGGATTACTTGGATTTTAACATCTATAAGTTGAAACTGCCGCTGCAGGAGGGCAGCATGCTTCAAAGATTCCTGACGGCGCTATTCTCGCTGTGGGGTTGGGATCATGTCTTCCCCAAGTACAATAACATGGTCCGGATCATACTTAACTCCATGTCGTGGGTTACAGTACTGACTACAATTGTGTCTCTTGCCATGACCTCAGCTGGCCAAAGATCTTCCGAGCTGGCCATTGTAATTTCCATAGTAGCCACAAGCCTCATAGCATGCTTTACTGCAAAGCTTGTTTTAGAGTATGCTAAAGCACCGCTGGAGGCCAAAGCCCACGCACCAAGAGCCAAGGTTCTGAGAGATGGGAAGTGGAGAGATGTACATGCAGCAAATCTTGTCCCAGGGGATATCATATTTCTCAAGGTTGGGGACATTGTCCCAGCCAATGCTCGCGTACTCCGATTCCAGAAAATCGACACAATGACTTGCTGGGCCAAAAGGTCTGTTGATTGTGCACATGGCTTCCTCATATACTATGCTTGGACTGTTTCCTGTGGCCAAGGAACTGCTGTTGTCATTGCAACTGGACGTGGCATTCCCAGAAGCACACTGTGGCTCTACCCACAACGTTATGCTCGACCTGGGCAGCTTAAAGAAGGAGTCATGCTTGCTGGCTGCTTCTGTGCTTCCCTGGTACTTGTTGGCACTCTTGCTGAGATGGTCTTAAGCTTTTTGTTCCAAAAACAAAACTGCAGAGGCATGCCACTCAATGCCCATTTTATGCCATTGATTGGTGGAATTCCGATGGCAATGCCTGCTTTTCTCTACCTGGCATTGGCATTGGGATCTATGAGGCTTTGTTTTCTGGGGATTGCTAGCCGGGGGACAGTTGCACTTGAAGATCTGGCAAGTATGGATGTGATCCTCTTCAACATGACTGGCACTTTAACGTGTAATCAGCCCTATTTTGTCCGGGACAAGATTGAGATGTTTGCAGATGGTGTTAATAAAGACCATGCCATAGTTTTAGCTGCACGAGCATCAAGATCTCAACATGAGTTGTACATTGAACCAATTGATGCAGCTATTCTAAGCCTCCTTGATGATCCAGAGCAGGTTGCTTTCTCTAACTAAGCACAATTTTAATTTGTCTTGTGCATCTTTCCCTTTTAAATAAAGATGCATACTGAATTTGTAGGCAAAGTTTGGCATTCAAGTCTTAGAGCACCATGCTAGTTTCTTTGTTGCACTGAAACTGATGTTCCAGACTACATACATCGATGCAGGCAATGGATCCAAGTGCTGCGTATTCAAAGGTGATCCCGCAAAGGCAAGTTGATGTTGAAATTTCAAAGATACTGTCACACTTATAGGGACAGACATGCATGCAAGTTCCACCAACATCTCGAGGCACATACACACCTGCATGCATGCAGTTGCTTGTCTCTTAGTCATTATCTTTTTTTTTTGTGCTATAGGTTGCTCATCAATGTGGCAGCAGCAAAGAAGTTAAAGAGAAAATCAGCATGATAACGGATGAACTTGATATTGATGGATATCAGGCCATAGCTGTAGGACATGAAGTAGGCAATTTGATTTCACATTAGCATGCTTTTACTTGCAAACTTACGATCTATATTTATTTAGTTTGTTTTGCTTTCCTCCAGGTAGACTCATGTTGGGAGTTTATTGCCCTTCTGCCTTACACAGATGACCTTAGAAGTGATAGTGCTGATGCTGTTGATAGCCTTATCAATCTGGGTTTAGATATAAGAGTCCTCACAGGTGATTCTGTTGTGCATATTCTGCTGCGAGATTTTTGCTATTGTATTTTTCTCTGATAAACATGTCTTCATCATATATATATTGTTTTGTCCTCTCTACAGAAAGCCCATTGTCGACCACAAAGCAGGTTTGTGGAAAGCTTGGAAAACTAGGCACCAATGTGGTAACTGCACATTCAGTGTTTGAGTTAGCTCGCAATAACAGAGAAGTTCATTCAAACATCAATGGGATTTCTGATCTGTTTCCAAGTCTATCCTTATCTTCTATATATGTCCTCTTGGCACAGTTTTTTTTTCTCTGTAATAAGTTATTGTTTATTTACCATTTTGCTATCTTGATATGTTAGTACAGAGGACAAAAGTGATATAGTAAGAAGACTAAGAAATTTTGGTGGTCATTGTGCAATGGTTGGGTATGAATTTCTTGATCATGATGCCATAGGAGAAAGCCATATTGGAATTTCAGTTGCTGATGCAACTGATTACACGAAAAGTGAATCTGATATTGTTTTGACTCAGCCTTTGCTGATACCTGTTTCTTCGGCTGTGCAAATCAGTAGGAAGATTTGTCAGATGATGAGAAGCTACACTGTAGGTCATTCTGATGCATTTAGAGGCTTAATTTCTGGCAAGATGTTTTGTATCTGGATCATGATAAATGGATATTAACTTGCAATATGTTGCTGTTTCTGCAGATATTCACCATTTCATCAACTGTCCATCTTGTGAGTTCAATTTGTGATTATTTTTTATAATCCTTCTAAAGTACAGGGTCCTGCAGGTCTAACTCCAATCTTAATTGTAATGAAGTTTGGTATCCGTGTCATTTTACACTTATGGAACTTTGACTTGTCAAGTATCCTGGCTTTCATGATTACTGCTTGTAATTACTGTGAGCATCAGTTCCAAAAGGCCACAACCTTTATGAGTGATATATATTGTTTTTTTTTTAGTTTTTTCCTTGTTTCTATTTTTATTTCCAGGTACATCCTTTGCAATGTTATTCGAAAGGGTGGAATTGAACAAGTCACCAGATAAATGGAGAGTTCAGAAAATCATTACAAGCGGTGCTGCTTTTGGAAGCTATATAGTTCTTACTACAGCCATTTTTTATAGTGTTGCAAGAACTGCAAACCCTTTTGCAGTGAGTGCTTTTCCTTCTGATGAAAGATAACCTCTTGCTTTTGAGGTGATGAGCAGCTGATTGTTTAGTACTTGGACAGTGTAAATTCAAACATGTATCACTGATGGGCAGTGATGAAGAAATCAGAGCTGCTTTGTTCCTTCAGATGAGCACAGTAAACCAGGCTATTGCACTCTTTGTTCATTCTGATGGTTGCTGCATCATAAGATGCCCTGGGCCTTTTGTCACATTTTCCTTTGTTGTTTCCCAAATGGTGAGTGGTCGTTTCCTTCTCTTTGCTTCTTTGCCACAATCCTTGGTTCTTTGCATGTATTGTTTCAGTCACCATGACTTTTGTTTCACAGATGGTGAATTGTCATTTCATTCTCTTTCCTTCTTTGCCACAATCCTTGTTTTTTTCCATGTCTTGTTTCAGTCACCATGATTTAGCACTGGGCCATTGTGTCTGTTGACTGTAGTTTGCAACAATGTTCTACAGTTACAGATATTCATTGGTGTATTTAATTGAAGGCAGAGCTCCTGCCATTGTTTTTTTTAAAAAAAAAGTAGAAAACAGTGAAATTTACTGCTTGACAACATGTTCAAGAACCATTGAACCATTTATTCTTTTTCAGGTGGCAACCCAAAAAGTTGTCCATGGCGATTTGAATTTTGCACTAACAAAGGGTATCGGCTGTGTTAGAGCTGGATTGATATGGCTGTACAACCTAGTCCTACTTTGGACCCTTGTTTTCATTTGTAAGTTTCTAGATCGAATGTTAGAATGTTTTATAATTGTAAAAAATTATTTTCCATATCCCATTACCTATCTTTTGCAGGAAACATGAATGTGCTGTCATTTTACAGGTCGCAAATGGAGACACACAAAGATGACTAGTGAAAAGTTGTTGACAATATGCATGCGTTCGGCTATCCTACACATAGTTCTTATCTGGTTTCTGTACGTGATACTTGATGTTAGGGTACATCAGCCGGTCTCAAGTACATAGATCAAATACATTGTTAGGGTCTTTTCCTTCTGCAGTGTCATCTGTAAACCTCTCAAGTAAATAAATATCTTCCATAATAGATTTTGCATTTGATTGGCCCTTCATGATTCAGAACTTACAGCTGTGAGGCCACTATATTATTTTTAAATTAAAACTTTGCTGGAGCTACAGAATTCTCATTGATTCAGAACCATTTTTGAAGCATTTCTGTTAGAACAGTTAAGGTGTGGTATGTACGGAAAAAATATGGTGCCTTATTTTGGACTTGCACTAAGTACTGACACACAGTGCCATGACAGTCGAGCAGGCTAACGTTTGGATCTTTGTGACAGGTTGATGGAACCTGGAGAAACTATATTTTCAATTTTCTGGCATTTTAGTTCTTGTCTTCTTTGCACATCTATTTTTTTCAATTTCCTTTATCTAATCATTTTAAACATTTATTGTTTTCATGTAAAAGTATATTTGATTTTCTACTGCTAGTATAGTTTTTTATTTCAGCCCTTTCAGATCCCCCCCCCTACCCCCCCCCCCCCCCCCCCCCCCTATCCTCTACCATATCGAGCTGAAAGGAGTTATTCCAACTCTGCATCCCTAATGAAGTTGAAGGACTAAACTCAAACTTTTGTGAGTTTTGTATGGGTGAAAGTTGAACAAATCAGCTGCCTATAAGTGGCTTAAATTTATGCAGTGTTTTTTATAAAATATATGATCTTATTCTTTATGGCAGTTTGAAAATGTGCAAGATAGGTTACTAGTTATCTGTAAAGTTCTCTGAACAAAGCATGGGGATATTATTTCATTAACTTTTGAATAGTAGTGTGACAATCTTCAAACCCTTTATGAACTCAATTCTCAAGTGATGTTTATATACATATTATATTATCTTGAAAGATTGGAGCAATTTATGCAGTGCCATGCTTCAGATGGTTTTGGCAGGTTAGTTTCTAGTGTCATTGAGATGGTGGGGAGTGATTAGTGGATGAGGGATAGCGTAGACTGTAGTCGTGTATAGGCCACATCTTGGGCGCCCGCAATGGCACACTGCAACCAGGAGGCAATTATGAACAGCACGAGAAGGGCAATACAAATTCAATCTATTGTAGCTTATCCAAATGTTCACAGCCTCTTAATTTATTTTATTAATCTTTCGTTTATCTATCTAAACTGAAGCTAAATCAATCTCCTAATGACCAACTAATGGCTACCTCTGAATGGCCTACTGTTGCTCTGAACTTCTCTGACAAAACTGAAGCCCAGAATTTATTTAAATATACCTTGCTTTAGCCACTTTACTGAGTTGCATCTATTACAACCTTGCAATCCTTCCTCGTCTTGCGCCTATCATATTTGAGTCCCCACATAACAATCACTTTTACTAACGTTATTACTTTGTAAATATATCTATACGTAGGGAAAATGTGTTGTGAGATGTAGAAGGCCATTGCATTGTGCAACATGGTTGCATGCATCATCCTTAAAATTTCAAGAGTTTCAAAGTGATACTAAAAAAAATTAGGTGGTGATGAGATGATTATTGCACGGTGTAAATTCAAAGATATATCACTGATGGGCACTGATGAGGAAAATCAAAGTTGCTGCTTTTGCTTTTAAGGTGGTGATGAAAGATAACTACTTTTTTTGCTTTTGAGGTGGTGATCAGCTGAGTATTTAGTACTTGGACAGTGTAAATTCAAAGATATATCACTGATAGGCACTGATGAGGAAATCAAAGCTGCTTTGTTTCTCCACATGAGCACAGTTTACCAGGTTATTGCACTCTTTATTCACTCTGATGATTACTTCTTCATCAGATGTCCTTGGCCTATTTTTCACATTTTCTTTTGTGTTTGGCCATCCTACACATTGTACTTTTCTGGTTGCTGTACGTGATACTTAATGTTTGAATACAACATCAGCCGATCTTCAGTTTAGAGTAATATATCTATTTGATGTCATAAATCTTTATAATTCTTTCTACAATTTTGGTTAAACTTGAAATGCTTTGACTCTCCAAGAAACTTGAAATGTCTTATAATTTGGAATGGAGGGAGTAGTAAAGTTAAAACATTACTGGAGCTATAGAATGTTCATTAATTTGTGTTATGCTAGCAGAACAGTGAAGAAGCAATTATGTGTGGAAGAGAAATATATGGTGCCCTATTCTGGAACAGTGCCATGGCAAAGCTGAGCATTCTAACTTTTGAATCGATGTGTTACGCTTGTGACAAATTGATAGAACCTGAACAAACCATCTTATCAATTCGTAACATTTTACTTCTTGTTTTCTATGCAGTTTCAGTTTATTCTTGTCTCCTTGTAAAAATATGTTTGTTTTCCACTTGCTACTAGTATTTTTTTTTTTTTGCAGATTTGAACCCTTTCAGATTGTTTTATTCCTCTCTTTTCCTCTACACCATACATCACTAACAGTCTAACACACAGTTGAAGTCAAACTTTCATGCACGTCGATGGGTGAAATTTGGACAAAACACTGGTTCATATATAGGTGGCTTAAATATATATGTGCAATCTTGTTTTTCCTAACGAAACATGTAATCTTATTATTTATGAAACTATGAAAATGTTCAATAATCAAGATAAGCTATCGCTGGTGATCTCCCGTGAAAATTCCTGAAGAAAGAAAGGAGGGGCCCGGCTGTGTTCCATTGACCTTTGAATTGTTACACAGGTAACTGCATCCACTAATAATAGTATTGTGACACAATATTCAAATCCTATATGAATAACTCTCAGTTCAAGAGATGTTTAGATATCTTATCTTGGCCGATTGGAAATTAACATAGTGTTTACTGTGGCAATCGTGCAGGTCATGAGTGACTTAGGTGGCTGCTGGAGAGTCTCCGAGACCTCCTATATATGCATATGCATCAATTGGTTCCTGCTGCCTTAGTATAGTTTTATTTATGGTGGGGCAGTTAGCATTCCTCAAGATGTTATTATGTTGGCAGGTGAGTTTCCAGCATCAGCCTTAGACAAACAGTATTATCTTGCAAATGTGTACGTAGGCAAAATGTGTTGTCGGATGCAGAAAGCTATTGCATGGTTGCATGCATCATCCATGAATTTTTAATGACAATTTCAAGGCATTATGCAAATGTTTATGCCGTGGAGAAACGTGTTGTTGGATGCAGGGAGCGGTCCATTGCATTCCAATGGCAATGCTTCCATTCTGTAGAGGACAAATAAAATGCTGCATCATCCTTGAAACTGTAGGTAGCTTGAATTTATATTATAAATAATAAATGTACGTGTTGTCGGATGGCCATTGGAGCAGGACGTAGCAACTTTTGCATCATCCTACGACTTATAGAATATAAGGGTAGTTAGGAAGATATCAGAATTATATAGCAGAAATTTATGTTAGAAAAGTCTGTCAATAATTAAATGTTGCTTTTATAGTTGACCTTTTGCCCTCTATATATTGATGCCAGTGATCCAGAAGCATCTCATGAGATATTTTCTCATGCGTTCTACACCTTCTCTTTAGAAATGTTGCGAAAAAATAATATAAATATAAGACTTTTCAAGACTGAAAACATAAAGCCACACATGACACAAATCAAAGATATTTGTAACCGGCCGGCCGGCGCCACATATTTATAACAATAGGTAACAATATGCTTCCGATGATACATTCCTTTATATGCTTCAAGAGAAAAAAAAAATTCTCTTAGAGACGTCAGCTTTGTAATAATAAATATATTAGATATTACATACTTTTATTCAATATAAGCATCAATAATTCAATATATATACTAGCTAGCACTGCGATTATATTCTTGATGAAACATCAGCATATACACGTACTGGATTTTCTAGTATGTTTTCCTCTGTGAACCAGATTTATATGCCTAGAATATATATACTATATAGTATAGTTAAATGCAACTATATGTGCATATATGACTGGGAGTGATGCATGTAGTTTAGACTCGTGTCTTCCACTTTTCTATATATGTAGGTAAAAGGTTAAAAACCATATATTTGTGGTCTAACATTTTTATATATATGCGGCCTAGCTATATTTAATTTGGGTGTGCTATTACGTACTATAAGCAAGAGTATAATAGTGTTTAGCGAAATAATTAAGAGAGGCTAGCTGACAGATCGATGGATATATATAATTTGCAGATACTTGTGCATGCAATTGATCTATATATATGTTGCAATTAAGATGAGTAACTTGAATTTGATTTATTTTTAGATCGAGCGTGACTGATGGTAGTCCGATGATTGCCCCTTCTTTAAACAAAGGGTACTGAGATATCGAGAAAGTGCGATATAGTATATACAAAGGACATATATATATATATATATATATATATATATATATATATATATATATATATATATATATATATAGTTCCAAGTTTCTAGGTTTTAAGCTCCAACTGTCCCTTTCAAAAAATAAAAAAAACTGATTGTATGCCATATTACCGAGTGTAGTATTGTTTTTGTAAATACAATAATGTAAGGACAAGTATATAAAAAAATTGGGTGATGGCTAGCCAAGTAATATAATATCCAGGCAATGCAATTATATATGAGACAGATTTTTTCGATAAAGGAATATCCGGCCTCTACATCCCGGGGATGTACACAGCCAACGGACAATTACAGCAAAACGATAAATGCGTCTACCCTCTATTTGATCGACGAGAGGGCGTCCTTGGCTTGCTCTTGACGCCGCAGCTGGGTCCCAAATGCCGCAGTGTAGGCATGGCTAGGAGCGGGTGTGCTTGTGTTGATGCCTTCATCAACAAGGTAAATGACGTTCGCAGACGCCATCATCAACGAAAGGAAGAGGGAACTTCAGCGACGCCTCCAAGGGGAAAATGGCGTTGATTGCGTCATCGCCACCGGCCCAGCACCGTCAGGCAGGGTTTTCACCCGTATTCCAATATCCTGCAAGGCACATCCAAGCCGAACCTACATATGAAGATGCCGGAGATGATCGGCAGGGTCTTCACCAGCTACAGTGAGGCACCAGAAAAACAGGGGACGGCGATGTCCTTTGATGTTGACGTCGGAGCCGATTTACGGGCCGCCTGGGAGCGACGTGGTCTGTGGGAGGGCGGGTTGGACGGCTTGTCGAGATGGCCGGTGCCAACACTGTCATTCCTATCCTGTGCCCGGGGGTCCAGATCGACCCCTAAGCTGTCGCCTGGGGAAAGTCCCCGACCCGAGGCAAACGCCCGCCCGAGTCCGCATCGTCGGAGCACCACCCGCACCGAGAAGGGGTAGCACGGCCACACGGGGCAGCAGCCGGCGGCCGTCCATCCATCAATCGGTGGAGAGAACGGTGTCGTCGTTCGCGTCGCCTAGCCCACCGGGGCGCGTGCCAGATCGGCCGCCAACCGAGCAGGTCACCACCTCGCAGCACCGACGGGCGAATCGCAGATCCGGTGGAGGAGGACCGGATCGGTCACGCCTCCTCCCGGTGGCCGTCGGTCCCGCCGCCGCCCTAGACCTTCCGTCGGTCGATCCGGACGCGGAAGGGCCAGGTCCTGGCGCGGAGGGAACGGATCCAGTCGAGGAGGGGCCGGATCGGCCGCGCCTCTGCCCAGGGACCACCGATACCGGAGAAGAAAGGGGATGGAGGAGGCACGGAGATGCATAGGAGGCCTAGAGAGGCGCGGACTGTGAACCTTTTAGGGCCCGTCGCTGGCCGCCGCCCTAGACCTTCCGCCGGTCGATCCGGACGCGGAAGGGCCAGGTCCTAGCGCGGAGGGAACGGATCCAGTCGAGGAGGGGCCGGATCGGCCGCACCTCTGCCCAGGGACCACCGGTACCGGAGAAGAAAGGGGATGGAGGAGGCATGGAGATGCACAGGAGACCTAGGGAGGCGCGGACGGGGAACCTTTTGGGGCCCTTCGCTGGCCGCCGCCCTAGACCTTCCGCCGGTCGATCCGGACGCGGAAGAGCCAGGTCCTAGCGCGGAGGGAACGGATCCAGTCGAGGAGGGGCCGGTCGGCCGCGCCTCTGCCCAGGGACCACCGGTACCGGAGAAGAAAGGGGGTGGAGGAGGCACGGAGATGCACAGGAGGCCTAGGGAGGCACAGACGGTGAACCTTTTGGGGTCCGCCGCCCTAGACCTTCCGCCGGTCGATCCGAACCGCGGAAGGGCCAGGTCCTGGCGCGGAGGGAACGGATCCAGTCGAGGAGGGGGCGGATCGGCCACGCCTCTGCCCAGGGACCACTGGTACCGGAGAAGAAAGGGGATGGAGGAGGCACGAAGATGCACATGAGGCCTAGGGAGGCGCGGACGGGGAACCTGTTGGGGCCCGCCGCTGGCCGCCGCCCTAGAACTTCCGTCGGTCGATCCGGACACGGAAGGGCCAGGTCCTGGCGCGGAGGGAACGGATCCAGTCGAGGAGGGGCCGGATTATTGGGAATATGCCCTAGAGCTAATCATGTAGATGATTATATTCCGATTGTATCCATGATTAATAAAGTGTTCTTTGAATATCCATTATAGACAACTAGTATTGATTGATAATTATGTGAATTGTTTGTGGAACTCAATTACCTGAATGGTTATTCTAATAGTAGTCCCTGGTCGGCATTCTTGTAAGAGCACACTTGAATATTAGACCAGCACATGTATTAGTTGATGGCTATGTTTCACAAGTCATAGACATAGAGATGTCAAACTAATAATGTGGGCACATGTGAGACATGTAGGCTGGACTGACCCAACAAGAGAAAGTCTCTATTCATGTCATGTACGTTATGTCCTTAGACCTGAGATTGTGGTATGTACTCAAGATGTGAAACGATCTACTTAGAGACTATCAAACGCTACTCCGTTATTGGGTAGTTATAAAGGTGGTCCTTGGGTGGTTGAGAAACATGCTATGAGACATAGACAATCAAGATGGAATTTGCCCCTCTCTTCGTGAGAGAGATATCACTGGATCACTCATGTGATTGGATCAACAAATGCATGGCCATGCTTGGGTTAAGTGTTAACCCACGAGTTGAACCATATATCGAGTGGCGAAGGGAATAACTTGTACATGGTCATAGTGGTTCGTCTGATATGATCATAGCGTATACATAGGAGTTGACACGTCTTGCTAGAGGCCGCTATCAACTATTGGTCGAGTAAGAGTACTTGGGCCATGTCTATGTATGCGTGAGCCCATAGGATCGCACGCTTAAGGGGTTGGAAGCCTAATTCGGGTTGGACTAGGTTTAGGGTTTCTAATGGGCCTCCACCGTGGGAGCTCGTTAGGACGCCTATATAAGCAAGGGGTGGGCGCGGGGCGAATTGATCCACGCTTTTTGGCAGCCGCCGTCGCCTCCCCACGCTCGCGCCTTTTGCTCCTCGCGGACCTAGCAGTCCGGAGGCGCAACGCTTCCTCCCTGCACGTGTGGGATTCCTCGGAGGTGCTGCATCTGGAGCACAAGGACGAACCGCACGAAGGGGACGTTGAGACGGACGACCACGCAACTGCACTGCCTGCTGCGACGCGCACGACTACATCAAGTCGTCTTCCGCTGCACCTGCGCGTCTAGTGGTAATCCCGTAACCTGTAACTAGCAGTAGATCCTCGTTTATGAGGTCGAAAAGTTTTGTTTTCCGGCTAGCGTAGCAACCTCGTATTTCTTCACGGATCGGCCGCGCCTCTCCCAGGGACCACCGGTACCGGAGAAGAAAGGGGATGGAGGAGGCACAGAGATGCACAGGAGGCCTAGGGAGGCGCGAACGGGGAACCTTTTGGGGCCCGCCGCTGGCCGCCGCCGCCGCGCGCAGGGAGGCGGCGACGGCGGCCGAAGAGGACGCACGGAAGGCGGCTCCGGGCAGGCGGCGCCGGGTGCCCCCGAGTTGTCCGTCGGGGGCGACGTGAGGGCCGGGTCGAGGTGTCGTATCAACCCGGCCCTATATGAGACAGATAGAAGCAGACAACGAACTCAGATCGAGAGCATTTCTTTTTCAACTAGAACAAGAAGGATGGTTGGTATTTATAGTTTGAAGACCGCATGATGATGCATATGCATATATATATATTCTTCAAGCAGCAGCAGAAGTACAGTACGCAGTGCGCTGCTGCTTAGGACACTTATATATATCTTGAAAAAAAAAATCCTCGATCGCTCGATCTCACAGAGCGAGTCACTACAGAATGCATGCACTAGCTAATAAGTGAATTCTGTATTAGCCTTTAATTGAGGAGCCATATATAATTATAATTATAATATATAATACACACCACGCGTACATATACGTAACTGAAGATGAGGCACTGTACGTACGTACGTTGTACGTATACATGCATACATACAATTATACTCGTATATATATATAGCAGCCGGCGTTACGTTGTTGTTGTTGATGCCTGCAACAGATGGAGATATATAGAGAGTGTGATGATTGACGACGGCGACGGTACGGCGTGCAGTGGCCGGCCGGAGAAGTGATGACGACGACGTACATATATATACGACGAGAGATCGACGATGGATGCATGAGTAGAGTTGATCAGATCAGATCAGATCAGATGTTGATCTTTCCGATGAGTGGGATGCCGATGGCGGTGACGATGAGTGTGGATGGCACGCCGAAGACGATGTGCTGCCAGAAGGTGAGGTCGTAGGCGTTGCGCGTGGCCCGGCGAGCCTGCTCGCACACGATGAGGTTCGCCGCCGACCCCAGCAGCGACAGGTTGCCCGCCACCGTGCTGACCCACGCCAGCAGAAGCCACGACCGGACCACGGCCGCGGGCGAGATGAGCGCCGCAGCCGAGGCCACCTCACCGCCCATGAGGAGCACCGTCGGGACGTTGGACGCGAGGTTGGAGAGCAGGAGGATGATGATGGAGAGCACGGAGACGCCGCCGACGCTGTTGACCTTGGAGTAGGGCGCCATGAAGTTCCAGATGGCGGCGGGGAGCCCCGTCTTGTTGAAGCCGCTGACGGTGATGAACATCCCCGAGAAGAAGACGAGCAGCGAGTAGGAGACGGTGTTGAGGCACGGCTCGGCGTCGCGGAAGTCGACGACGACGAGGGCGATGGCGGTGGTGATGGCCGTCCACGACATGTTGAGCCCCACCATGTAGGCGATCACCATGCCCACCGTCACGATGTAGGCGAAGCTCTTGAGGAACAGCTTCCGCCGCTGCTCCGTGCACTGCATGAACCACGGGTGCTTGGTGGAGATGTTCTCGGTCATCAGCGGCGGCGACATGTACCCGCCGTTGCCGCCCAGCTGCCGCCGCTTGGGGCTCTGCTCGATACCGGCGGCATGGGCACCGGCACCACCCTCCTCGACGGCCTCCATCCGCTTTCCGCCGTCCAGCATGTCGACGGGGCTGCTCCCATCCAGGTCCTTCCAGTACATGCACAGCAGCATCACCATGTTGACGGCCATGCCGGCGAGCATGGCGGGCAGGATACCGAGCAGGAACTTGGGGAACGGGATCTTGCTGTTGAATGCGATGACGAGGTTCTGCGGGTTACCGATGGGCGTAGCGCTGGATCCGATGTTGGCGCTGGAGGCCAGCGCCAACAGGAAGGGCTTGGCGGGGAGGTTGCGCTCGGCGGCGAGCTCCAGCACGAACTCGGTGAGCACGACGCAGCAGGTGTCGTTGGTGAAGAGCGCGCTGGCGAGCGCCGTGACGACGCAGACGCGGCACAGCAGGTCGCGGCCGCCCTGGCTCCGCCACGCCAGCAGCGTGCCCAGGTGCTTGAACATCCCCGCGCTCTTCAGGTAGCTGCCCACCACCATGGTCGCGAACAGGAGGCCCAGGATCGGGAGGTCCACGGACGCGTACGCGTCGTCCGGGCTGATCACGTGGAACACCACCATCAGCACGGCGCTCAGAAGGGCGCCCGCCGTCCGGCCCACGGGCATGAAGGGAACCGACGGGAACACGGCCAGCACCCAGAACACACCGAACGCCAGGGAACCAAGAACCACCTTGGCCAAAGACGCAAGAGCCATGATCGATGAATTGATGATGCTTGCCCTTACTTGTATGTACCTAGGATCGATCGATCGATCGAGCACCAAGCTAGGAGCCCGATCGATCACTAGCTACTTGCTAGCAGTCAGTGCAGTGCAGTGCGTGGTAGCAGCAAGCTCTATATAGCTCCGATCCCTATCCTTGCATGAACAACGTACACTCGATCGGCTTGCAATGGTGTGCAAACAACAAAGTATAGTGGTGGATGGAACGAGCTTAGCAGTGACGAGTGTGCTATAGCTGCTGCAGACTGCAGGAGAGAGAGGCCCTCCTCTCGTGGCTATAAATAGAGGAACCAAGCTGCTGGCGATCGTCGGCTGAATGCAAGCAAGGCCAATTTTGCAAAATGATGTCACTATTTATTATATTATATTATATATATATATATGAAGCTATACATAGCTAGCTATAGCTAGGGTAATTATTAATGTAATAAAGTAATAATGATGGTTGTTGATGTCGTCGGTCGGCTCTATATCTCTATCTCTATCTAAGGGCGTGATTGGTTGTACGCGGGAGTCCATCCCGCACCCTATTTTAGCACCGCTCAATGCACTTGTCATGTTTGGTTGCCTCCCTGGCATCCCGCATGGTTTCGTCTTCTGTGTGATTGGTTGCTCCGGGGACGAAGAGCCAGGATGGAGGGCCGGTCCAGGTTCATGGGAGTCTGGCTGAAATCGTGCACCTAGGTGTGTTTGGTTCTCTTTGTTGTTGGTCCAGTATGAGAGAAGATTGTGTTTGGTTGCATGTATCAATGAGAGTTTTGGGTGTCTGACACATGGGCCCCTGCACGATACATGCATCGTGTCATCCTGTATCATGAGGGAAGGAGAAATCGAGATGACAAAGTCATGCGGGATGGAGAGGTGAAAAGGAATGGAATGAAGCAGACAAACGATACCATACAGACAACCAAAAAAGTGCATGAGATGGTGCTCGATGGTCCTTTGGACGATCACATGGGGGCACTTAATTCTCAATTCTCTCGTGATACAGGATGACATGATGCATCTGTGGTATATAGGTTCATATGTCATACACTCAAAACTCTCATCCATGTATGCAAGCAAACAACATCTCATCTCGTACCGGACCAACAATAGAGACAATCAAACACGACTAGGTGCACGATTTGAGCATACATCTCACCATCATGAACCGGCTCCTCATCCCGGCTCCTCACCAAAGCAATCAATCACACCCTAAAGACCTTCCCCTAGCCCCCAATGTTGTTGAATCCACTACTCCTATGGGCGCACCTTGGTCAGGGACATGGCACCATCCTGACCTGTATATGGGGGTTTCTCGTGCTGAGCCCCGTGTGGTAAGAGATCTCATGTTGTGGTGATTTGGATCTCATGTATGTAACATGTTTAATTAGTAAGAGATATCAACATGCATTTTGGAAGTTCAATAATACAGATGGTACCCGAGCAAATTAAGTTTGAGGACCGGTTGTGCATTTTACTCCTCACTTATGCATGTGTCGATGCTTAACGATAAATAGTAATATAAGTAACATAATTACCAGTATGTATGTAGTAGTCGTAGGAGTCGATTGATCGGTACGGTGTAATATATATATCGCAGTGTCATCATCAATATATATACAAGTAATAATATAAGTAGATGAGAGACGGTGGAGCAGTTAACCTCGAGTTACTAATCAAATGAACCCTTGCACTGCCACTTTCAGGTTTAAACGTCATTGCTCTTTCTCAAGTTGCAATTGCTTGCTCATGCATGCATGCATCGTTCGCTTGCTTTTGCTTATTTTAGCAAACAGCAAACTATCAACTTCACAGGTCCAGCGTTTCGTCTCGCCTGCTAGTTTTCATTAGTTGAGATTATATATTTGTATATATAATATGTTTCTAACTTATTATTAATGTCATGATTAGTGCCAGAGATGAGAGTCGTTACTTGCTTGCGATTGGCCCCAGCAGTATCTGCTGCAGAATAAACTAGACTGATGTGTCGATTGATCCGGCCGTGTGGACCATTTCATCTCTCTTTTTAATTGGACCTCATCACGTGATGATATATACATGCATATATGTACGCCATGGCGATGAGGAGTAAACTACTCTCTATATATCCTGTCATTCCTGCTGATATATATATATTTACAATAATTTATTTGATTTTTTACTTCAAATTTGACAATCCGCCTTATTCAAAAATTTATACAAAATATTACTTCAAGAATAACTTAAATTTAATTATGTTTATATAAATTTTTTGAACAAGATAAGCTGTTAAACTTATAATAAAAATAACAAATAAATTATAATTTAAAATGAGGGAGTACTAATTAGAGCAACATATAGTTCTATTTATACACAGATTATCTTCTCCAGGCATTATTATACCAACTGCTCCGTACGTCAAGCTGTAATTTTATTTAACAGTACTGTCAGAAGATTATTCTCATCTCCTTTTCGTTTTAACAGTTGCAAGAGAGTGAAGGCGATATTAGTATTAACCAGGTAGTAGTGGCAACATTATTTCACTTTGGACATTCAGTCCTGCAGCACGGTGGCCACCATGAGGGCCACTAGTGGCAACATCAAAGGTATGGTGCATGAGCTACGTACATTCATGCCTGTCCAATTGTGTCTAATTAAGCTTTGAATCAAAAAAAAAATTGTGTCTAAGCTAGCCTTTTAAATGAAACCGACATTTGATCAACAGCAAGGGCCACCTACTCCTCCAACTAGAAACACTAGAGAAATGCTCTTACTTATTTTTTTAATAAGCTCAATTATATTTGCTAAACTAGAGATAATTTGGGAATCTGTTTATGTGAAGAAATCACTTCCTCCGTTGAGAAAAATAAAACAACTTCTTGCTAGAGTTGTCCTAAATCAAATTATTTTAAATTTAATTATATTTATAGAAAAGAGCATCAATATTTATCACACCAAATTAGTATCACTAGATACACAATGTCATAAAAATATCTTTATAGTATACTTGAGTTTTGTCATAGATGATTAGATGTTGTCCTCTCTATGAATTAAGTAGACTAAAGTACTCAAGATAGTTTGATTTAGAATGAATCGGCTAGTATAGTTGATTTACTTTTGGACGTAGGAGCAGTTGGTAATAAAAATCTCCTCTATCACAGCGGTGTGTGCCCCGGTGTGGTGCGACATTAATAATTACATATTACATTGTATAAAAATATATATTCCCTGACGGCCAGATATTTACGATATTCAAGGCAGGCGCAACTAGTGAACTAGTGCGATTTGATCTACCCACTGCTTGCATTTGACACCGTACCATTGCGTCCATTTGATATATATATACCACAAATTTAGTTTGCAACCAGTCTAGGTAGCAGGTACTGCTTACAAGAGATGTGATCAAATGTGTTTTAGACTATAAGCAAATTAGCATTAGTAAATGCAACATGTGCAAAGGGCGTCTAGAGAGGGGCATCGATGTCTGCACACCAAGTATGTGCATTGTTCGCTTAGCTTATCAGTCCAACTTATTAGCTATGGTACAGTGTTTGTCTCACAGTTATAACAAAACAATCAAAAACAACATCAGTCGGCTTATCAGGGCACCCGCAATGGCTGGCTCATAAGCTAGCTCTTAGCATTCTTTTAATATTTTAATACAAGAGAGAGAAAAGCTAGCTCTTGATTAAGAGCTAGCTTATACACGCATTCCAAGATTATGTGAGTGTGTTTGTACACTATGAGCTATTGGTAAGAGCTAGCACTCTTGGAGAGGTTAGCTTAGAGCTAGCAACTAGCTCATACCATTACGGGTGCCCTCAAACGCAAAATGATCAGCCAAACAGGACGATGGTTTCTAAGGGAATGAATTGTTGGCAATTTGTAATCCGGTCCCCATGTACTCACTCTGTTCTAAATATTATAAGTTGTTCTAACTTTTCTATATACATATTTTGTTGCTATTAGATACAAATATACAACAAAAGCTATATAGCCAATGACTTATAATTTTTTATACAAATAGAGTACCATATTTTTTTGCATTTGAGAAACTATCAAGTCCAAAAGTAAACTTTCATAAAACTAAATTGTTCTGTTTTTGTTATGCTTAGAGCATTAGAATAGTGCAATGAGATTACTGGTTACATATCAGGTGGATTTTGAAAACAGAAATCATTATAGGAAATTGGTAAATACGGATTAGAAAAGGCTGGAGAGTGGTTCAAAAAACGATTCATAGGTTGAAAAGGCAATACAATGATAAATCAATGCTTATGATTTCATTTTTTTGCCATATCAAGGGGGGCCTAGCTAAAACATTAGCTTACGTACTTTCACTAAAAAAATCTTTTGGTAAGATGACCAACACAAAATAATATCACTTTGCCAAATGGTGAATTTTGTGCTAGCCAAAAGATCAAGCTGTCCTAGGAATCCATCATTTGATTATCAAGAACATTGCCTACTTGAGCTCACAGCGAGGGTACATATTGAGTGTCAAACATAGAGATAGATTAAACTCATGGATTAACGCCATGACAGTCTGATTAACCCAGCGATTGATTCTCCAAATCAACCATAGGCATTGGTTCCACACCATTAGATGTGCTCGCACGTACCCTCTAGCGACGATAAATGGTCGGGAGGGAAGAAGGGACCCACTTTAGTAGAAGCCCCCAACACTAAGGGGATAAGCCAGGAGGAGGCTAATCCTACTTGGATCACCCTCGCCCGAGGGCTCGGGGCCTTGGCCAGGCTATGTCAGCCACTTCTGGCGTAGGGTCACACCCAGGGCATGACGCATTGCGACGAGAACCCGTGCATATATTTTTGTGGTGTAGAAGATTCTATGTCTGCATTGCAGCCACCCTCCACATGTGGGAGAAGTCCCGACATATGGAACCTGGGGAAGGCACAACGACAATGGATAGCACCTGAAAGTTAGCTCGAGGCATCAACAGAAGTTGTCAAGGGGCAGTTGGGACGTTGTCAACCCCTGCATAAGACAAAGGAGGATGTACGCTGCCACTGAGGGGGCACTGAATCCAATGAGGAAAAACCCTAGGAAATCCCCCACAACTGCATAACTTGCATTCTCGTCGCCCTCCGCTATTTAAGGTTGGGGATGGGCTCCTATAGGATGGATAGAAAACATTCCAAGATAGATTATACTATATATCTACGAGTTGAGACACTCAGCCTTAGGTCGGCTCCTCGCCCAAGCTACTGAAACCCTAGAAAAGTAACATAGCGCTCCCCCTTACACCTCTCTCTCTCTCTCTCTCTCTCTCTCTCTCCCTCTCATTTGTAAGAACGCGACTAAGCATTCCAAACATGAAGAAACACCACTATTATACATAGGGCTTAGGTGCCTGAACCATGATAACTCTTGTATGTTGAGTGCTTAAGCCACCAGAGACCCGCGCATATCGACCCACGTCGAGTAACATGATTATTAGCGCAGAATTGAACCCGGGATAGTACTTGGGACCTAATATGTTGGCATTCTCCCCCGAATTTTCTCTCGACGGAGGAACCTTATAGGTGCCAAGTTAGCAACATGGACTGAATTTTAGATCAATCTATCATTGAATAGTCATTTTTCATATTGGTTAGCTAGTAGAACTTCAACTCATAAGCTTAATCTTACACCATCGGTATTTTCATAGTGTGTGTTTTCTATTTTTTTTTTCTAGTGTTCTTGATTGGCATGAAAGGATTAACCTTCATCTAGAGGTCACACTACTACAGATTTGCAAATCAGTGTCGGCCCATCACTGTCGGGTCTGGCAAAACCGGCAGTGATGAATCTTCACTGCCAGTTCTAGCCACGAATCGGCAGTGAAGGTCCCCATCGCTGTCGGTTCGTAATTTGACAAATCAGATTTGTAAATTGATTATTTGAGTCACTAAACTAATTCAGATGAAAAAGTTGTGAACTACAAAGTTTCATAACTTTTTGAGATCTATAACTTTCATGTAGCAAGTTTTTTCATCCGAGGTCGTTTAAAAAAATTGAATTTCAAATTTGACACATTCGAACGTATTTTTCGGCCACTAAACGATTTCAAATGAAAAGGTTGTGAACTATAAAGTTTCATAACTTTTCGAGATCTACAACTTTCATGTAGAAAGTTTTTCCATCCGAGGTCGTTTACAAAAATAAAAAATGTCAACTCTATAGGCATATCAGTGCCGGTTCCAGCCACGAACCGACACTGGAGCTCATCATCACTGTCGGTTCGTGGCTGGAACCGACAGTGATATACCTGTACCGTTAATTTTTTTGATTTTTTGTAAAATATCTCCAATGGAAAAACTTTATATATGAAAGTTGTAGATCTCGAAAAGTTATGAAACTTTGTAGTTCACAGATTTTTCATTTGAAATCATTTTGTCATCGAAAAATACGTTTGAATGTATCAAATTTAAAATTCAAATTTTTGTAAACAATCTCGGATGAAAAAACTTGCTACATGAAAGTTGTATATCTCGAAAAGTTATGAAACTTTGTAGTTCATAACTTTTTCATTTGAATTCGTTTAGTAGCTCAAACAATCATTTTACACTCGGTTTAGTATAGAATATGAAGAAGTACTAACGAATCTAAACACAAGTGAGTCATGAGTGGAGTGGTAGAGGAGGTACCGTGCGAGGGTTGAGGTCTCATGTTCGAATCCCAGCTGAAACGTGTGTTCATGAATTTTACGCGAAAAAATACACGACTTATTTTGTACATCCATCACTACTTATTTTGTACATCCATCACTGGCGGACGGGTTCCTTGTGGCCTCTCCCAGAATTTGAATATTTTTTTCGATTTTAAAAACGTGATTTCTTCTGTACATCCATCACTGTCGGTTCGTAACGAACCGACTGATATTTTTTCGATTTTAAAAACGCGATTTCTTCTGTACATCCATCACCGTCGGTTCGTAACGAACCGGCAGTGATGTGATCACCTCATCGTTGCCGAAAGCGTTGTGTCGGTTCAAAATCCGACAGTGATAGGGGATTTTGAACCGGCACTGTTTTGCTATTCTGTAGTAGTGTCAATTGGGTGGTACATGGTTAATAATTAACAAGAGGAGAAACTGGTGTTGCGATTGTGAGGTTTAGATTTTTGATTGTGTGATAGGAAGCCGAATCGTGTATGTCAAGTTTTTACCAAATCAAGAGTTACCGCCTTGACCTAACGAAAGATAGAGAACTCTCATTCCTCCTTTTGTATATGTACATGTGTTTTAGCCCACAATCACTACTAAAATATTAAACTTCTTCTAGTGAGGTATGCTTTTTCTAATATTTTGGTAGTTAAAATTTAATACAAACTTTAATTTCCAACTAAATGTCTTCTAATGAAATTTTCATGTACTATAACTAGTGGTAATGTTTACACTAGGAGAACTCCACTATTTTGGTAGTGAATACTTACGTTTGACAAATATATATACTAGAAACATCTGGGCGGGGCGTCATCCTAGCTATATACCATTATGCATGTATTCATTAAAGGGGTCGTCATGACTAGTAGACTAGACTTAGGCAGTAGCTAGTGCAGCTGTCGATGGACGATAACAGGCCGGCCGGCGGAAAGCAAGCTCGTTTGTCAGTTGTCACTGAGCATCAGAGCATGCATTGGTTGCCAAGCTAAGCGAGCGATGACAGCCCCTCGCTCATACGTTACCTAGCTAGCTTATAGCAACGGAGTAGCTCCCATCCGTGATTGAACCGATCATGATGCTGAATCAACGCGATGATCATCATGTCGTCGTAAACAAAACCTCTAGCTAGCTAACTGTAACGTTGACAGTACTGAATGATTTTTGTCACGCCGCGTGCATATATATAACTCTATATAAATATGGCAGCTAGCCACATTGTATTGGACACGCACACCACACACACACTCCTAGCCTTGTATAGTCGTTCAATGCTGTGATCCACGGATGCAGTCGTTAATCGATCGCTACTACTATCTGTGCCTGACCGCCTACAAGTTTGGAGACATTCAGAACGTGTATTATTCTTCCTGCATGTTTTTCTAAAAGCCTATATGGCGGCTACACTAGAAACCATAACACATATATATGGCGCTGCGCTCGCTGTGTCCACACATTACGCACTCCTTCTGTCACTCGATCCTACTCACTTTATTAACCACCATATCGTTCGTCTATCTGCTTTATTATTGTTGACAAATATATATATGTTCCGTCAGTTTCAGACCATTTCAGTGCATATATATGCATGCATCGTCACACATCAGACCGCCGGTCGGCATAACCTCCTCTTTTGTTGTTCGAGGCGATGGATCGGATGGATTACAATATTAATTGGTTAGTAATTGGCCGATTGACGGCCCATGTCTGCGCGCCTAGCTAGAGCGCTATCGTACTAGCGATGCTGTTCATGAAAAAGAAAGATCGGAAATCGATCTATAATGTTCATTTCATTTCGTTAGTTTATATTA
Source organism: Microstegium vimineum (assembly GCA_022036555.1). NCBI lineage: Eukaryota > Viridiplantae > Streptophyta > Magnoliopsida > Poales > Poaceae > Microstegium > Microstegium vimineum. The sequence goes on along the minus strand of CM039139.1, from coordinate 30,304,060 downwards.
CTACAGAAATGATTTTGCATGTCACTTGGCTTTTATTAATCGTGACGGTTTTTCACCTAAACCGTCACGGTTAATGTTTGGATTAATCGTGGCGGTTATTTTTTATTAACCGAGGCGGTTAAAACAACCGTCACGCAAAATCCATTTACGAAGGCGGTTGTCCTAACTAGCCCGCCACGGTAAAACAGGCCCAAACCCATAACCAGGTGCGGCCCAACAGGCCACTCGACTATAAATAGGAGACTTAGGTTTTTTTCCTCTCCCTCCACCCTCCCTCCCTCACCTAGCCGCCGCCGCCACCCAGGCCCGAGCGGGGCGCTCCCCCACCCCGACGCGCGGCTCCCCTCCCCCACCCGGCGGCGTGACCGCGCGCGGCTCCTCTCCCCCAACCGGCGGCGGCGCGGGGCTAGCGGCGGCGGATCCAGCCCCTCCCACTCCTCCACGGCCCCCCTCCTCCTCCTGGCGGCGGGGCTGCTCCCCTCGCCCAACCGGCGGCGGCGCGAGCGGCCCGAGGCGGAGTGGGGCCAGCAGCGGCGGATCCGGCCCCGCCCCCTTCTCCACGGCCCTCTCCCTCTCCCTCCGAGGCGGGGGCGGCGCGCGACCGCGCGTGCCGCGCTTGGCCGGGACGGGGGACGGTGCGGCCAGCAGCGGCGACGCGGCTCCCTCCCGGCGGCGGTGGCGTGGCCCAGATCTAGAACGGAGTCGGTGGCGTGGCCCAGATCCAGCCCTAACCGGGTCTGGATCTAGGCTTTTTATTTTTTTATTGCATTAACCGTGACGGTTAACTTCCAACCGCCACGGTTAATGCCCTATTAACCATGACCATTGATCCGTGGCGGTTGGAATAACCGCCACGGTTAATCGATTTCAACCGCCACGGAAAATGGATTTTGTAGTTGTGTATCGTGTGTTAGCTTAATTTATTTGGTTGCTCGGATGGTGTTTCGTAGACCTGCATCTGCTATATATATATATATATATATACACACACACCGATGGAGGGAAATTAGGCTAAGCGGGTGTAGATTATTCTTAAAAAGAAAACGTCTAAATAAAGTGGTGTCTAAGATTTATTCAACTTCAAAAAAATTTAGACCACCCAAGTAAGCTAATAAAATGGTATAACTTTTTAGTCTCCAACTTTAAACAGAGTTTAGAACATAGAATCCAAACCGACCCTATATATCCAAACCAAACCAAACATGTCCTACTACTGATCCATATCATTTAATTTTTTTGACAATACCATATCATTTAATTGCATGCATACATAAGTTACATACATATATGTAAACTTTTCTTTTATGGCTCATATTAATTCCTCACACAAACATCTCAAGATTAATATAATCACCCAAATGTTATATATTATGTTCAGAGTTTTTTTTTAACGTAAGAAGAATTATATTATATAAAACATGGGTACATCACAACGTTACAAGTACTATGCATTACAAAATAGTACCACGTTATAAGTACTATGCAATCACTTGATCGTGTTTTTTTCCAAAGGGAAGAGGGGATTGTATTGAAGCTCGGCACATGGTGCTTGTTTAATTTGTTTGTTATGCAAGGTCATATATGCATAGACGATGTTTTCAATGTGTGTGAGACGCGTGTTAGGTAAAAAGCTTTGCATTTGCATATTGCTGGAGTGGACAAGGAATAATAGTGATAATATAATATTATTAGTAGTATATATTCGTCGCAAAAAAAGTAGTATATATAAAAAATAATTTATGTAATGTCGAGGTGCGTGGTGGGATGCGGCACGACGATGATAAATGATGGCATGCATATGTAGTGGCAAAGAAACAAATTAATCAAAAAAAATCGAACAACTTCTAAAAAATTATATGAGTGTAAAAATTAATGGAACTGACTAGGTAGTTTGATGTGACGGTGTATTTTACAATAAACTTTAAATAATGAAGTTAAAGAAGTTTATTATCTTAGAACATCTCCAACAATTTGTTATTTCTCACTTGTCAAATCTTGTGTTTTAGCAAGTTGCTATAATAATTTATCAAGTTGGAAAGATGTCATCTCCAACAATTTGCTATTTCTCACTTGCCAAACCAAACAAAGAAGATTAAAAATGAAGGAAACTTGCATACGGAGGAAACTTGCATGCGGAAAACCGAGAGGAGGACTCGTGGGCGAGAGGATGGCAAACCGATGCGCGCTCACAAAAATAACAAACCGATGCAATCTTTTGACAAACGTGTAAAATTGACAAGTCGACAAACTGTTTGAGAGTGTTTTTTGATTGACTTGTCAAATTTTAAAGAATGACAAGTGATTTAGCAAACTGTTAGAGATGCTCAAAGCAAAGTCAAAATAACTAATAATAAGGTAAGAACGGACGTAGCGGAGCGCTGGTTGATTCTTTTGGTGTAATTTGTCCATCTAGTTTTAAATTGTTGACTTTGCCGTGAAAACTTACATTTCACTATATCTATTTTAGGATTTAATGTTCTTGTGCTATAAGTGGTAGACAATATTCCGATCCCTTCGGCAGCTTTATATTGTGACGAATAAAAAAAAAAGTTGATGCAAAAATGTTCGAGGCCATGTTTGTTTGTTTTTTTTCTTTCAAGCGCGGCCATGGATTTTTTTGTTTTTAGAAACACCATCATCTTTATTGATTGAGTTGGTCATACGAGATCATACAAACGTCCTCGAGCGGGGATCAGAAGAGATCATACTCCTAACTATGAACATCAACATTTGAACGGCGATGAATTGACTCATCAAGCCCGTGGACATATGAGGCCCAAAATGGTTGGGCCTTATTAGGACGTCGACTTAAGCTGCAAGCAGTCTAAAGCCCATGTCGTCAGTACAAGGCTTTGTTACAACTTTTTACTTCATGTGTAATGATGAAGTTTCCTTCTTTTTTTTCCCCCTTTTTCCTTTTTCGGGTGGCTACAAGCCTACCAGGAAAGAGCAAGCAAAAGAGAATCAGATCACTCATTCGTGGGCTAGGTGTACGTATACTGTACTCCCTCCATCCCCAGTATATAAATTATTTTAAATTTTTTATAGTCAAAGTATCATATTATATAATAAAATAAATAATATTTATAGTAGCAAATAAGTAATATTAGAATTTTCATTAATTATTTTTTCATGGTACACGTACTTGGTATCATATTTTTTGTAATTGTTTCTATCCTTTTGATTAAATTTTAGATACTTTGACTTAAAAAATCAAAATGACTTCTGAATATATAAAAGTACGTAACATACATACCTTTCACTGCAATAATGAGCATGTACATATATAGATGTAATGTAGCAGAGGTTTTCGTTTGTAATTATCGGTCGTGATACACTGTTTTTCTATCATAATAAAACAGCATCAGGTTTATTGTAGAAATAATTTTACCGAGCAGCCCCGCAGGTTGAATCCGGAACTGATCGCTTCCGACTAGTCGGATGTGATCCTCGCGCCGACCACCCCCTGCGTGCTGCAATTCATCAGAGAACAGCCCATGCAGAAGAGCGGCCCACACGCACAACTCAGCAGAGCGAGCGGCCCAAAGAGCTGAGGTGCATGCGGCGCACAACTGAGCAGAGCGAGCGGCCCAAAGAGCTGAGGCATATGTGGCTGCTTTAGGACCCAGTGAGTTACGTATGTTTCCTTTCTTTCTTTTTTCTTTTCGCTTTTTTCTTTTTTCTTTTTCCTTTTTCTTTTATGTTTCCTTTTCCTTTTAATATTTTTTTTATTATTTCTCATTTATTTTTTATTTTCTATATTCATCTCCCTTATTTTTTTCTTTTTATTTTTTCGCCAACTAGCCAAAATTCATTTCTAATATCCTGTTTTATTTTATTTTCTATATTATATGAAACACATATGATGTTTATTCAGTATATGTTTAATTTCTTAGCTCAAAGATAATCATATGGTGATATGGTGAATGGTCCACACGTACTTGGAGTCCTAGTCACATGTGTTTTCTTTCTTTATCCATTTTATTTTTTGTGTTTTCATTTCTTTTTTGTTTCTTTCTCCTTTCTTTTTATATTTCTTATCATTTTCTATTTTATGTTTATATATTTTTCTTATATCCAGTTAATTTGTTTTTGTAATGCTTTATATCTTTATTTTATTTCTCTAACTCTCAAGTTTTCTTCTAGTTTTATTCTCTATGTTTTATTTCTATATTCTATGCTTACAATATTTTCTTGCTTCATTTATTTTTTATTTTTATGGTATTCTTTGTTTTCTTATATTTTTTTATTTTTACTTCTTTTAAATTTATTCAATAGTGCTTTCTAAATTCCTTGATATACGTATAATATTCATATAAATATGATGTTTCATAATATATTTGTCGGGTACAAAGGTAAGGGATACCCTAACCGTATGATAATCTAAAGCTCAACATAGCAACCATTTTTTAGGCAGGATCCGATCAGCCGTTCAAGTCATTGGAGGAAGGCCCATCATGCAAAGACCTCCCTCACCGACAACAGTGACCAGTCATGGGCCGGTCCATTACTGGAAAAACAGTAGGAAGGATACCCCTCTGCCTCGACCTCGACTGACGGACAGGGGTCGAACGAACGACCCCTCCTCCTCGACCTCAACTGACGGACAGGGGTCGAACGAACGACCCCTCTGCCCCAACCTCGACCCCTCGTGATGGACAAAGGGTCGATCGAACGACCCCTGAGAAGGAAGCTCGATCGACTTACCTGCTCCCGGTATGGGGTAAAGGTGATCCAATGCGCCTACCAGCCCCCGCCTAACGCCATGGGCACCCTCTGCCACGATCAAATCCATCAACTCGCCGCCCATGCCCGGGACCTCCGTCAGCCGTGCGACCGTTGTAGCCACATCGCAGGTACGGAATCCAGAGGCACCCCCTCGAGCCATGAACAGGACAGCCCTTGACTGTGTCTTCAGGGATATGACAGGGTCACGCTGGCCTCGACCCCCCTCAACCAGGGGGTTCGACCATCGTCTCCAACCACTCCGGCATGGCTCCCGTCCAGTCCGTCCCGCGTCAACTGTGGGACTCGTACCCATCTACATAAGGCCAACCATATTGCGCCATGCTGTACGGCGGTGTCCAGTCTACTATTGTCATGTCCTGAAACACCGAAAGTACAGAAGGAACATGTTGCTACAGCGATCGACGTCTCGTCGCAGGCATGGCGCACGGACATGTCTCCCATTTCGATACGTACTAGGTTTCTGTAACCCTAAGCCTCCCCTTGGCCTATAAAAGGGGACGCTGGGATAATAGAGAGAAGGGGAAGACACAGAGGGGAATCAGAACTCCACCTCCAAGCCGAGCAGCGGGTCAGATCTTCGGACATCTGCTCACACTCGCAGCACCACTCCTTGCCTGCTTGATCAACATCCCAAGCAACCAAGCGACTCTTCTAGGATAGCCCTGCTAGTCCTAGGCCTCAGCTCATCCTGAGCACCCCCGTGTAAACCTGCTTGTACCCCTTTGTACGAGCACTTCGGTGCAAGATAATACAATCCATCCTCCCCCGCTGAACGTAGGGCCTTCTTTGACCGAACCAGGATAAATCTTGTGTTCTTCTTGCATCACATCTGGGAGAGGGAGCACGCAATATACAAATTTACTAGTTGGTGGTCTTGAGCCCCTGGGTCATAGCACTGACAGTTGGCGCGCCAGGTAGGGGAGCTTTGCGTGTCGATCAACTCCCAACTTATCTTCCAGATGGATTCCACCGTCCCACCATTTCCATTCGCCACCATCATCTGGTTCGGGAGTCTAGAGCTCATGTCCCTGGGCCACGACCATGACATGGTTCTACTCTCTAGTAGTGGCATGGATAGCAGCAGCTCCGGTACACCGGGGCCAAGGAGGACCAGACGACGGTCCCACCACTCGCGCCTTTCGCCTGCGACCAGGAGGAGGCGCGACCGACGCCGCCACACTCTTCACCGCGCGGATCCCGAGACGCCGGACGCAATCCCCCCGGCCTCAGCTGGCGACACAGTTCCTCCCTTCGGGAGCCTATTTGACCCATGCTTGCGGGTCGGGGGCGGGTACCTCGCCGGGTCTGACCTTGGCTTTGCCATACCGTCATCTCGGAGTGTCCCCGTGGCCTCTCCGACGTACTCGGCAACACCGCCGCGCAACCTGCTTCCGCACGGGCTCTACAATAGCACCAGGCTCTTTTCTGCTTTTGTAGGCCCGCAGATGCAGGCACGTTACGGGTCCCCAGGGAACCTGCTACGTGCGACGATCAACCTTGTCACCACCCCTCCACCGGACGAGCGCTCGGAGCCACGACAAGCCCCGGCCCTAGGGTATCACACCTGGGGCACGTTATGGCGATGACTGGAGGAGGAGCGCAGGGGATCTTTCCCCAACTTCTACCACGGCTACCCCGACTCGGACTCCCCCGATGAGGATTACGATCCCACGCGGGAGTGTTTCCCCCTCATCGAGCCGGTCGACTCCCAGGATGACGCCGCCGACGTCATAGCTGCGAATGCAGGAGGAGGGGGCGACGCTACCCCACCGCGAAACGCCGACCCCCCGATTCCAGACGAAGACGATCCACCTCAGGACGCCCAGATCGCGCAAGTCCGAGAGCTGCTCACCAAGCTCAAGGAGGAGCGCCTACGACTTCAGCAGCTCGAGCACACCCTCGAGCGAGATCACGGCCGGGCCCGGGAAGTCCATCGGCAGGTCGTCGAGGAAGGAGCGAACGAGCGCCACTACTACAACCGCGCTAGTCAAAATGTCGTGGCAGCCGCGATGCTGCTTCGTGACATGCCGACACCATCGACGCCCCAGGCGCAGCGCATCAGAGACGAAATCCAGGGCTTCTCCAAACCGCGGTCGTACAACAGGCGGAGAGCTCAACCTCGAGGCGCAGAGGAGCTGCTTCCGAGCGGCGGGACGTGCCCCCTCGACAAGATCGAGAGGTACCTGTCCACCAAGACAAGGCGCCCCAAGGCCAAGCAGAGCGACAGCCAGTCCGGGAACACGTTGTCGACAATCGACAACCGCGAGACGCGCGACACGACATCAACAACAACAAACGACGCCAACACGGTGACACTGAGGCTCGAGGTTACAGTGCTCATCGAGGTGGGCGCTACGACAGTGACGAGGATCGACGTCGATCTCCGGAACCACCAGGGCCAGGAGTCTTCAGCAGGGCGATCCGGCGAACCACTTTGCCGGGTCGTTTCCGTCCACCCGCCAGCCTGGTCAAGTACAACGGTGAGACCAAGCCAGAACTCTGGCTTCCTGACTTCAGGCTAGCATGTCAGCTAGGAGGTGCCGACAACGACAGCGCCATCATTCGGCAACTCCCGCTCTTCCTCTCCGACACCGCTCGAAGGTGGCTCGAGGAACTCCCCCTGGACATGATCCATGGCTGGCCCGACCTATTCAGGATCTTCGAGGGAAACTTCAAGGGCACCTACGTGCGTCCGGGGAACTCCTGGGATCTCCGCAGCTGCAAGCAAAAGCCGGGCGAGACCCTCCGCGAGTTCACGCGGTGATTTTCCAAGCAACGTACCGAGCTACCCCACATCTCCGACCACGACGTCATCATGGCGTTTGTCGCCAGGACGACGTGCAAGGAGTTGGTGCGGGAACTAGGGCGCAACACCCCCAAGACCGCCAACGAGCTCATGGACATCGTCGTCAATTACGCAGCCGGCGAGGAAGCCGTTGGCACGTTCTTCTAAACCAACGCGTGAAACGTCGAACAGCTACGTCACTTTACCCTTAGGCCTCAGGGCTCTACTTATATTCATGTCTCGAATGAGTAAGATAAAAAGTCTTCTGATGATCGAGCTACTCGTAATGTACTTTATCACGAAGCACAAGATAGCCTCGACTTTATTTTTATAAATACGAGCCTCCCTTGGGGGCTACAAAGGGGGGAACCCCCTCGAGTCCCCGAAAAAATCACTCAGTTTTTTCAAATGAGCTTGATGTCGCTCAACTCCTCTTCGCTACCTAGAACTCACGTCTCGCTTAAGAATAAAACAACTCGTGCCGGCAAAGGGGCTAGGGACGGGTCGAGCCGAAAACAATCACCTACGCCTCAGGGCTACGGTTACTTTCACTCGACTTTTCCCCCCTCGAGGCCCATGGGTTCGTTAACAGCTTAAACAAAGACAAGTAAGGGTAGCTAAGAGGAAGAAACTCGAGCTGAACAAAAAACTAAGTCGATAATTTTATTAAAACATCCAAATGTTTTAAAGCCCCTCGGGCCACGATCAAACACAAAATGTTCTACTCTACCCCTCGACGCCTCTCTTTCTTCTGCCCCTCGAAGCACGCTTAGCGCAGGGTAGGAAACGCGCTCGAGACCCACAAGGGTCGAGGGGTGCCGAGCCGGGAACTCTCCTACGCCCCCGAGCTAAGGTACTCCCACTCGCTCCCCCCTCGAGAGCCTCGGGCGTGCGTCCAACAACTGCGCCAAAAAAAGTGGAGCACCAAGGCTGGTAGAAGTAAGAATGGCTCGAGAAATCACCGCTCATGGTCGTAAAGGTAGGCTCGACCCTGCTCCCGCGGAGTCGAGCCTCCCTCGGGGGCTAACCGGGAGTACCCCTAAAAAAGTCTCCGAAAACCGCTTTTACCCCTAGGGCCTCGAGGCCTCATACATCTTATGCATTATGAACTTTTATCGCATCATGAATGAATAAAATGTTCTCAAAATACATTTCATGTTTGTTCATGACTCTGAGGTAGCCTCGACTCTGCTCCTGCAAAGCCAAGTTTCCCTCGGGGGCTGACAGGGGGGAACCCCCCTCCCTAAGTCCCTTAAAAACCCGAACGTTTTTCGAAACTCGACGCTTCTCTTTCCACCTTTGCCTCGAGTACGCTTCATGACTAAGTAAAGAACGCTTCGAACTCCCTAAGGGTCGAGGGTCGTCGAGCCGGGGACTCTCCTACGCCTCAGGGCTATGGTACCCCCACTCGCTCCCCCCTCGAGGGATACGAGCGCGCGTCGAACACTTAGTCTAAAAAGCAACAACTCAGGCAAAGAGAAATTGAGATGACTCGAGAAATAAAAACACCCAAATGCATCTCAAATAAAATGCATTAAGGTTTTGAAGCCCCCAGCGGCTCGACATCATATTGTCACAAAACTAATATATTACATGGACCTTCTTGTCCAGATTTGGCACACAGGCCTCGACTACTCATCGCCATCGCCATCTGCCGGGGGAAGCATCTCAGCCTCGAAAAGCTTAGCCAACTCACCGTCGGGCACCTCTGCGGCGTCGATCAGCTCATGGCATCTCGCCATGTTCGCTTCATCGGTCAGCTCCGGGTCGACGACGAAGCCGCTGGCGACGACGTCGAGGTCGTAGGAGTACCCCGAGCGGACGACCGCGAGCGCCCGCTTCACGCCTATGTGAAGGGCAGCACGGACCCGCTCCATCACTCCACGGGTCGCGGCGAAGAGCCGACGCAGGAGGGAATCCCCACGCACGTCGCCCGCAACCGACAGCTCCGGCTCGACCCCCATGCCATCATAGAAGGCGGAGATGGTGTCATCAAGCCTCTTGTTCAGGGTAGATCCATCGAAAAGGCAGATCTGGCTCACAGGCCTCAACTATTTCCATTTGCCACCATCATCTGGTTCGGGAGTCTAGAGTTCATGTCCTTGGGCCACGGCCATAACATGGCTCTACTCTCCAGTAGTGGCATGGATAGCAGCAGCTCCGGTAGGCCGGGGCCAAGGAGGACCGGATGACGGTCCCACCACTCGCGCCTTTCGCCTGCGACCAGGAGGAGGCGTGAACGACGCCGCCGCATCTTCACCACGCGGATCCCGAGACGCCGGACGCCGCCTCCCCGGCCCCAGCCGGCGACACAGTTCCTCCCTTCGGGAGCCTGTTTGACCCATGCTTGTGGGTCGGGGGCGGGTACCTCGCCGAGCCTAACTTTGGCTTTGCCAAATCGTCATCTCAGAGGGTCCCCGTGGCTTCTCCGACATACTCGGCCGCGCCGCCGCACTCTTCACCATGTGGATCCTGAGACATCGGACGCCGCCTCCCCGTGCCCAGCTGGCGACACAGTTCCTCCCTTCGGGAGCTTGTTTGACCCAAGATTGCGGGTCGGGGGCGGGTACCTCGCCGAGCCTGACTTTGGCTTTGCCAAATCGTCATCTTAGAGGGTCCCCGTGAATTCTCCGACGTACTCGGCCGCGCCGCCACGCAACCTGCTTCCGCACGGGCTCTACAACAACGCCAGACTCTTTTCTGCTCTCGCAGACTCGCAGATGCAGGTGAGCGTTCGGAACCACGACGACCCACGGTCCCAGGGCATTACACCTTGGGCACGATCCGGCGACGGCTGGAGGAGGAGCGCAGGGGATCTTTCCCCAACTTCTAGCAACACTACCCCGTGCGGGCGAATCCAACGCGAAGGTCGCAGGTATATCCCTGCATTTAATGCACCTACCTACCGCCCCCTCATATCCCACATGATAGGGCACACCTGTCACGTCACCGCGCTCCTCACCGCACCCTACGCCTGCTATGGTTGCAGCCAAACGAACATCTCCTAAAAGGGCGCGCCTACGGCGGATGGCAGGCAACAGTGGGCGTTATCTTCGGAGGTAAGCAACGGACGTCGACCCGTCCGTCAAAATCTTGAGGGAGCGAAGGTTGGCCCTCGAACAGAGTTCGACAGCCGCCCTCGAGTACCTGAGGCCAGGGAGGACCCAGGGTTATGGACTCCGGTCCACCCCCAAATCTCGAGGGGGCGAAGGCTGGCCCCACGAACAGGGTTCGACAGCCGCCCTCGAGTACTCGAGTCAGGGATGACCCAGGGGGGCCGGCGCGAGCCCCTAGCTCGAGAATGAACTCTCGAGGCCCCAAGGGACATATCTGAGGCATAACCAGGGAATACCCAAGGATCCCTACGACGGAAGGCATCGAGCCACCAACTCTCATCGAACAAAGTTGGCATCTGGGTATACCACACGGTTTGCTTAATGAGGACGCCTCAGGGCTTCTATCGACCCCTATCGAACAGGGCACGAGTTCTCACTTGGATTACCCCCGTTACCAGCTCACAGAGGACTTCGAGGCTCGTCCGAACGAGGATAGCACGATGCTCTTTGCCCCACAATCTGAGCGCAAGGATCCGTGGGAAGGACGCTATGAGGTAGCAAAAGCCCAGCCGCACGAGGCTCGGGGGCTAGACTATGCACGGCACCCCTCGACGAAAGAGGGTCGAAAACACAACGGACGTCGACCCGACCGTCGAAATCTCGGGGGTCGATGGTTGGTCCGTCGACCACCCCCTCGAACGATCCTTCCCATGGAAGTAAAACGGACTCCGGTCCACCCTCAAATCTTGAGGGAGCGAAGGCTGGCCCTCGAATAGGGTTCGACAGCCGCCCTCGAGTACCTGAGGTCAGGGAAGACTCAGGGTTATGGACTCCGGTCCACCCCCAAATCTCGAGGGGGCGAAGGCTGGCCCCACAAACAGGGTTCGACAGCCGCCCTCGAGTACTCGAGTCAGGGATGACCCAGGGGGGGCCGGCGCGAGCCCCTAGCTCGAGAACGAACTCTCGAGGCCCCCCGGGACATATCCAAGGCATAACCAGGGAATACCCAAGGATCCCTACGACGGAAGGCATCGAGCCACCAACTCCCATCGAACGGAGTTGGCACCTAGGTAATCCACGCGGTCTTGCTTAATGAGAACGCCTCAGGGCTTCTATCGACCCCTATCGAATGGGGCACGAGTTCTCACTTGGATTTCTACCCGTTACCAACTCACAGAGGACTTCGAGGCTCGTCCTAACGAGGATAGCACGATGCTCTTCGCCCCACAATCCGAGCGCAAGGATCCATGGGAAGGACGCTAGGAGGTGGTGAAAGCCCAGCCACACGAGGCTCGAGGGCTAGACTACGCACGACACCCCTCGACGAAAGAGGGTCGAAAACACTCGTAGCCTGGCAGACAGAGTTGACCCCTCGATAGGGCACTATGACTCCAGTTTAACGCTCGAGGGAGCGAAGGCTGGCCCTCGAAAGGGTTTCGACAGCCGCCCTCGAGCACCTCCTTTCCAAGGAAGTGAAACGCTCGTAGCCTGGCGAACATAATTGACCGCTCGATAGGGCGCTATGACTCCAGTTAATCCTAACTCCCCTCGATAGAACACACGTCAAAGCCCCCAGAGGAGTTCTTAATCACTCCTCTGGGGCCTCGGGGGCTAACCCCGCGGGCTGCGCTCGCGCGCACCCAGTGGAGAATCAGACCTCGTACTAACCCTACAGATCATCAGTAAAAACCTCTATGCGGATTTTCCTTATCCGCATAGAGGCTCGGGGGCTACTGTCGGGTACAAAGGTAAGGAGTACCCTAACCGTGTGATAATCTAAAGCTCAACATAACAACCATTTTTGAGGCAGGATCCGATCAGCCGTTCAAGTCATTGGAGGAAGGCCCATCACGCAAAGGCCGGCCTCCCTCACCGGCAACAGTGACCAGTCATGGGCCGGCCCATTACTGGAAAAACAGTAGGAAGGATACCCCTCCGCCTCGACCTCGACTGACGGACAGGGGTCGAACGAACGACCCCTCCGCCTCCGCCTCGACCTCGACTGACGGACAGGGGTCGAACGAATGACCCCTCCGCCTCGACCTCAACTGACGGATAGGGGTCGAACGAACGACCCCTCCGCCCCAACCTCGACCCCCCGTGACGGACGCGGGGTCGATCGAATGACCCCTGAGAACGAAGCTCGATCGACTTACCTGCTCCCGGTATGGGGTAAAGGGGATCCAATGTTCCTACCTGCCCCCGCCTAACGCCATGGGCACCCTCTGCCACGGTCAAATCCATCAACTCACCGCTCATGCCCGGGACCTCCGTCAACCGTGCGGCCGCTGTAGCCACATCGCAGGTACGGAATCCAGAGGCACCCCCTCGAGACATGAACATGACATCCCTCGACTGTGTCTTCAGGGATACGACAGGGTCACGCTGGCCTCGACCCCCCTCAACCAGGGGGCTCGACCATCGTCTCCAACCACTCCGGCATGGATCCCGTCCAGTCCGTCCCGCGTCAACTGTGGGACTCGTACCCATCTACAGAAGGCCAACCATACTGCGCCATGCTGTACGGCGGTGTCCAGTCTACTATCGCCATGCCATGAAACACAGGAAGTACAGAAGGAACATGTCACTACAGCGATCGACGTCTCGTCGCAGGCATGGCGCACGGACATGTCTCCCATTCCGATATGTACTAGATTCCTGTAACCCTAAGCCTCCCCTTGGCCTATAAAAGGGGACATTGGGATAATAGAGAGAAGGGGACGACACAGAGGGGAATCAGAACTCCACCTCCAAGCCGAGCAGCGGTTCAGATCTTTGGACATCTGCTCACACTCGCAGCACCACTCCTTGCCTGCTTGATCAACATCCCAAGCAACCAAGCGACTCTTCTAGGATAACCCTGCTAGTCCTAGGCCTCAGCTCATCCTAAGCACCCCCGTGTAAACCTGCTTGTACCCCCCTGTACGAGCACTTCGGTGCAAGATAATACAATCCATCCTCCCCAGCTGGACGTAGGGCCTTCTTTGCCCGAACTAGGATAAATCTTGTGTTCTTCTTGCATCACATCTGGGAGAGGGAGCACGCAATATACAAATTTACTAGTTGGTGGTCTTGACCCCCTGGGTCATAACATCGACAATATTCATATTTTGTTTTTTATTTTTGTAAAATGTGTATTCTTGAGTTTTTTTTGTATTTGCCTTTATTATTTATGTAGTATTCATATGATATGATAGATATGTTCTATAGTATATTTTAGGTTGTCCAAATAATATCATGTGATGTTCTTTTTAGCTTCTCTATAGATCTTGCTTCATCATTTTTTAATTAAGTAGTTTATTTTTATTTTTTAAAATAAAATTTATGTTCCATGAGATATATGTGATGTTCTTATAGTATATATATATGTAATGTTCAGGTTATATACATATTATGTTATATCATGTATTTCATGATATTCATGTAATACAAATGTGATGTTCTTATGTAATTATTATAATTAATTTAATGATTTGATTACTTTTTATTTTTTGAATTCCATGAGATGCAAATTTTTAAATTGTCCCTTTATTTTATCATATATTTAGTGATAATATATATTATGATGTTCATGTAGTATACACGCGATGTTCTATCATGTGATTTGTGATGCTCACATAATATACATGTGATGTCCTACAATGTATTTTTGTGATATTCATAGTACACATATGTTATTCTATTATACAAGTAGTATCTATATGATATTTTATTTTTATTCTATTATGTTGTTTTTTCTTTTTCTTTTATTTTTATTTTTGTTTCCCTTATGTTTTGTTCAACCTTTATGTTTTTATTTTAATTTTATATATATTTCACGAGATTTACATGGTATAATTTGATTATTACTATAGTGAGAGTGCAATACTTTTTTGAACTTAAATGATTAGATATGTTTTGATAATATAAATATTTTCACTACTACTACAACTACAAGTCATCTATGTGGTTTATTAGTGGTGAGGAATAACTTTGTTATATGTTCATATAAAATACTTGTGTTCAATCGCTGATACATGCTATTCACTGTGTCCCAAAATTGAAGTCATTCTCGCTTCCTGATAAATCAGTTTTTTAAAAACTTTGACCAATTATATATAAAAGAGTATTAATATTTATAATACATAATTAACATCATTAGATCGTTAATTATATTTTTATAATAAATTTATTTAGAGATAAAAATATTGCACGTATTTTCTATAAATCTAGTCAAAGTTGAAAAAAATTGACTTGTACGTGTCCCATAACATCATCTATTATGGGCTGGGACAGAGGGAATAATTTTACTTATATTATATTTTTTATTTATTTCTCTTATCAATGTCATGACGTGATTTTATTGGACGGAAGCAGGTTGGCTGCATATATGTGCATCAATGGGTGGGAGCGGAGCGTCGCAAAAAAAATCATTCTCTATACTGTGTCGACGATTCAGCAAATCATCACAATTCACAACACAACTGTGTCGACGCCGTCGTCGTTATTCTCATTCTCTAGATTTCCAACCGAATGCTTTGATACTACTCTCTCCATGTACCTCGAATAGATAGATTCTTAGCAAGTTTAGAATATAGACTGAGCAGATAAATCTTAAAGTTCACGAAATTATCAGGATAACGTGTCGCACTCGGGATTTAAACCTTGGGTGGAGCCTCCAACCCATGACCTTTGCCATTGCGCCGTGAACCTAAACCGAAGTAGGTACGTTCTGATCGGTGATTATTCCAATAGCACACAACTGACTAATATTCGACCCCAGTAACTCGGCAATAGATTGGGAGATGGGAAAAAGCGAGGAGAGTTTATGTCCCCCTTTGAGAGTTTATGAATGGAATGTGGGCCGAGCTTACATAGATGAAAAAAAAAACCACATTATATATACTGCATGGTAATTAGATTACTGGGCCACCCGACAATGCTCAGGGTCGCAGCGAAGTGAGAGGGGTTGGCTCATGGCAAAGTTGGTTGCTTAGTAGTACTCTATAAGATTCTTTTTATGGCACTATTAAACTTAGTTATATATATTATGAGGAAATCATTGTTTCCGTTGATAGACAATATATATAGGCACATGCATGCATGTGTGCTTGATGCTACTAGCGCTTGTAGTATTGACGAGGGATATGATGTGGTTTGGCTACAAAAAGGACTTATGTGAGAGTCGTTTGCTGCCTATATCTGATTAAGATAAGGACACATTTACATAATTAAGCATGCAGACAGCAGCATCTCATGTATATCTCGGCGCGGAATCAAAAGGAAAAAAGAAGAAAATGAGTGCATTCGCGCGATGCACACAACAGGCATGTGATGTGACAACAACAATAGTACATCCAATATTTTTTGTTGATGATGAATTGATTTGAATCCATCAACAAGCCATGCATGCGCGTGCAGTGGGTCCATCATCATCAAATTATTACTGATTGACAACCACGCACCTTACTTTGGATTATTTCTGATCTACCAGCACCCCCATTATATTAATGCATGGTTGTTTGCCCTTCCTCAATCCGTGCTTCCCTGCCAGCAGAGTACGCCTAGCAATATACTCCTTCTATCCCAAATTATAAATCATTCCAAGAATCTTGGAAAGTCAAAGTTTATAAAGTTTGACCAAATTTATATAATATGATAATAACATATTTGATATCAACTAAGTATCATTAGATACTTTATTAGTTATATTTTCATACTATACATATTTGATGTCATAAATCTTTATGTTTCTCTCTATAATCTTCGATCAAATTTAAAATGTTTTGACTCTCAAAGATTTTTAGAATGACTTACAATTTAGAATGGAGGAAGTACTATATATACTGTGACATCACACTAAATGCATATGTGTGACAGTAACACTCTACTAGCTGCTTGCTGCAATATTCGAAACCACTGATAGGAACACTATGATACATGTCTACAAAACACTTAAGATCTGATTGATTGTTTGTATTAACTTTAGCATGTAGCAGTCACCTAATATAATGTAAACGTATACAATGTGTATTACATGGGTGCGTCAGATGAGGCACAGGAGGAATATTCTTCTTCCTCTGCTACTACTAGGCGTACCGCCTCGTTGATTGGATTATTCATCATCGCGCGATCAGGTGTGGAGTGTGGACTGTCAGACGGACAGGTGGTTTTGGCATGCAAACCATCATCTGAAGCAATGGGAAATGGTACTAGAGGACAAGAAGGACAGAAAGGTGACCGTGGTGGATAGCGATTGGGAGCAGAGCAATGTACTACGTACCAACTACTCCTACCCTACAACACAACAAACGGGGCCGGCCGGCCGGAAAGGCCTCGGAGCTGTACTGCTACTGTATCGGCTCAGCAACTGTTTGGGACACGAAAATTCACATAAACCATACACAGATGTCACATAAATCAGTTTGAAAAGCACATGGTTCAAGAGAGAAAGATCTTGTGTTCTCGACAGGATCTCAAGTTAACAAATAGCGAAGAAATTTCTAAGGTAGCCACAGGAAGAGAAAACTTAGATGGGTGAAGCTAGGATGACGACGTGCGGTGGTGAGCTCAATGCTGAGAGAGTGCCTAGAGGTGGAGCAAGATAGCCATCGAGGGGTGTCGAGAGAGATCAAGCAGAAAACATACATGAGGTTGTATGTTTTACTGGTTGGACGACACAAACAACCTAGAAAGAGTAGACAGAGGAAGGTAAAATATGGCCTCCGTGCAAGCATGTATACTCATGGTCCCTTTGGTTGGGTTGTGGTTTTTGAAAAAGCTACTTTGAGCTTTGGTTTTTGGAAAAGCAACTTTCATAACATAGTTGTGGCTTTTGAAAAAGCTCGTTTGGTGGCATAATTGTGGCTTTTAGAAAACTTCTCTCACTTACAGACGGACCCCACCTGTGATGCACACATACTCCTTCTTCTTCCTCTGGCCACCAACCGAGAGGGGAGGGGCCGCGCCGCTAGCCACCACCCGGGAGTGGAGGCGCAGGGGAGAGGCCTTGCCAGGGAGGGGCCCTGCCGGGGAGGGGACAGGAAGGGGACCCGCTGGGTCAGGTTGGCGTCGGGGAGGGGCCGCTCCGCGCTCGGAGGGGAGGGGCGGAGCTGCGCCGAGGAAGGGTTGCGCCGGGAAGGGAGGGTCGAAGCCGGGGACGGGCCGCGTCGGGCCACGCCGTGTCGGGAGGGGAGGGCGGAGCCACGCCGGGAGAAGAGGCGCCGGCAAGGGGCCGTGCCGCGCCGGGAGGGGATGAGCGGAGCTGGCCGCCGGAGGAGCTGGGCCGACGGGAGGACTCGCTCTCGGAGGAAGAAACACGCGAAGAGAGGAAAAAAGAACGAACCGGTATGTGTGTAACCAGTGGCAGATGGGTAATTTTTAGGACAAAAGCAGGTGAAAGCAAGGGAGAGCTGCTGTGAAATTTGTACTAGGCAAAAGCTACTTTTGGTTGTGGCTTTTGAGGGAAGCCAACCCCAAGGACCCTTGGTATACTATGTGGTGTTAAAATATTCTAACAAAACCAGTATGAGATTATTTTAATAACATTATTATATGCTTTAAAGGCTACAATATCTCTTTTTATAATTAAGACGGTTATGAAATCAACTCTTGATACGATAGGTGATTATGTAGTCATTTTCTTACTAATTGTTGACTCGCTGACATGTCAACACCCACGTCGATCGCCTTTAAAATAGCCTGGAAGAGCCTGGAACCATTTCGGCTGAATGGTGTGTGTGTTTGATAGTTAGAAATGTGTCTTAAGTTCAATTGTCATAAAGTACTTTGTGTTCCTTGAGCTGTTGAGTTGTAGTAAGTTTATCTGATTTTTTTAATAGAGATAAATCTGGCGACTTCTTCCATTATCTAATAAAAAACTAGTATAGGATATTTGGAGGTCCAAATAACACATAAATTATCGTTATTGACTCAATGTGTAAAAATTCACATGGTTGCCTAATTCACATGATTACATACATGCATATATTATTGATGCAGGTAGAATGCAGGAATTTTGTCAAGAATTGATTTAGCTAATCCTATACGTTTGACTTGATCCACGCCAAAGCAATACAAAGGTAATACCACCATAATCACAGTCAGAAAGCACCTGCTTGCATTGTTCCTTGTTCGTCTGATTGTACATGCATCTGTACTGCTACTAGGACGAATCGACACAAGAACAGACACCGTCCATTTCGCACCAAAAGTCCAAAACCCCGTAGTACTGTAGTGGTACGTACGTGCGGCCACAGCTAGCGGCCGGCCGCCGGCCCGGATTAAAGCAACTGCTCTGCGTCTGCGACAAAATTCACAGTTTTCCTTTGTTTTACTGTTGCCCTTTGTCAAAATTTACATTAAAGAAAATGTACTTTTGAGGTGTCAAACTTTATATCTCCAAATATATTTATTTATAAAATATAATCTCCCACAACTAAAAAGCACAAAGATAAAACTTTCGCGGTGCGGTAAAAGTTTCGTTCGACCAGACGTCGAGCGTGCGACATGTGGACAGAAGAAAATAAAACGCGACACAAGGAAAGAAAAACGCGACGAAAGGAAAGAAAAATGCGACCGAAGGAAAAAACAAAACGGGACACAAGGAAATAAAAAAGAAACGCTGCACGCCCACCCTCTGTCGATCCCGCGGGCCTCCTCCCTACCGCTCCCTCGGCAAAGTAAAAGGAAAGAAAAAAGAAAAAAGGTAGAAAAAGAAAAAGGAAAGAGAGGCAACACCTCGGCTACACAACCTCGCGCCGCCGCTGTGATTCTGATCCGGCACCCGGCCTCCTTCCCCTCGCTGCGGGCTTCTCCATTGCCTACCGCTGCCTCCCCGACATCCACGTCGCCGCCACCCACAAGGGAATCAAGAGCGCCGCCGTCGTCCTCGCCTCGCCCCACCCCGATCCGCGGCAGGAGCGTCTCCGTCGTCCTCGCCCCGCCCCGCCGTCGCACCAGCTGTGCCCTTGGCCGTCCGTCGCGTCGCGATGAGCCGCACGCTGCTCTCGCGACCCAGGAAGTTAGCATCTCCTTCCCGGACGACGACGGACGCGCGGGCCTCACCCTGTCCCCATCATCTCGTCCCCATGCGGCCACAAGGAACAGATGCCTGTCGCGGACTCCAGGCGTGGCGGCCGCCACGTCCCAGGGCTGGAGACCCCCCTCCGCGCCCCAATGTTGCACGACGGATCCGTGCCCTCTTCGTCTGCGTCCACCGCTTCGTTGTCAGCCGCCGGTGAGGAGCGGCGGAACCTCACGTGGCTCGCTCGAAGCATTCGCCAGCGCCACCATCGACTAGATCGACTACACCTATTCTGCCCCGATCTGATCTGTTCCGATTTGTTTCTTTGTGCTGGTTGTCACAGATGTGGGCGAAGGGAGATGCAGCAGCAATGTGGTACGTGACGGTGGAGGATACCGGCGTCCAATCCTTTCGGATCTGGAGTGCAAGGTTGTCTCCAGAAACACTCCTGGTCCGGCAAAAGTTTGTCTTGTCTGATGGATACACAATCTATTTTTTATATTTATTTATAATTCTTCTCACTTGGGAAAATCAGCTTGTGCAACGGCCATTCATTTTTTTGGCTGATGGTTTGTTGAATCAGCCGTTTCAAAATACAAATGGGCAAGGGACCCCTCAGCCTCAAAGAAGCAACACGAAGGTGGCACATCCTCCTGCAGCCCGCACGTGAGTATTCGATGCTTGAGCATTATACTTTTGATCCTTACTTAATTACTCCTTGCTATATGTGAGTCAACAACTTTGTGAGCTTTTTGCTAGCTCGTGTACAGATCCTGAGTCCTGCAGGCACCAAATTGTTAAGAATAAAACTCCACTCTCGAAGCTTATAATAAAGATAGCTCACCTCAGGAGATAAATAAGCAACTCACCGTACATGTACATTTCAGATAAGTTTCTTATGGAAATTCAATAGTCTGAACAAGTACATGTATGTGCCGGTACATATGTTGTCCCGTAGCAACGCACGGGCATGATGCCGCGGCAGATGATCCACATAACTACTATCCAATAGAGTTCCTTAACAGTCTGACACTCAACGGATTGTCTCCACATGTCTTGAAACTCAAGATCGGGTGTCCTGTCATATTACTTACAAATATTGATCCTGCAAACGGGCTATGCAATGGTACAAGGCTGGTGGTGCGGGGATTCCGAAGAAATACAATCGATGCGAAAAT
This sequence comes from Microstegium vimineum, assembly GCA_022036555.1. Classification (NCBI taxonomy): domain Eukaryota; kingdom Viridiplantae; phylum Streptophyta; class Magnoliopsida; order Poales; family Poaceae; genus Microstegium; species Microstegium vimineum. The sequence continues at coordinate 30,283,288 of CM039139.1, read as the reverse complement.
TGTGGTGGGGCAGCATGCTGGCAAGCGGGTGTTCCTTTCTCGAATACCGCTATGTCCGTCGGATGATGAAATGTTTTCGTTCCAATTTGAGAGGAAGCAGTTTTCTATCATGTTGAGCTTTGCCATGACGGTCAACAAGTCACAGGGCAAGACTATCCCCAACGTCGTTGTGTACCGACCACGCCGGTGTTCTCTCATGGACAGTTGTATGTTGCGATGTCTAGAGCCACGACAAGAACGAATATCAAGGTCCTTGCCCTACCTCCTGATGTGGAGGCAGTGGAAGAGGAGGCGAACAAGAAGACAACGAAAAAGACTCAAAAGAATGCCAAGAAAAATACATCAAATAAAAAAGTTAAGGATAGGAAGACCCAAATGATGTCGGGAACTTTCACGAAAAATATTGTATTTAAAGAGGTTCTAACGCTATAGACGAGGTAATATAACATTTCACTAATACAATGTATTTTCCATTCCATTTGTATTTTATAATAAATATTATTTGTGTAACGCTATACTTGCTACCATTTCTAGGTATTTTAATGTATTTTATCGGACTCTACATGAAGATGATGTATACACACTATATGCATACTGGAAAACCATATGTACATGTTTGATTCTAATGTCAACAATTGACATGTAACATATTTACATTTACACGAATTAATGATGTCTACTCTCATGAAAAATATTGTTATATTGTTGTGCGATCTATGTCTTTTTAATACAAATAAGTTATCCCGTAGCAACGCACGAGGATTTTAATGATGCATACTTAATATAAGTGTGTTTTTTATATATTTAGTTATTAAAAATAAAAATTTGACTATTCAAAATGTAAGATGGGCATATTTTGCGATAGAGAAGTAGGGATGCAGTTGTGAACACGCCAAGAGGGAAAAGAAGATTTTTTTTTCCTTTTTATAAAAAATGCTACAAGTGAACCCAACTAAAGCAATACCTTATTTGAATCCATATAGATAATATAGTTAGCTACTAATAATTAGCTTCTTGGATACAGATAGCTATACCTAATAGTTTACCTTATTATTAGTTTTTTTTCAATACTTAACTAGTTAGACCAAACTAGCTAATGGCTGCTAATATTAGTGGTAAACTAATTCCTCCGGCTTAAATTATAAGACACATCTTGATATTTTTAGATTCATAGCTTTTATGATGCAACTAGACAATATATATATATATATATATATATATATATATATATATTATATATATATATATATATATATATATATGTGTGTGTGTGTGTGTGTGTAACAAAACCTATTAAATCTAGAAATACTAAAAAGAGAGTATTACCTAGCTAACTATTAATTACTCCCTCTGTCCCAAATTATAAGACATCCCAAAAATCTTGGAGAGTCAAACTATGTTAAATTTGACCAAACTTATACAATAATATAATAACATTTATGATGTCAACTAAGTATCATTAGATTCATTATCAATTATATTTTTATAGTATGCCTATTTGATATCATAAATCTTTATAGTTTTATCTATAATTATTGGTCAAATATAAAATGTTTTGACTCTTCAAGATTCTTGGAACGTCTTATAATTTGGAATTGAGGGAGTATAGTAGATAATGGATCCAAATAGGACATAAAATAAGTTGGTAATATAAGAGCTAATAAAAACGCTATAGACTAGACTTTAGCTCACCTTATAATTTGTTTTGAACTATTGAACATGTATAGCTTATATTTTATATAATGTAAGGCTAATAATGAGTCTCTTCCCCTGGCAAATATTCAGTTTATATAAACACATTATATAATTTAGAAAATAAAAGGTTAGTCATTGCAAGCAGACGAGAGAAGAGTCGGGAGGGCGAGCGGTACGATGCCACCGCGGTTACCCATATGCATCGACGACCATGACGACATGCGGTAGCGGACAAGCGAGATGGCCTTAGAAATCTCGCAACCCACAAGGCAGCCTGGCCTGCTATGTGCTGCCTATATAATGATTGATTAAATTATAATTGGTGCCATAGCAAACGCCTCCACTCCTGCATTCCCATTCCGATTCCCATTCTGATTCCCATCCCCCATCGGCTTGTTCAGGTCCGCCTCCTGCTCTGCTCTGCTCTGCCACTGCCTCTCTTCTTCTCTCCGGAGTCCGGACCCGACCCCGTTCCCCTCTCCAGCTGAGCTCTCCTGGCTCCCCCCACGCCCAGGGGTGGGTGAAGTCGGGGGGACAGACATGGTTTCTTCCTCCGCTTCCTAAGATTCTTCTTCTTCTTCTTCCCCCAACCCCACCCTACACCTTTTGCTGCGCCGCCGTTTCTAAGTCTCTCTCAGGTCAGCATCACCAACCGCAGCTCCACCTCCCGATCCTAGCTCCAATCTAGGAGGAGGAGGAGGAGGAGGAGGAGTCCGCTTCAGGATTCTGCCGCCGCCCTCCCTCGGCCGCATCGCGTCGCATGCTACCAGCAGCAGCAGGGCAGGATGTTCAAGCTTCACCGCCACCGCTCCTCCGACCGCGTCGGCGAGCGCTTCGACTTCAGATTCTCCAACTTCCGCGCCGTCCAGGTTGCTTCCCTTCCCTTCCTTCTCCCCGCTCTCCCTCTACTCCCTCCCTCAGTACCAAAATCGTCGGAAAGTACCAAAACTTGCTTCCCCGATCCATCCGTTACAAAACAAGGAGGGTCAGCGATTGCCACAATTTCTTCTCTCTTATCGACGAGTATCTATATCTACTGGACTGGACTGGACTGGACTGGACTGGAGTAGTCGCTTTGCTCCGTGTGCCGCCTTTCGATGCATCCCCTCACTCTCCTGATTTGCCACACACTACTAGTAGTCATTCAACATACTACATTCCTTCACCACCCTTTGGAGTGTTACATCAATGTAGTCAGCAGTACTAGGATCTTACTAGTAGTTCGTATCGTACTCGTACACATTAGGGATGCCATGCCTCCTTGATTCTTTCTTGTCACTCACCACCCTTTACTCGCGTCACGCGAACCACTCCTAAAAGGGAAAAACGAACGAGAAGCACTACTGCCTTTGCTGTACCAAGCCAACCACGATTGCATTGCTTCCTCTCAGTCTCCCCTGCCGATGATACCTTTTGCCATTCAGTCACTCTGCTTTCTCAGGTGCTTCAACTTTATTTCACGATCGACTTGCCTGCCATCCATTCATTCGTCTGCGTGTACCCCCGGGGAAAACAAATGGTCCTTCCTCTTCATTTCAACCACGACCTATTGAAGGGGATACCACATTGCCCTCTTCTTGTATTGTGTGTGCCTTCTCATTCATTTCATATATGCCTTTCCTGCAGTTTATTTTAGGGACCCCATGTGCTATTTCCCCTCATTTTTGTGTCTCATCGATTCATTTCATTTCATGTTTTTTCATAGGTCCCCTCGGTATCAGACAGGCTCTTCCTTTCCATAGTTTCAGTCGACAATGGAAAAACAATTGCAAAGTCCAGTAAAGTAGCTTCTCGGAGTGGAATATGCCAGTGGCCCGACACCATCTTGGAACCCATATGGTTCTCCAAGGACGAAGTCTCCAAAGAATTCGAAGATTGCCAGTACAAGATTATTGTCTCCCTGGTATGTAATATGTGATTCTTGGATGTTCAGTTCTTCGAACCTATATGTATGTACTATTTCCCCACCTATAAAGTACCTGTTCTTTCATGTCCAGTTTCTGCTTCAGTCTCGCTGTTCATTACCTTCATCTATCTACTCCGTCATATTCCTGTTAGGCTTTCGCACTAACAATTGCCTCATGTAATGTTGCAGGGGTCGACAAAATCTGGCATTCTTGGGGAGATTTTTCTAAATCTGTCTAATTTTCTGAATTTGGTCGATCCTACCGCAATCTCTTTGCCACTCAAGAGATGCAACTCTGGAACAGTTTTACAGGTGTGTTTCGGTTATTTTTTACACCTCGTCGTGTTCAAGGGCCATTTGGGCATTGCTTACATGATTCTGTAGCCAAAAAATGCTTGTACTTTTGGTAGGATGCCTGATGGTATCCTTACTACTACTTATGTTGATGTTCACATTTTTCCCCCTCACGTGCAGCTTAAGGTTCAATGTCTTGGCACAAAGTCTAAGCTGAGGTAACTAGACTGAAGCCTCAGTACTTCATTCTTGCCAAGTTCTTTTCAGTCTCTCTTCGCTTCACTCAAATCCTGAATTTGATAATTCTCCCATTTCTATGTAGTGGTGTCAGATCATTGAGGGACATGGCTACCCGTCACGATGACCGTTGTCCAATGCCAAACAATGATGAGATGGACAACAGGTCAGATTGCTCTGATGGTATGTTCAACAAGGGTGTTCATTCTTCATCCGAAAATCATCTGGGTGGAACTTATCAAGATGAATCTGGAAACAGGGTATGCTACTGCTTAAAATAATTTGCTGTCCCAAACATTACCTGCTCCATCCCGAGTTGTCGTTGGACATTTTCTCATGCCTTGAGAGATTTATCTTATTTTCACTGAAATTTTTGATTACATGAATAATAGCATGGAACTTAGTTGCCAATGCTACATGTTCAACCTTGTAGCTAAAACATCCCATTTTGATGTTTCAATGTCAGACCCTGGAAGGGAATGAAAAAAGAACGTGTCCATGGATCTTTTTTTTTCTGCAAACCTGATGAAATCCTTCACCTTTAGTCATCAAGCAGAAGTCTTGAATTTTTTCAGTTATTGCGGGGTCTACTATCTTGCACAAAAGCTACGATAAGTTTTAATTCCTACTCAATGACCTATTCATAAATCTAAAAATCACATAAAATTCGCTAGTGATCAGCAGGCCACAAAAGTAATACTGTAAACTGCACGAGTACAGTTATGCGCGGATGATCTCATTCTCCACAAAGGTTCCTCTGTTGCACATCACCTCCATGGAGCATAAATCCACAAGATACTCCAATGTGGAAGCTGGTGAACCTACCGTGATTACCACCATGGAGAAAACCTTTTTATGCCATAAAGATATTTTTTTGCATAACTCTTGGAAGCTCCTCGCATTTGGGTAGAGTTTTCTATATGGACTGCAATTTCACCATCAGCAAGTGACATATGGTTACATGTCATGGTCTATCATAGTATTATGTGTCCATGCTGATTATTTGTCCCGTCTTCTTCTTTTTTGCAGGAAACAAGTTTCTCTGCATCAGGGTCCCATCGGAGTTCTAATTCTGGAGATAGTACTGCAGATAGAACAAACTTCTCTCCTAGAGATAACTCTAATGGAGGACTATATGTGGGAAGGCAGGATTCTGCTAGTTCCTATGCTAGTTATGTTAGTGCTGGTCGTGGTGATGACGGGCTTAGATCCAACAATTCATCTTTTAGTTCTCGGGCTTCAGGCCCAAGTTTGCTGCAAGGGAATACTCCAAAAACATTTTCAAATGGCCTTTCTCAGTTATCTCTGGGGCATCTGACTCGTCTAAAGATCTTCTTGAAGCTGCTGAAGAAACAATTGAGGAGCTCCGTGATGAGGCAAAAATGTGGGAACGCCACTCTCGCAAGTTAAAGGCTGATCTAGAGATGCTGAAAAAGGAGTGTTCTGAGAAATCAAAGCAACAGGCTGAGCTAGCAGTTGAGCTGTCTGCTGCACAAGCTGAACGGGATTCATATAGACATGAAATAGAAGAATTGAAGTCATCCTCACAAGATGTAAAACACACGGCAAATAACTACAGGAACACCTAAACGTTCAGACTGGATAGACCTGCAAAAGGAACTTGAAGGTGAGGTGAAGTTTCTTAAAGAATCGAATACGGACTTAACCATACAACTAAACAGGACTCAAGAGTCAAATATAGAGCTTCTTTCTATTCTTCAGGAACTGGAGGAAACCATTGAAGAACAGAGAGTTGAAATATCTAAGATTTCAAAGGTCAAGCAGACTGCTGATCCTGATAATGGGCTGTTAGTAAAAGAAGACACAGAGTGGGATAAGAAACTGTCAGTGAAAGAGGATGAAATCACAATTCTGAGGGAGAAATTGGGTCGTGCTCTCAACATTGGAAATGCAGGTGGTGCAGGTTCCAATGCCATTTATCTCGAATTGGAGAAAGAAAACGAAATTTTAAGGGCTAAAATACAAGAGCTTGAGAAGGACTGCTCTGAACTAACAGATGAAAATTTGGAGCTTATATATAAGCTGAAAGAAAGTGGTCTGACAAAAGGTCAGGTTCCTCGTATTTCAAACAACAATGAGCTGCAATTTGAAGAGCTTACATCCCGGATTCATCACCTGGAGGAGGAACTTAGGAATAAGGAAATGTTAAGAGATGAAAGTTTTTCTGAGTCGTCAATGTCTAATGCAGATGAGTTACAAAGAAAATGTGCTGACCTTGAGCTGAAGCTGCTAAATTTTAGGTCTCAAACCTGTGAGCTGGAAGAAAAGTTCCGAAAAAGCCAAGAGGAGCTGGAACAAAGAAATATCGAGTTATCTGAGCTGAGAAGAAAGATGAACGGTTTACATTCTACTGAACTGGAAGTTTGTGAATCTGGTGCGACATGGAAGTACCAATCTAGAATAGCAGATCTAGAGGATACTGAACAACCTGAGATAGATACACTAAAGGCTAGGTTTGAATTGCAGCTACAGGAAAATGATGACCTTCAGCGTTCCAAGGTTGAGATGGAAAATTTTATTTCTGAGATTCAGGCAGAGAAGAGTCAGCTTGAGGAACGCCTGTCTGTGTCGCTTAAAGAAAGCAGCATCACATCTAAATGCTTGGATGAAGTGCGGAAAGATATACTTGTGCTTTCCAGCAGTATAGATTCCCATGTTTCAACCAATAAGCTTCTTGAGAGGAACATAGTTGAGCTAGAGAGCTGCAAAGCTGAACTAGAGTTGCATGTATCGGAGCTGGAACAGGAAAACATAGAGTTGTCAGAACGGATTTCTGGACTGGAAGCACAATTGACTTACCTGACAAATGAAAAGGAGTCAAACGAGCTGCAGATGCATGACTCCAGATCTCTCATCATCAATCTCAAAGATAAAGTAGAGCGTCAGCAATCAGAGATGGAAACTCAAAGGCTTGAGTTTAAGCAGAAACAACAAGAATCTCAAAGGAGATTGTCAGAAGCACAAGATGATTCTGAAGTTCTGAGAAGATCTAATTCTAAACTGCAATCTACGGTTGAGAGCCTTATTGAAGAGTGCAGTTCTCTTCAGAGTCTAACTGCTGATCTGAAAAAGCAGAAGTTGGAATTACACGGTCATCTTACGCAAAAAGAGCAGGAACTGGACGAGTCGAAAAACAGGAACTTTGAGTTTAGCAAAACAGTGGAGTTCCTTGAGGCAAAGCTTTTGTCACTACAGAAGGACATTTCTTCTAAAGAGCAATCTTTATTGTCAGAATTAGAGAGTATATTCCAGGAGCACATGGAACAAGAAGAAAGAATTAATCGTGCGCATTTCATGCTCAATAAGATCGAGAAAGAAAAGACTCTTGAAGTAGAGAATCTTGAAAGGGAGGTCGTCAGCCTCACTGCACAGGTCTCCTCCACGCACGAGGAGCGAGAAAGTGCCACTCTGGATGCTATTCGAGAGGTATCTGTCCTGCGAGCAGACAATGCTAAACTTGAGGCTAATCTCCAAGACGTCAGTGCACAATTGAGACATTACGAGTCTCAATTGGAAGACCTTCGTAAGGAGTCTAAAAATAAGATTAAAGGATTGGTTGATTCCCTTAATGCCTCCAAACAAAGTGAGGAAATGTTGACATCAGACGCTGAGCATATGAAAAAGTTGATGGAAGCTGCTAAATCCAATGAAGATGCGTTAAGGAAGACTTCTAATGAACTAGAACTGAAGCTTAAATCCAGTGATTATGTGAAACAACAAATGCTGGAAGAAATATCTGGCTTGAAACTTCAGGTTCAGAAAATAATGGATCTTCAAGATGAGGTTTTCAAACTTCAGAGTTCTCTTGATGAGGCCAAGTTTGAAAAAGGGAAACTGGAGGAGTTTCTGAGCTCGGTGACTGAAGAATGTGAAGAACTAAAAGGACAGAAGGCTATGCTAACAGATAAAGTTTCTGATATGCAGGAGACTTTGAGAAATGGTGAAGAAGAAAAGCGAAACAGAATAGCTATGCAGGCAAAGCTCGTGAGGTTGGAGAGTAATCTATCAGCCTCAGAAGCATCACATGTACATGAAGCCGAATTAAAGAACGAACTCAGTAGGATCAAGAGATCAAACAGTGAGTACCAGAGGAAGATACAATCTCTCGATCAGGAAAATGAGGATCTCACCAGGAGAGTTCAAATTATGGAAAAGGGTATTGAGCAAATGTCCCAGGTTAAAGAGAACCTTGGAAAGCAGGTTAGCTATTTGAAGTAAAGTACTTGCTATGATGATCAAACAATCCCTCCTCATTGATGTTTCTATCTGCTTGTGCCTTGTATTTCCTTGTGCTTGTAGGAGATTGGAGGAGATAACCAGGCAGCCATTCAGTCAAAAATTCAGTTACTGGAAACTAAGCTCGCAGAGGCATTGGAGGAAAATAAGATGTACAGAGCTCAACAGAAGAGGTACCCCTAGCATCACAAACCTAAATGTGTCCTGTGAGATGATGAGTGTACATAGAATGATAGGAATGCTGTATGTAGCTATTATGTTTTGTTTTTAGTATGACTAATGAGTTTGACATTAGCTATTTAGTTTAGAGGACAAGAATCACAAGCAAAGCATTGGCCAGTACATGTTGAGAAAATATGCCTTTTCTATACGTAATTTCCATCTAATCTTTAATTGAAAAACTGAAGTTTGGCAATCCTGAAAGAAAATCACACTCTGGGAGATGCTATGATCTCATAGAGCAAGTATTTATCTCACTAACCAGTAGGTAATGCCGTAATGGTGCCAGTAAAGCGACATCTTTTTTTTTTATTTTGTAATCATATACTAGTGCTTTTATTTGCATTCTGATGTAAGGTTGTGTGTTAAAAGTTGGAGCGCACATTGCTAAGTAACAGAAATATCGAAGTCAGTTAGTTACCACTATTGGTTTAGGATACTGTCCGCAACACTGAACTTGTAGAACAGAGTCCACAAGAGTTAGTCCTATGTGATTGTTGGTTTTGCATGCTAATAAAAAATTCTTTTTGTTTATGTACAGTCCGATGTCTGAGGGGCAATCTGCTGGTGGAGATGGCAAGGAGGGTAATGCCGACAGGATTTTGCAGTTGGAAGGAGAACTAAGAGATATGAAGGAACGATTACTCAACATGAGCTTGCAGTATGCAGAGGTAGAGGCTCAGAGGGAACGATTAGTGATGGAGCTTAAAGCTATCAAGAAAGGCAGGTGGTTTTAGCGCGATGTGGAATTGTTGCCTGACAAAACATGAGGCTGACAGCACAGGTACTTCATCTTTCTCGCCACATTGGCTGCTCCCAATTATGAGGTGATAGTTGGACGCATCCGCTGTCATTTCTTGTGAAACTGGTTTCAGACTTTATATAAAAAAGGATCCCACCATTGTTTTGGTGCTCAGACACAGACAGGTCGATCTTTTTGCCCAACCAAATATTGAAAACTTAATTTCTGGTTGTACAGATGGGCATCATCGATCAAGCCGTGTTTTATCCATGCTTGTGGCAATATGAGGTTTATGTCAGATTATTTATCATTCGAGAGCAGGCAAGTGCAAGTGCAGAGTCAGGAGTCAGCAGACATGATGTAGCCTGGACCTGCTAACTGGTGCTGGAGGATGCGCTCCGAGACAACACTGAAGGTTCCTGTGATGCGGTGAACTGTGACTGCCCAGCCCTTGGGGATGCGACCCCTACACTATGATGTGATGATCCCATTGCTATTGGTATTTAACCTATTTATTTGTAATATAATGGCGTGCCTTTTTATCTGGTATATATATACGCCAGTTTGTGATGAGTTTGACCGGAGGGTGATAGTCAGTTGTTGATATATATATGGTTACTCAGATCGATGACCCTCCGACCCCTCTGTTTTACATGCATGATTGAAAAGAGTCAACCCCTTAATTGTCGATAACTGTAGTTACTCTATTCTTTATTTTTTTGTGTGTGTGAGAGAGCAGTGAAGTGGCTGGGTTAGTAGCTAGCAGTCATTATATTGCATTGCACTCTGTACCATATACAATACAATATTGTTGATCCTAGTTTGGGTGTAGAATAATATAATAATGTGATGAAGGGAGACCCATTTGTTCATGCAAGGTTGTAATTTGTTTTTTTACAGAGTATGCAGATTATTGGATAAAAATGAATGAAGTTGCCGTGGTACGTGGTACGTGCATCGCATTGTTGATGAAGCTTTTACCCTCAGGAGGGTAAGTGCAGATGCATTTCATCATTTACCCATGTGTCTGGTTCCTGAAGCTTGGCCAGCAATTGTTGACCTGTAGCAAGCTGAATTAGTGACCATATACGATTGCATTGGTGTAACTAATGGTTTACTACTAGTTAGCTATATGTGTGATTTTACAAGGTTATGTATCATCGTATTATCTACATGTGTGATTTTTTTTTGTAAATTTAGATAACTTTTTTGTCATGGTTTGTATAGGTTTCACGAAGTTGTGGTTTGTACATGATATGTTTTCCTAAAAAATATATATAAACGATTTTAACACTACAATGGTTATGATTTCTAGGTTTTGAGTTCAATGGTCAAAAGCATACCCAAGCAATTAATAGTTCCGTGGCCCAAAATAGACTTCTCCCTTTTTCAAATTACGCCTTTAGACAAAGTTTGAGGCAAAGATTCATCAATGTTGAAAAGTAATTTTGGACTCTTCGTAGTTGAATGCTGAACTCATGACCCATGCCCATAACTAACATTTTTTTTTTGTCTTCATAATATACACGCAACTGCTCTAGTTATCAACATCCATATATAGAGATATGTGCATGTGTAGGGGTGGATCTAAGAACAATACTACTATAAACGACAACAGTCAAGCAGAGGCGACCCATCATTACGCGTACCAGATGTATTGGAACGGATTGGGGGGGGGGAAGCTAGCTAGGAGATCGATCGGATCAATGAGTGAGTGATTGAGATGAGCATGCATGCATAATTTAGGAAGAATCCAGCAATTGGAGGTAGGCAACAAGCAGCTAGGCGATGCCGGGCAGGGGAGAGATCTCGATGGATTTATTTGGCGGCTTCTCTACGGCGCGGAACGTACGCACCTAAACGTCGTCGCGTCGGCAGTGCATGATTCTTCAGTTCAGGTCCAGTGGAAACCATGCATTGTTAAAAGACTAGCCAAATTATTTTCTAAAGTTAAATTTAGTTATTGTTAAAAGAAAAAACGTCTCCAAAAACTCTTCAAATTTAGAATTTCTCCATCCAATCTTATTTGTTCTCTACTTTTGGATAGCTTACCTCACTAACTATCTATTTTTCAGTGTCTGTTGGAGATGCTCTTATGCCTTGATTAGCTTTTACTTGGACTGTATATATCAAAAGGTGGCCATGCATTGCCCATACCATACATGATAAGTACGTACGCATGCTTGCGTCTGCTATGAACCATGCAAGCATGTGCACTAATTAACTTTGGACCTTTAATTTGCACGCATCACACTACATTATTGTGGGCCTGTTTGTTTAACTAAAATTTAGCTTATGGTAAATGCTTATGTTGGTTTATTATAAGAAAAAAATATTATTTGTGCTAAAACGAGGTCAGAGATCACTTGCATGCATGGATCACTTATTTCATTAATTACATGGTTATTAGCAGATTAAAAGTCTCTACAAAACAAATGCATTAGCATGGAGAGGATACATGAACATAATACATATATATGTTCGGATGTTCCCTAATTAAGATACAACAACTGTTGCTACGTACTGCAGTCAAACTCATGAACTGATCAGACAACCTCTCGATCTCTTCATTATTTAGTCAAAATCCTCCTCTACATTATTTTCTATCATATCGTCTAGGCTCCTCCGATCCGATCCGATCCGATCCGATCCGATCCTGTCAGTGTCACATCACATTATGCAGTATGCCCGGATCACTTCGATTATAGGCGCACGGCAAAGCGGGCATTTTCCAACCCCGCCGTGGAGCAACTCACTTGCGCATTTTGAGCAGGTGCACATATGCCCACATCTAATAAGCAGGGGTAGCATACAGTAGTGTAGAGGTTAATTATTGTCCAGACAATATTATTTCTGAAATTATTATATATATATATAGTTGACACTAATAACGTACCTATAAAGAAGGGAGTCAATCTGGTTGTCACAGCAGACGCAACACGTTCCTTTCCTTGCTATTGCTAGTTTCTTCCATTGCGACGACGATCCTCCATGATCTGCTGCTTCTTCTAACAACAACGTTTCTTGTTGCATGGTGGTTGTTAGAGATGGGCGGTTAAGAGCAGCAGACACTTCTTGCCTGATGGAGCGTTGCAGCTCTATCTGCATCTCCATGCATGCTTCCAACATCTGTTGCATGCTGCTCATTCCTCTCTGCACTCCACTCAACTCATCTCGCAAAATCTGGATACTGTTACTGTCCCAGCAGTCCTGCAAAGCATGTTTTATTTTAACAAGAGAAATGCATTCTTGGATATTCAGAATTATGTGCACGAATTAAAGAAACAAATAAAATTTTTCATTCCTAGTTGCTAGTTGGTGGGAGAGACTACTCACAAATTCAGAACGATGCATGCTTTGTTGTTGACTCCAGTTATGATTATGATGGGGCAATTCATCAATATGCCACTGCGGCTTTTGCTGTGGGAAAACTGATTCATCTGCCAACATAGTCGTCGTCGATGACTGATCAGGTGCAATAATGTCATTATTCTCGGCTCGATTATTCCGTTGTTCGTCTATCCTGATTATTTCAATAGGACGATCTTCGTTGTTGACTAATAAACCAGTAGTGGTTGGTCTCTGCTGCCCCTCGAAATTCCAATCATCATGTTCTTGCCTTTGCACATAAGACCGAATGAGTTGGTCTAGACTTTCTCGAAATCCACTGCTAAGAAGATTTGACACACTTCTCCTACAAAATAAAATAAAATTGGAGCTATATATAGGTACTATTTGGAATAAGGACGACATTGGCTTTTGCAAGAAATAAAATACCTGCTTAAGAGCTCTCTGAGTTCAATTCCATAAACATCATCATCATTCGATGGACGACGAAGCCTATTCATGTTTCTGCTTGAAGCGAAACTTCTTCTTAACTGCTAGCTTGGTCCAGGTTCTTGGGAATCAATAATGAGCCATTCTTCATCTCTATGTACAAAGGTGTTGTCATCATGTCCATCCTGATCTGTGCCAGATATATTCCTTGTCAACCATGGCGAATCACTTATTCGTTGTTCTCCATAAGTTTCAGCTTCCCGTTGCACGCCATTGTTAGATGGAGCAGGAAAGGTAGTATAACTAGAATGATCAGAGGACCCTAAGTCTTCTGAATAATGTTCATATTGTTCTTGAGCAAAGTCAGTCTGATGATGATGAGCATCATTAATGTTAGCTACATTGTTGTTTTCAGTATGTGAATCTTCATTTTGAACTGGTTGTTGTGTTAGGATTTCATAGTCACGAGTTGCATTGATCTCTATAAGATTGTTATCATCATCACTTGCAACCTGATGAGGTGTTACACTGTCATACTCATTATCAGTAGAATTGGTTTGAATAGATAATGACACCAAAGTTGATTGATCGTCGTTGGTGATGCTTTCTGTTCCAGATCCAACTTCTTCCCTAGGCAAGAACAATATATTGTCAGCAATCAAATTTCAATAATATCCTGTTCTCGTCAACTGTACCAAAAATGAAAAATGATACATTGATATGGCAACAAAAGTTGTGTTACTTTTGCAGCTTGATCAAGATATCTTTAATTTCTGCCTAATTTTCTATTGAGGGAAGCAAGATCCAACATGCAAAATCCAAGAGCTGCAATAGTAGAGGATATACTATGGGCCTGTTTGGTACAGTTCTGCTTCGTTAATGAAACTTTTTTATTTTTACAAAATAGCTTTATAACCAACTCTCTAGGTGAAGTTAGACTATTTTAGAAAAAGTGTTTGGCAAAATAACTTCACCAGCAATTTTATGCATCAATATGAGAGATAAAGGGGGGAGAGAGCTGTGATAAGCTACTATTTTCAGCTTCATCTCACTTCATATCTTTGTGAGAGAGGAAGAAAAACAGCTTCATGAGTGAAGCTGATTTAAAAAGAGGTGTTTGGAAAAAAAAATAGCTCACTGTACCTATATTACTCGGCAAAGAAAGTCATACCTGAGTCTAGTGACAGGATGACTCTGTCCTAATTCTCTAGCTGTCATAGAAATCGACCTCTCATCATTCGTGGCCCTTCCGCTACGAAAGAATCTACCTCGGAGAAAAGACTGGAAAATAATAACGATCAATTAATTACATGCAATGTTTTAGAGGACAATATCTTAGACATGACTAATTCATTGAACTCTCTGTTCGTCGAAACAGTGTTTTCTTCTCACAGACAAAAACAATATTAGCCGGCTTATCAGCCAAAAAACAGTCAAACGAACCGGGCAAACAGGCTTAGCAAATTTCTCTCTACAATAATGCGATACTTTTCTTGATACACAGTACTTGGGTGCACATCATGCATGCAACACAAACAGAGGACATGCTACACACTTGTGGTGCATACCTTCTGCCGACTATCGTCATATCACAGGGACAAAGCACAACCGCACAAGGTACTGTGTCACCATACTATTTGCAGCACAGCAGCTAGCCAACTAACCCTAGCTAGCTTCAAAGGAAAAAATAAAAGCTATCGAAAAATGGATCATCCACAGATGCCAATAACAGTACCATGTTTCCTTGTACTGTGTTCAACCTATCCACCTTATATTTTGCTTATGTTTCCAAAATGAGAATTGTAGGCATGCCCCATGAACCAAAGTTCAGACAAGGAATTGGCCTAGAATGTGCCTCGGCAAACTTTTTCAGTTATTTTTTTTACCAAAGTACTTAATCCGTTTCAATTTATAGTTCGTTTGACTTTTTCAACCCTAACTTTGACCACACGTCTTATTCAAAATTTTGTGCAAAATATCATTTTTTTGTGTGACTTACTTATTTAATAAATAGTCTACATGAATGACTTAAATTTGACTATGTTTGTACAAATTTTTTTGAATAAGACGAGTGATCAAAGTTAGGGTCAAAAAAGTCAAACGAATTATAAATTGAAACGGAGGGAGTACATCATCATCACTTTGCAAGGGGTATCAAATTTATTTATATACTATGAATGGACAAAAAGAATGTAAAATAAGAAAAGTATTCGTCATAAAGAGATGGAAGAGTTTTTAGCACTCTTTTTATTTCTGAAGGATTATTTTGTTCACATTTACTACTTGACAAGCATGAATGCAACATAATATATATTGATTGATGGATTTTTGGTTTATTGTAAGTAGTAATATTAATAACTATACGTAACTGTAGTAATTAGGATTCGTAGGTGTAGGTGTAGGTGAGACGAGACGAGACGACTGAAGTGTTTTTTGGCGGGTTTGACCTGAATGCGGGCGCGGTGAGGGAAGGCGGAGACGGCGCGGTGGTCGGAAAGGCCCCGCAGCTCTCTCTGGCGTTCCACGGCCATGCGCTGCATCAGCCTCCTGGTGCTGGGCGCCTCCTCCTCGTGGTAGCCCTGGCATGCAATGCGCACGGAGCGCACCCGCTCGCGCTCGCTCTCTCCCAGCCACTCCTCTGCCTCGGCGCGCGGTGACGACGTCGTCGATGCCGCGGCCGCCCACTCCCTGACGAGCGCGCGCTCGGGGGACCGCCTCCTGCCACTGCCGCGGCCGCCGCGGAGGAAGGAGCTGGCGTCGAGCATGCTGGAGACGGCGTGGAGGCGCGCGAGCGCGAGGAGCTCCGAGTCGCGGTCCCGGCGGTCGAGGTCCAGCGTGGTGAGCAAGATCCTGCTGGACGCTGCGGCGGCGGCGGCCGACGACGAGGTGGTATCGTCGTCGCCGGCGCAAGATCGGCGGGTCGTCTTGGCACGGACGTTGTCGTCCATGGTGGCGCGCGGGAAGGGAAGCTGCTCGATCGATCGATCAGCGCGGGTAGCTAGCTAGGCAGTGTCGCTGTACGTCATATGCATCCATGGCGGTAGCGGGACGGAGAGGCCGGGAAGAGCTAGTATAAGTAGAGGCGGTGGCATGGGTGGTGGAATTGGGATAGCTAGCTAGCATTCCTCTTCAATTCGTCGCTGCCGGCCGGGAGGAGCAGAGGAGGAGGCCGGAGACGGTGCTTATATATTGGCCCTCGACCTCCGTCCCGAGGTGGTGGATCGAGCGACGGAGACGGAGACGCACGCACCTCAGGTTCTCTCTCGATCAGTTTGCTATCTTCCTCCTCTTGCCTAAAATGCGCGCGCGCCGTAGTCCGTCCGTAGAGAAGCTAGGCGCCAAATCCTCGAGTGATCTCGAGTCGAGAGCCACCACCTGCTTGTTGCCTTTTTTTTATATATAGATAAAGTAATTTATATTTCCGACTTAATGCATCAGGTCAAATTATTACAACAGAAAATTAAAAAACAAGAATTGAAGGAAGAGAATTACATTCCAAACAAGGGGCTCGACTAGTCCTACGCGACACATGATACCCACTCATCAAGAATAAGACCACCAACGTCGATACACTATCGCCAAACGTCTGTCAGACCAAGGAAAAAAAGGTACTGAGAGATCGCCGGACATCGGGTATTGAAACTTGGCAACAGCACGAAACCTCTGGTTCAGGGAGCGACCATTCAAGGGGTCTTCCAAAAGCGCATCATCGCCCCACCAGAAACACTGGAAATGGGTTTTGCACCCGGAGATCCCCAGCACATGGAAGACAGTCATTGCTCACCATTAATTAGCCGAGTTGTTACGCCTTGATTGGCACATCCGTCTTAAAACTTCGCCGTCCCCTGCCCAAACGGCGGCACGGCCGGACCCCGATTGCTACCCGGGCAATCCGTTGACAGACTACGAAGACGACGGCTCCGTGGACCT
The DNA here is from genome assembly GCA_022036555.1 of Microstegium vimineum. Classification (NCBI taxonomy): domain Eukaryota; kingdom Viridiplantae; phylum Streptophyta; class Magnoliopsida; order Poales; family Poaceae; genus Microstegium; species Microstegium vimineum. The sequence goes on along the minus strand of CM039139.1, from coordinate 30,266,231 downwards.
CCAATCCAAATGACTGGATCATATCCGTAGCTAGGGAGCAAGACCATGGAAGATGGGCCATATGCATGCATGCATGAATGCTGATCACTCCCTGATTGTGACTACTGTGATTGTGATCGATCGATCCGATCTGATCCCTCCAATCCAATACAATTGGTATTGTACGTGATGATGGCGGGTCACTGCACCTCTGTTTGACTGTTTATTTTTATACTATTCTTGCTAGCAAATGTGCGTTGCTATCAGGATCCAGGAAGCATGAAATGAAAGTTGCATTATCATGCATGATCGTAGTATACTGCAATTTGTCTCCCTTAGCTTGGCAGTTTCTCCAGCTTCTGTCCTTTTGTGATTGTTCTTGTCTCTGAATCTGATGATGATGAGTACCAATTGCTGCGCCATTCTCTTAATTATTTGGTAATCACACATATCCTACTGTTTTTATATATATTTGTGCTCGCCGCGGCATGAACAGTATGTGCCGACCAGCAGGAGGAAATGTATTGTTTTGGGAGAGTGCGGCATTCACATCGATGGAATAGAATGGAATGGAATGGAAGATCGAAGGGGGGAATGGATTAAGGGCGTATGAAGCGAGGCTGCTGTCCCCCCCGCCGGCCCACCTTACATTCCCTACGATTTCAGGCCGGGGATTGAAGACCACCGATCGAGTTCCAACTTCCGAGGAGATCAATCAATCGAGTACTCCTGCGATAGCAGTACTGTTTTTCAGAGGCCAACGCCAGCACCAGCTAGCAGCAGCCACTTATAATTACTTCACTGTCCCTCTCGCTCCAGACAGACACAGACATGCATGCCATGCAAAGTGTGTACTGTATGCAGTTTGCTTGGCAGAGAAGTGATCAAAATGAGTGATCCAAGTGATCGAGAGCAGAGCTCATCAGCTGCCCTTCTCGATCATTTCACAATTATCGTCTTCTTCCTCTGGACCACTATGTACTGATCGATGAGTGCCTTACTAATATCGGTCCAAATATCGGTCCACATCAGTTCCGTAGCAGTCCTAATCGGCCCATACGCCCGGAAAGAAATGCTCGCGCCAAGCCCAGCCCAGCCCAGTTACACATTTTCAGACAATAGTTTCAGAGAGGGCAGAAGACACATTTCGCCAGTCCCCCAAACAGCCTATTGCTCACTGCCGTTGCAGCAGGAGAAACAAGGGAGGTTCATCGGTAAAAAGAAAAGGCCTAAAACGGAACACGTGAGAATATCCATACACCATACGAGTAGTTCACTAGAGATTGAGCCGACTTGGCAGGCCCACCTTTAATTTCGGTGTAATGCTTCGGCCCGCCCACGAGAGTTCTTTTTTTTCCTTCCCTTTGTCTTGTTGCCATAATACTAACGTACCGAACTGAACATGATATAAGGCCCGTTTAGTTGCCAAAATTTTTTGCATAGTAACTGTCATATCAAATCTTGCGGCACATGCATGGAGTACTAAATGTAGACGAAAAAAAAACTAATTACACAGTTGGTCGAGAAATCGCGAGACGAAACTTTTGAACCTAATTAGTCCATAATTAGACACTAATTACCAAATACAAACGAAATACTATAGTGAGCCAAAATCCAAATTTTTTTGGATCTAAACGCACCCTAATAAGAAAAAAAAAATGTTCTCCTAGAGTCTGTTCGTTTGGTTTTTCAGCCGGCTTAAATCCAATCGGAACAGTGTTTTTCTCTCACAAGAAATCAGCCAGCAGTGAATAATCCTGTCGGAACAGTACATAATTCTGTCAAACGAACAGACCACTAGTTTGATAACAATAATTGTGCTGTTTTTTTTAAATCAAAAGCCAATATAAAGATATGACGATTGACAATAATAGTATATATGGTTGTCGAAGCGCGGGACAGATAAGGATGTCAGTGGGAGTCAGACCGGCGCACGGATCCGATGCTCCTTTCCAGGTGTGCAGCCGGACACGTCACACGGCTCTATCCATAGGATTCGATCGGGAAAATTTGCTTCCATACCTGGCTGTGCTGGTATTCTGTCGACGATACATGCCGATGAATGGCTGTGCTGTTTGTTTCTGTGCATGCAACGGTAACGTGAATCCGAACGGAAACCAGCGTTAACCGTAAAGCGGTTTTGTGCATGCCCGTACTATCCATTTACGGTTACTGACCGATCCTTCCAAACATCCAACGTAATCTATTTCCACCGATCTTCCAACCAAACAGCACCTCGATTACTTTACTTTACTCGGAGCCCTAGGCCGGTGTTGCTCGTCATGCGACGAGGCTTCGGTACAATTTAGATGCACACAACCCCACGCACATGTGGGTAAGTCGGTACACATGCTAGAAGAGATTGGGAGACTGCGTTTAGCATGCATGCAATGCAAGAAAGCGAAGCAAGTACACGGGCTATATATGAGGATCGCCACAAAGTTTAATTTATCGTTTGTGTTCTGCTTCAACCATTGCTCTTTCCTTTACTTTCCTTCCTTTAAAATAAAAAAGGTTCTTTTGAAAAGGAGTGCGGACATAATAAAAGAACAGATAATGGTTCCGACAGTCGTAGGAGTTGTGTAGTACGTACAAATCGCATATTTTAACTTTAGCATATCGTTATAGAAAAAAAAAAGTAAAAATATTTATAATATATATAAAAAAATCATTATCAACTACGAAACGTGCTTTCGTAATAAATTAATTTTGAGTCACAAATAAATAAATGTAAATACTATTTACTAAAAATCTAATTAAACATAAAACACTCTAACTAGCGCATACATATTATAGTTATATTTTTTTAGGACAGAGGTAGTAATTAATAGTTGAGTGGCTGAGTGAGAATATAATCTTATCCGTTCATGTAATTTAGACTAGCTAATCACTGGTAAAACAAAAGAATAAAACAATTGTTTGAATCTTGGACGTGGGTAAATGTAAGTTTTAGTACTCCGTAACTAGCTAGTGAGTAGATTGTCGGTACGTCCGGCAAAAAAAAAAGAAAGAGAGAGTGGAATGTACCTTCTCTGTCCTTAACGTCTGTCTTTAGAAAACCGTGCTTCCCCGAACGATACATGTAAAGAGACGGAGAAAATAGGTAGCTAGATCGCATCTTAAACGTGATGGAATGAAGCGGGACCCTATTGAAGGCCCATGCCCATGCTGGGGTGCAAATAAAATAAAATGGAGCACAGGCGGCAGAGCATGATGATTGCTTCTCGTGGTCGTCTCCGTGCGTTTGCATTCGCCTTTCGGCACTGCAACTGCACGTGCACTGCCGCACCGCATGTCTTGAACCAGCCGCAGCCCGCAGCCCAGCGTGGTGCAGACGTGGAGACCAGCGTGCGTGTGGTGTGGGTCCCATTCCCATGCCAAAAGGCTGTGGCTGGCCCTAGATTGGCGGTGGCCCAGGCAGCCAAAAGCCACCGCCACCGCCACAAGATTAGTGCTGAGAGTTCACACGGGTGGTGGTGGTCTGGTCTGGTGGAGCCGAAACCAAAAAGGGCCAAATTTGAGCTCGCCCAGTTTCTCACCGCCTGTGCGGTGGCACCTTCCTTCCCTTCCTTGTTGCTTCCCTCTCTCCCTCCCTCAGTGTTGAGCTTCTCTTTCTTAATTTGCCCTTCATTCACAAGTGTTTCTTTTGCACTACTGCCACCTACTCCCTCCGTCCCAGATTAATTGTCATTTTGGATTTCCGTATCACAACTTTCACTAGATTTATATAAAATACGTGTAACATTTGTGTCTCCAAATAAATTTATTAAAAAAAAACTAGATCAAAAGATTTATCTAATGATATCAATTTTTGTATCATAACTATTAATAATTTTTTATATAAAATTAATTCAAGTTTTTTCTCGGGAAGTGAGAAAGACAGATATTTTGGGACGCAGGGAGTACCTAGATATGACATATCACAATTTAAAGAAAACACTAGTTTGATAGTAGTAAGAAAACAATTATGAGAATCGTGTCTGTCAAAATAGCTTATATTTAACTAACTTTATATTAAATATTATTAATATTTATATCTTCAAATAATTTTAATATAAAAATATACTCTATAACTAATCTAATGATACTTATTTCATACAATGAATGCTAGTATATTTTTTAGGGCTATACTAACGCCCGGACGTCCGGCACAAGCGTATGGCCGGACGCAACTCAGGCCAACCCGCATAACGATTTGATGATTAAATAAAGACGCGCCTCAGGCCAACCCGTATAACTTTTCGATTAAATAAAAAACAATACGAGTGAACCAAATCCGAACAAGAGCCTCTGCCTACGACAGTCACAACGGGCTATCACACGCCATGCGCGCGGCCCATCCCCGTGACACGCCCCTTATCCCCCAACGCACCTGTGTCGCGTCCCGATTCCCCACTGCTCCCCCGTCCCAAGAGCACAAAACACTTTTAAATACAACATTGCAAATTATGTGAACTATGTAGTGCAACATCGAAATATAAATTCTGCAACATCACAAAATTATGCAGTGAAACATAAACAATTATATGTTGCAACATAAAAAAATATATGTACTTCAACATCTCCAACAAATAGTATTGCAACATCACCAAAACAACTATGAAACATAGAAATATAAACATCTCACATCATCTTAAAACTCACAGCTGCAACATTAGAGGAAAAAATACAATCGAACATTAGAAAGTCCCTTTCCGCAACACATAAAATGTCTATTGCAACATTTAAAATCATCTCTTGCAACATTTAAAAAATTCTCTTGCAACACGGAAGAAAAACAATGTCGTAAGAACAACGAGTGGATGGATCTGAGGTGCAGGCTTCTCCAGCCCCTAGCCTATCAACTTTGAGCTTGCCTCAGGGAGGAGGGAATAGGACCCCACAACTCGTTAGAACTCTAGCCACCGCTGCATCCGTCAGATCCAGAGGAGGAAGGCTCAGATCTAGAGGAGGACTGACCTACCTCGTCGGAGCCGCCGCTGCCGTCGTCTCTGGTGAAGAGAGCAGGAGTTGGGTCACTAGAAGGTACGGGGTAGCAATGGAGGTGGAGGGAGAGAGGGGGAGCGCAGGGAGCGCGCGGTAGCGAGCTCGACACGAGGTAGCAATGGAGGTCGTCGGAGGGGGGAGGGGGAGGGGGAGGGGGAGAGAGCACAAGGCGCGCACGCGGTGCGAGCTCGACGCCAGCGCACCGTCCATCCCGACGGTGCTAGCGTGCAGGAGCGCGGCGTGGGCATGTCAGCACTGAGCGAGTGGATAAGTGCGTAGAGAGGAACGAACGAACGGAGCAAGGGTGCGGTTGTTTTTTTTTAATAGAAGGCCGGATGAGTGGAGGAGGTCCGGCCATGTCGGACGTCTTATAAGCAGTATTACCGAATTTTTTATATAAAACTAGTCAAAGTTTAAACTATTTAACTTTTCAAAAAACGAGAATTAACATTTTTTTCTTTAGAAACGGAGGATGTAATACTAAATAAATAAAACCTACTAGTATAAAAGTAGAGGCCGCAGGGAAGGGGCCCGGAGAAGATAAGAGTAGAGGCGTGAGCGATCGCTGACGTCAGGACAACCACACGGACTTCACACGGCTCGGCGGCTCGCAAGCGGGGGGGGGGGGGGGGGGGGGGGGGGGTGTGTGGGAGAGGAAATCCCTTCTTCCTTCGTCCTTGTTCCTTCCTTCCACGGCAAGGTGGACGCGTCTTCTCGCCCTTTTCTCCCCCACCCGGCCATGCCCCTTCCTCCTCCTCCGACTCCACTCTCTTCCTTCCCTTCTTCCTTGATATACTACTAGAGACCACCAGCGTCTCGTCGGTCACTCGCTCGCTCAAAGACTCAAATTAAAACCGACGGAATACCACCACCAGTCACTGCACCTCGCTCGCTCAAAGCCACCACCACCATGTCGGCGTCGCCGGAGTTCTTCAAGCCCGCCGCGCCGGCCTTCTCGCCGGCGGGCTCAGGCTGCGGCGGGGCCGCGCAGCCCCCGCTCGTGTTCGGCGGGGACGACTACTACTGCACCACGCCCACGGGCAACGGCATCTCCTACCTGAGGGAGCCCACCACGTGCCCGCCGGCGCCCAGGAAGCCGCCGCCGCCACCGCCGCAGTGCAGGAAGCGCCTCTTCCAGTCACAGACCCAGGCTCAGCCTGCTCCGCCTGCTGGCGCCGAGTCCACCTCCGTGCTGCCTCTCATCAGTCTCCGCCTCGACGAGCTGGAACGGCTCTTCCGCCCGCATCCGCCACCGCCTACCACCACCGACAAGCGACGCCGCTCCTCCACCTCCGCCAACAAACACAGCGCACAGCGCAGCTTGAATTAATCCTTAATTGAAGCTCAGGCTGAGGCTCTCATCAGCTTTCACCGTACCTAGCTTAGCGTAGCTTGCAAGCAGTCCCTAATTTTACTATTTATTACTAGTTAGTTTCTGCTTGATTTACCACTGCTTTTCTTGTTGCAACAAGCAAGTGTAGTACTTTTTTTTTCTTTTTCATTTACTACAAGTACTACTACTTGTATATATAAATCATATATATTCAAAGTTGCCGCCCAAAGCTTATATATATATATATACTCCACTCCACTCTATATATAGTATATACTTATGATTTATTATTACTTTAGGAAAGAGAGAATGATTAATCCTTGCATTCTTTTGCTTTGCCGCAACGCCAGAATTTTCATTTCGAAATCTTTGGTATGATTGCGAATTCGGTGCTGGTACGGAGTTGTAGTAGAAGGATTGGTTGGCCTGCTGAGTGGATGCGGGTCACCTTCCCTCCCAGTCCCACCCACCGGGCCACCACCACCAGTCGCTTGTCGCCTGCTGCTGCTGATGCTGCCACCCGACTTTGACTTGCACGGGAAGGAACACTAACGGCGACTTTGACTCTGCCCACATTCATCGTCAGTCATCACCACGCGTCTCCTCTAGTCCCCCATTCGGTGACCGACCGTCTTGCCAGTTGCCACCCAAATTGCATCTGCAGGTCATTCCATGTATTGTTCCAAAAAAAAAAGGTCACTTTCAGGTGAACAAACCAACAAGCAAGCACAATCAAAGATGACCAAGGATAAAACAAAAAAAGGATTACTCTTCATTCATTCAGGAATTGAACATGCACTAGTAATTTTATTATTATTAATTACGGTCAGCAGTTTTACGCTACTGGAGTACAGGAGTACTTATTATTTCTGCACAGCTGTTCAACAAATACGTGTACTACAGTACAATTTGCTCCTTCAACTATGCGAGGCAGAATGTGCCCTTTTCCAAGGTTAAGCTACTATTGACAACAGAGGAGAGGGGCGCTTTCCTTGAAGGAAGGTCAGGTCGGATTGCTTCGGTCCGTCGTCTCTTCTTTTCATCAGTCATCGCCATGTTCTGCTCCCAGACTGCACCCGAGCCCATTCTTCTGCAGTTTATGTCATACGCAAGTACTTACATACTTATTAGTACCCAGTACCACCTAATTAATCCTAATGAGCTGAGCTTAATTGCTTCCAGCACATAGGAATGTGAATTGTCTCAACTGGAATCTCCTCCTAGCGCTCGCTGGCATCCGTGTACTGTTCCAAGTACTCTCTTATCATCAGCCTTTCCTCATCCGTGAGATCAGTGTCTGGACCAGTCAACCGCTCCCTTAGCTCCTTCTCTTCCTCGCTTGTACCGTCTCTGGAGACCTGCAACCAAAGAAAAAGCATGCTGCCTCAGCCCTCAGCTATATGATATCTAACTGATTCGTTCAAACGCGTCTGCAGATTGACGGCGAGAGGATCTCACCTGGACATAGTTGTTCACGTGACCATCAGCATTTGGTTTCGTTATCAGCTCATGCTCGTTGCATAGCCACTTGCCATCCACTATGTATTTGTATTCATACCGTCCTTCCTTCAGGAAACACACCATCCCAAAGGTGTAAGATATAATAGCCATATGGCGAGTATATAATTTAACCCCTATATTTTGTTAAAAGGTACCACAGATTCACAGATAATATTTTGTTAAGAACACCGCAGTCATCAGCCTTTCTGGATACAAAAGTGGCCACAGTTATATTTCTACATAAGGTTAGTGGTGACAATCTTTCTGGACTTTCTAAACACAGAACAACCCCACTTCCTAAGGTGGTTATTCAAATGTGATAGTATAAATGATCAGGCTGGATGTCGCACACAGATGGTCTACATGTACCATGCATAAAGCTGATTACGCTAGACAATGAAATTATGAATATTGATGAACTTTTAGATGGTTCCTAACATATAAACATTTTATACTCACAGGCAACTCTTTCTCCAGAAACCAAGCTCCTTTCTCCTCATCATAGGTCAATGGAATTCTCTGGCAGGATAAATAGCAACCAGTTAGAGACTCATGGGATTATATCTAATAAAAATATGTAACAGCCTAACAGGTAGATGGGCTTGTTCAATCATCATAGCCCTTAGCGGGTGAGGGAAAATCATATTTGTAATTTTGGTTTAGGCATATCTATCTAAAGCATATTGTGAGACAAGTTGTGCAAAACGGAGCAGATAGTGCTGCATACGTATCATTTTCTCCATATAACTGATATTAAACAGGAGAATTTGTGAGAGCCTTTTATTGTAGTCTGCAGGTACAAAACCGTTAACTGTTGAGTGCATACGACAAAACAAAGAATATCTAAAACCTAGTTTAAAGTAACATGCTGCATTAAAATTATGCTACTTACAATCAGTGGCAACATTAAAAGTTAACCAGGACAACAGCCTTCCAGTTTGAGATAATGTTTCTGAGCTAGCATGCTGAAACCAGGATGAATGGCCTAGTTTCATCCAAAAAGCAACCACATAGGGGTATATTGCCAGTTTAATCCACTATGACTCATACAGAATATATATGTGCTCCCTCCAGTCCGATATATATATAGAACTACTATTTAGTAGCCTGGCTATTAAATACTATTTAGCACCCCACTGCAGCATTTTATTCCGGTGAGTCCAGCAGTAATAATTTATTACTCATGTATAGATTTTTTATTACTCCTGGCCTCACCGGAATAAAATATGGCGTCCCGACCGCAAGGACCAGTTCAGTTAACGAAGACTGTTTTGTCGGAACATCATATAAATATGGCCAGAGGTAGACAGGTAGTAGCATCTAATTTAATATGCCCTAATCCTATTCACATTGAAAAGGAAAATCTTTAAACACACAATTGAAGGAAAAAACGTACCTGGCCCCAGCCAATGTCAAGCCCAGAAATTTCAACAGAGGAAGAACCATCGTTTTCCCACTTCAAAGTGATTATGTTTTTGGATAATCCTGTCAACTAAATAATAAGACAGTCATCACTTAGTAGAAAAATCTTTGACTCACCGTAACCTGTATCTATCTTCTCCATCATAACTACTACTGAGAAATTAGTACAATATTCACTTACAATGTCAGCAGTCGCCAACTTAATGGCTTCCAACTTCGGAAACGAAGGCCTTTTACTCTACAAAATGAAAAATGAATTTAAGAACAGATAATCAACATAACTTGTATACTAGCTATATGGTAACAGCACTGAGGCTACCAACATAAATGGACTATAGAGAACAGATGCGGGGGGCCATCAAAATTCCCACAAACAGCAATCATTAGATGTTAGTTTTTAGGTGCACATATAATCAAAATATTATCTTTTCTTCCAGCAAACAGAACTGCTGAAATATTCCAAAAAGGTTGTGCCAACTGCAATGAATTACCTGCAGCAGCTGATGTCCCTCATTGAGACTGTACCCAAGAATCCAGAACATATAAGCCAACTGAAATTGTACAAAAACAAAATGCTCGGACTCAGAAAGCTATCAAATAACAATGCTCAAGGCTGTGGACAACAACAAATCGTAGCCAATGATGTGTCCCCTAAATACTATTTTCCAATTAAGTTACATAACTTGGAAGAAATTAGACCCAAACAAATCTTGAGGTTATTAAAGCGCTACAAAGCTGCGGATTGTAGCATTTATATTTATGTCAGTGCGTTAAGGCTGTTAAAGCGCTACAAAGCTGCAGATTGTAGCATTTGTAATTATGTCAGCGCACCATGGGATGCTCTCCTTTTTTTTATCTAGGCATAACTTTGTAACTTGGGAGGATTGGTACTTAGTACTCTTTCTAAAGCACATAAACATGGTTTTCTCCAAAATTTCTTTCATTCAACCTGGCTATCAGCAATATAAGAAAAATAATGTAAACCTACTGCAGCAAAAGGATCTCTAGAGAAACAAAAGGACTCTGTAAAACAATAGGCTGTCTTGGGAAACAAAAAAAGGGCTATGTAAACCTACTGCCACAGCAGGAGCTCTTCCAAGTCCAGCAGTACAATGTATATATGTTACACCACCATTACAGTTGATAAGCTTGTGCAATTTGCTAACCACAGCAGGAAGCCTCAATCGCAAATCAAAAGCATCAAAATCCCTGGTGTAATTAAACATTAGGAACATAATAAGTATGCAGAATAAAGGCAGTAGGAAAAAAAAGGACTTGGATCAATGCTATCAGAACAAACTGTCATAAGTGTCCTTGATGGAAATACAGATCCTCTACTTCCTCAAGAGAGTATACAGCTTATAAGCTTAACTAATGGACATTACCCCATGGTAAAAAGGATTTGCTTAATTGCATATAAACAAGGCCAGTGATTTTGCTACAAAGCTCTTAGCCCCAAACTCCCAAAAAGAAATAACAGACTGTTTGGGTACCTAATCTCAGCACGGCAGTGCACAATATCTTTGAATTGTAGAGAATAATCTTGAATGGCACCGATATCGACACCAAAATATCTGAACAAGTTGGTTGGTAAAGGAAAGAAGATATATTCACAGAATGGAAGAATTAGATGGCAGTGGAAACAGCAAAAGAACATTTTATTAAAATACAAATAAACTTTTAGAAGATATTTTGTGCTGCATAGGCCAACATAGATGTATAAAGATTAGACTACTAGGGCAGAAGTTCATTTTTACAGATATTAACATCCAACAGTCAGCATGAAAAGAGAGTAACCCAAGTAGTTTCTCAGTTCAAATCAGAGGTACCATCTAATAATTCATAGCAAAATTATAAAAGACTGGTACACTGTTTTGCTGTGTTTGTTGCTGAAACCAAGGGATTAACTGTACAACTGCTAAATGAGCTGTCTGGTTTGCCCTTAAAAGGGTGTTCGAAATTGATGACTTCAAATAAAAAGAATTGTATAGGCAAGCTGATTATGTGTTACAGAATATTAGTTGGGATACTCAAGATCTGAATCTTGCTGCAAGCAGAATACAGTTTTTACACCAATCTTCCGAAGCTTATCAACATCAAGTGGGCTCTGCACATGAATGCAGATATAATCAGACAAATGTAGGGACTAGGGAGCGATGTTTATGTATAAAGAAGTATGCAACAAGCACCTGTAAGCAGGATCCTACAATCAAGTCTGGGCGTATGAAATTGTAGTTCATTCCGAGCTCATGTCTATATGTAAGCGCTACAATAACAAGGAAAAAAGGAACACATATCAGAGAAGTTAATAGAACAAACTTACTAAAATCATAACACAATCACAAGGATTAGATGGCATGCACAATGTTGAAGCATGAAGTGGGGATACATTTGTTGTTGCAACAAAAGTACATGTGAAGGCGTGAAGCACTCTCACAGGATCAGGTTTTGGCAGACTGGGCAATGGGAAGTTAAACATGCAAGAAGTGTTTAGGTGAAACAACTGTTCATAATCGCCAAATTGTGTACGAATTCAGGAAGGAAGCAGACTGAAAGGAAAATATAGTGAGTGTTTGTTTCACATGTGGTGTGATCACACTGACAGCTCAACACTCTGATTGTGACACACGTAGGAGTCTAGGAAATATTTTATTTCTCAGCTATAAATTCATCAAGTGAGCAACCAATTTGCCCAAAATGTGACAGGACAGTTAGCGTCTAACAAGGCCTAACACTAGAAGCAGCACACGCAGAAGCAGACATTCTCTTTACCTGCTCCCATAGCATGCGTCATGGTAGTGCTGTACACTTCAGACTTCTCGGTGCCCATCTCCACGGCGCTGCTCTCGGCACCGGAAGTGGACGCCCCAGGTGCCTGCAACTGGCAACCCACAACGTTGGTGGTCAACAGCCGAGCGGCGGCAACAGTGACAGTAACAAGCGATTCAGCCATTATGACCTCTGTCGAGACACCTTATCCTGACAACCTTATCCTCAGTGTGAGGATAAGGTTTCCGTTGTCGGAATGAAATCGGAAATGACGAGGTGGAGTTTAATGCTTACAATTTTGACAGTGTTTGATCGGCGACTGCCGCCGCGAACCATCGCCTAACCGCCCGGAGACGCAACGAAATCAGATTGAGAAAAAAAACAAAACCAACAGAATGTCCACAGAAACACACACGGATGGATAGGTCCGAAGCCTCACCAGATTAAGCGGAGAGGGCCGCCTCATCGACCTGGATCCCACGATTGGAGGCTCCCTGGAGGAAAACCCATGAGCGGGGCAGGCGAGCGCGTAACCGGAGGACGAACCGAAGCGAATTGAGGAGGGAGGGAGGGAGGGAGGGAGGGGAGGGGGCGCTTACTTGAGCAGGTTCTGGAGGCAGTTCATGGCTTCCCCGGGCCGGGCTGGTGCGCGCGGGATGGCGAGGCGGAGGCAACGCGGGTCCCGTCCCGTAGAAATATCTCGCGAGACGAGCTCGCACTGGCAGGCAGCGGTGGACGACGGAGAGGGGCGGAGAGACGACGGGGACGGGCAGGACAGGAGAGGAGTTGGGGGGAGCGTCTGCGCTGCGTGGACCCGGTCTATTAAGCCCATGCCGTGCGGCCCCTCGTGATCGTGGACTACGCCGCGTTCCACGCAGCGGGTGCGGGGACGGGACAACCGGGCGGTCTATGCACCGCGCCCACGCCAGGCTCTCCTCCCGTGACGTGGGCTTTGGCTAAATCGAGTGGGCCCACCCTGGTTTACAGCCTTTTGACCCGTTCTTCTTCCCGAAGCGCGAAAGCAACCGGACGGCGACGGGTCACGTACGCTCGGCTCCCCGGCGCGCGTCGCATCGGACGGTCCGTGAAGCCGCACGTGTCAGGAGATCGACCGTCCATCTCCTGTGCAGCGTGCATCACGTCTTGTTTATCCGCCGCGATGTGCTGGCGCTCGCTCGTGCGCCGTCTCACGTCCCTTTATGATTTCCTGTTTCCCCACAAAATGGGGTGCGATGTGGAAGTGAAATTGATATATCACATCTTTGTTTGTATCACAAGTGTTAATTCTAGGAAACTATACGTTTTTATACAACATTTTGTAGCAACGGTAACAAAGGCCTGGGACTAGCCAGGATTCGATGATCATTTCACCAAAAACAAATGTATAATAACAATTTAAAACCTCAAATAACAAGAAACTACAACCCTCACAACGATGCACTTGCATTCACATAAAAACTAATCCATGTCTATTTCGCTCACAAATGGATCCTATCACCACTTTGGCTCTCTTTGATACACACTTTGCGACCATGTGGTGTGGCGATAGAGTTATGTCTGAAGAGCCACGGTATGCTAAATCGGACTTCCAATTTAATCTCGTGGTGGTCATAGTTGAGTTGGTCATAGGAATCACAAAAATGCAAGATGTTTGACATGATTATTTGTGTTTTTTTTACTATTAGAGATCTATAATTTGATTATATATTCATATCTAAGCACGATCAATATTTCTCTAGGGCTCTGCTGGTCTTACACATGTGGCTAAAAGTAGTTGAAATTTTATAAAATAGCCTTGAAAGACTAAAGTTCTTTAGTATAGTATATATCTTAAAAGATGTGTATTATTGCAAAAAGTAAGAACGTCTTCACCACATATCCTACCCGATCTCCTATATCTCAAATGTGATATTTTAGAAGATGTACCCATGTAGGTGTTGGTCCTACCTTATCTCATGTACCTATGATGTTTTTAGAGTTTTTCTAAAAGAAATATGAGGTAATAATCTTCTAAAACAAAGAATACAACTCCAAATCGTCTATCCCTAAAGAAATATAGGAGTCAACTTTTAAGTGATCTATATTGTAACAATTATCTTTGATACTTTAAATTGATTCTAGAATAGACGAAACATGATGAGTGATTAAGAGCATGCCAATAGTTATTATAAAACAACTTTTTAGATCATTAATTAGACAGTCGTTTGAGTAAAAAAATGGTTTATGTCTTTGTACCGTGTAACAAGTTTTCTATATGTTGTAAACACTTTAAAGTCTCATTCTCGCTGTCTCGCGAGAAATACAAAATAAAATAGGTGATGTATTTGAAAATCCAATTAAAGAATTGTCAAAGTGTATTTTTTTCATCAAAAAATTGTCGGAGTTAGTTGTTATATTTTTAGGTATCTAAGTATTGTGACTATAGTCTGTCTTTTTGACAACCAACTAGAATAAAACCCTATTTGAAACCTATAGTAGTAACTATCTACTAATAATGATTTCTTTTAGAACTAAATATGTACAACTATTAGATTAGCTAATCGTTAACTGGACACGTAAATAACAAGTATCTCACTAGTTAGATCAATCAGATAATACTTAATTAGCTGTGTGCTACTAACTAGCTAGCTACTATCAGCTAATGATCCAAATAAGGTCTAACTAAAATAAAAAATTCACAAGTTATATAGTATTTTATTCTATAGTAAAAAAATCAACTACCTGAGATGAAAAAAACGTTTATTTTATTCCCATCCCCGGAATAAAAAAGAGATGAGTAGAAGTAATAGTAACGGAAAAAACGCTTTGGCTTGACAATAATACACTCCTGCTCCAAGGAAGGCGAAAAGGGGTTATTTTTTAGTTGAGACTTGAGAAGAAGAGTCGCACGACGGACAGAGCAAAGCACAGCAGCCGAACCATCAAGCAAGCTCCGAAAAAAAGTCAAGCAAAAGCATAGGGGAGCTCCGTCCACCCGCGCGCCTCCGCCATGAGAGATCCCAAGCCAAGGAGAAGCCAAGCATCTCCCACCTTCGCCGCCAAGCTACGGAAGCACTCCACTTGGCTCCTCCTCCTGCTCTGGTTCGCCCTCTCCCTCGCCCTCTTCCTCTCCGCCACGCCGCCGCCCGCCGCCGCGCCGCTCCGCCGCTCCTCCTTCCTCCGCTCCAAGCCCCGCGCCCTCGCCTCTACCATCACCGGCGCAGCCGCGGCGCCGCCCCCCGTCCGGATCTACGTCTACGACCTCCCTGCCCTCTTCAACCGCGACTGGGCGGCCGCCGACCCGCGGTGCGCGCGCCACCTCTTCGCGGCCGAGGTGGCGGTGCACGAGGCGCTGCTGGCCTACGCCGCGCGGCCCGAGGACGCCGACCTCTTCTTCGTCCCCGTCTACGTCTCCTGCAACTTCTCCACGCCCAACGGCTTCCCCTCGCTGTCGCACGCCCGGGGTCTGCTCGCCGACGCCGTCGACCTCGTCCGGACCCGGATGCCGTACTGGAACCGCTCCGCTGGCGCCGACCACGTCTTCGTCGCTTCCCACGACTTCGGCGCCTGCTTCCATCCAATGGTGAGTAAGCGTGTCCGGCGAAAAGCTCCCCACTTTTTCTGGGCTCTCCAGTTTGTTGCGGTGCTTGGGTGGTTGCGTGCTGCTCGCGCATCTAATTAAATCTCTTGCGTGTAAATAGGAGATTGTAAAAGTAACAAGTTACTACTAGTAATTTGCTGGCATACAACATCTAGTCGTGACGTCAAGGGTTCACGGCGCAATGGCAAAGGCTATTGGTTTGGGGGCTCCCACCTAGGGTTCAAATCCTGGGTGCGACACTTTATTCTAGATTTATTCCAGATTTTCCGGTGCTGTGCATTAAGTGGTAGACGACGTTCCCGTCGACAGTGGCGAGTGTGCGTACGTGTTGAGTGTCTGTGTTGTACTGTGTAATTCAAAAAAAACAACAACATCTAGTGGGCTTGGGCACTATGGAATGCAGCCATGCAGCTCACTTAGAGCATCTCCAACAGATATGGTAAAATAAATAGCTAAATTAGAGCATCTCCAAGAGATATGCTATCCTTGTTATGTATTGTATATTTGGTTTTTTTTCCAGAGAAAATTGAACTCCAACAGATCTTCTATTTGATTTTGTATAATAGCAAGTATGCTATTCCTGAAATCTCGTTGGGCATAAATAGCAAGCGAACCTGGTTTGCCATCTTGTGATGAGAAATAGCAAGTCTATTGAAAAACTCTTATTTTTTAGAACTTTTATATTTTACAAAAGAGCTAAACTATGCAATTTAGCTATTTATTTTACCATATTTGTTGGAGATGCTCTTACATAGTTTAGCTCTTTTGTAAAATATAGAAGTTCTAAAAAAAAGAAGAGTTTTTCAACAGACTTGCTATTTCTCATCCCAAGATGACAAATCAGGTTCGCTTGCTATTTATGCTCAACGAGATTTCAGAAATAGCATACTTGCTATTATACAAAACCAAATACAAGATTTGTTGGAGTTTATTTTTCTTTATAAAAATCTAAATATACAATACATAACAAGGATAGTATATCTCTTGGAGATGCTCTTAGTTCTGAATCCAAACCCGATACAATACTGATTAAGTTCATTTAATTCTTGCCAAATTGAGCTTAGGCCATCTAGTTTCACAATGGAGCTCACAGCTCAGTTTATAATTTACGTAATAATTGATTGAACACACCTTGCCAATCTTGCTTATTTAAGGGAACTAGGAATTCACTGAAAAACTTCCTTCTTTTCAATTAGGAGGATGTAGCCATCGCGGATGGCATCCCGGAGTTCCTGAAGCGCTCCATCCTACTACAGACATTTGGTGTACAGGGCCATCACGTATGTCAGGAGGTGGAGCATGTGGTGATCCCACCTCATGTGCCGCCAGAAGTGTCTCATGAACTACCGGAGCCGGAAAAGGCTCAGAGGGACATTTTTGCCTTCTTTCGAGGCAAGATGGAGGTGCACCCCAAGAACATCAGTGGCCGCTTCTACAGCAAGTAAGCATATACTGAAAGCCCTTGCTTCTCATTTATTTGCTTCATCTTGCAATTGTCCATAGTGACTTGTAAGGGGATTGATTGTGGGGTCATTCCTATGCTATATTGCTATGCTTCATTATCCTTAATAGTTAAATTTTCGTCAATGCTTCTACTTATGAGTAACAAGATCTTGAAACTCAACTAAATATGACTTGAATAACTTCTCCTCATAACAGGAAGGTGAGAACCGAGATTCTACAACATTATGGTCGCAATCGCAAGTTCTACCTTAAGAGAAAGCGGTTTGACAACTACCGATCAGAGATGGCTCAGTCGTTGTTCTGCCTCTGTCCGCTGGGATGGGCGCCTTGGAGTCCTCGGCTTGTGGAATCAGTCCTCCTAGGCTGCATTCCTGTTATAATTGCTGATAACATACGTCTTCCGTTCCCTTCAGTCCTCCAGTGGCCAGAGATCTCATTGCAGGTGGCTGAGAAGGACATAGCCAATCTTGAGATGGTGCTTGATCATGTTGTGGCAACCAATTTGACTCTGATACAGAAGAATTTGTGGGATCCAGTGAAGCGTAAGGCTCTAGTTTTCAATCGTCCGATGGAAGTAGGAGATGCTACATGGCAAGTGTTGATGGAGCTTGAGGTTTTGCTGGACCAGTCTCAAAGGAGGAGAAATGTTGGATCCTGGAGGAGGTGAAAACCAGAAAATGTCAGTTTTGGATAATCTGTTGCAGCTTTGCACCCATGGTTTGCACTCTGCAGTTCAATGCATGCCGCCCTGGCTGACAACATCGATATTGAATTGAGACTTGAGCCTGAGATCCACATCTGACATGTTTTTTTCTCGCCAGAATTTCAGAATGACGATCTCAAACCAGAGCTCTACTTCTGACATGGAATTTTCTAATCCAGAAACTCAGAATATTGATCTTGAGCCAGAGATCCCAACTTTCAGATAGTCAATGGGAATATGGGATGCTTGGCTTGTTGCTTGGTTAGTGCCTAACTGGAGATCCCAATCTTGGTTGATGAGCTAACCAACTCTGTATGCATAGGGAAATTGTTTACACATTTATTTATTCTTTTGAGAAGTGGGAAGAACAAAGATCTTATTGTATTACAGGCGTTTTGCTTATCTTGCCATAGAAAGAACATAGATCTTATTGTATTGCAGGCTTTTCCCCCTTTTTTTCCTGGTTGTACACCTGTATAGCTGCCGGTCTGTTCCAACTTGGTATGCTACTTCAATTCTTCTGTAAATAGAATGGTGTCAAAGAATGTAATTGTAAGATAATCATAAGCACACTAGCCTATTAAGAGAACAGCGATACATTACTAAGATCTATTTTTGGCACCTTTCTGTAGCAAATGATGTTCAGAGATAAAATTCATGTTTTGGTTGGTTTCTGGAAATTCAGCACAAGTATCTGAATGATGAAAGAAAAGATATGGTTTTTCTCAATTCTCAACCATGATATATATCATCTCAACAACGCAAGTATTCTAAAAAAAAAATCTCAACAGCAAGTATTCTAAAAAAAAAAATCTCGACAGCGCAAGTGTCGACAGTTCATATTTTACACGCCTCCAGAAATACAGCAGAAAAATTAGTACTACGGAGTACTACTGAAGTCCGACCAGAGGCAAAGTAAACACCTCAGTGTTCGCCAGCAGCCTATGCTAGACATAATAAAACATCACTGCAGCAGTGTTGGAGCCAAAGAATGAGCTCATATATGTAAGACACTGAGCAGAATCCATATTTGAGCAAGTCGAACATGCCTGATCGAACCAAGGAAAATTTGTGGCAAAAAATGTAGTGCGAATGAGCATACTGCAGATTTATCCAGGCAAAAGGGGTCAATGTGGTAAACTTTTTTTCACCACGTTACTTTGGCAACCAAGCATATTTGATGTAGTGTTAGTTGATGAAAGCTTGGTGGGAGTAAATAGAAAACTTGAGCTGTGGCGGCAGACCTTTGAGTCTAAAGGTTTTAGACTAAGTCGGACTAAAACCGAGTATATGAAATGTGACTTTGGCACAACGGCTCAGGATGAGGGAGATGTGAGTTTGGAAGGTCAAGTCGTGCCTAAAAAGGACACCTTCCGATATTTGGGATCGATGCTACAAATGGATGGAGATATTGATGCAGACGTTAGCCATAGAATCAAAGCAGGGTGGATCAAGTGGCGTCAAGCTTCTGGCATTCTATGTGACAAGAGGGTACCCCAAAAGCTAAAAGGCAAGTTCTATAGGACAACAATTAGACCTGCAATGTTGTATGGAGCCGAATGTTGGCCCACAAAGGCTCGACATGTTCAACAAATGAGTGTTGCAGAAATGCGCATGTTGCGTTGGATCTGTGGTCACACAAGAATGGACCGAGTGCGGAATGATGATATACGTGATCGCCTAGGGGTGGCACCAATTGAAGAAAAGCTTGTCCAACATCAGTTGAGATGGTTTGACCATGTCCAGAGGAGACCGCCAGATGCACCAGTGCGCTGTGGGTGTGGAGTCCCAAACCAAGCTAATAATATAAGGAGAGGCAGAGGAAGACCGAAGTTGACATGGGCGGAGGCGGTGAATAGGGATTTAAAAGCTTGGGATATATCTAGAGATCTATGTTTGGATAGGATTGCCTCGAAAGCAGCTATTGAAGTGCCGGAACCATGACTCGGGTATCTTGTTGGGTTTCAACTCTAGCCTACCCCAACTTGTTTGGGACTATAGGCTTTGTTGATGTTGATGTTGATGTGTGTTACTTTGGCAACCACAATGAAAAAGTATAAGGATATAAATCTCTTCGTGAATAGCTGTCCACAAAGAGTAACTGGGAAACAATTGTGACAAAGGGTAGAAATATGCATGCTTGTTGTGGAGAACATAGAGTGAAAGCCAATAGAAAAGATGTGAATGCCACACAGGTTGATGGAAACAAAAAGCATTCCAAATGCCGTTTACAGTTTACATGCCGTAAGGTGGCATTAACTTGTTATTCATTGGAACAATTCACGTGGTGTCATTGTTGATCCATCCAATGGACATGGAGACATGCCATTTTATCAATCTAGCTTGGTTGATGGGATCAATTTCTCGAAGCATAGAGCAACATCTGCCTTGAGTTCAGATACAGTATACAGTATTTTAGATACTCAAGAACATACACCCTTGCATGGAGTGTCCTTGCAGCGGCAAATGGGCCTCCCTGAAAGCTCCCATCCATTAAACCCACGTTCTAGGACCATGATGTTCTTTACCCCTGAACCTTCCTTGGCCTCTGTAAGGTAGTCATGGAACAGCTGTGCACAAGATGGACCCCGAACCTGCAATGAGGGAGCATGTTAAAAAGAACAGTAGTAGTGACTCACTGATATGACTCTTGAGATTGAAGATCACAGGTGATATAACGTGTAGAATTCAAAAGGAGGGATGGATTCATGGCGTGCATCAGCCCTACTTATATACAAAGCAAAAAAAGAAGCCTTACTGGTTCTATGACATATAGTTTTAGCGGACACTGTTACATGAACTGAGAAATGCGGTTGTAGACTTCCTTTAATAATAAGGGAAAAAACTCTGGCTCAGGATTATTGATTCAGTCAAAACAAGCAATCAGACAAATGGGACCTTGATGTTGTAAGGAATCAAGGATAGATCAATGGTAGCTCTGATGTTGTACAAGTAACTGTGAACATGGTTGGAATAATAGATTTGTAGCAGGTGTAAAAAAAAACATGTGAAATATAAACCTGAGGGAATGTGGTATCTCCATTAGATTTCATTTCATCATGAAGTTCACCCAAAGGTTTTCTTTTTGAAAAATACTACAGTGCTAGGGGTCTTGAATCAAGACAATAATACCATAGAAGAGCTAAACCGAATCAGTATCAGCAGCTTGTTCCACTCTACCAAACTCCAGTGAGGGCTCGACTAGGCAACGAGTAATTACATGGAGCTCAGGGAGATCCCCTCCCTAGGACCTAACCTTTTTCAGTACAAGTTTGCAAGTGACGCTAGCCGCTCGCGCGGCTGCTGCATACAGGAAACGGAGAAACAAGCAGGGTCGCGGGGAGGAGGCCTTATGTTCACCTTGCTGAGGGCGCAGTGGAAGACGAGGGTTTCCTTGGCCCCGGTTGCCTGGGCGAGCTCGGGCATCTGCTCCGCAAAGGTGTCGCTGGCGTAGTGGTGGGACCCCGCGATGTGGCCGTCGTAGCCCCTCTCCTCGTCCCTGACGTCGACGATGGCGACGCGGGCGTCGCTGGCCATGGACACCAGCTGCGTCGCCGACACGTACGATACCCCCCTCCGAGCCATAATACTCCGGCGGCCGGCGCTGATGAGCAATGCCTTTCCCCCCGGAGTCCGGAGAGAAGAAGGGTCAAAGGGCAGGCAGGACGGACAGTCGAGGGCTGGGCTAGGCTGCTGAACTTGGGCTCTATCCTTTATTGGGCCTCTTACGTTCTGGGCTGGCCGTCCATGGTAGAGATACAATACAGCACAAGGCCGGCCTACTTATTTTTGGGAAGGAACTGAGGGTCGCCAGTTTTGTTGCCCCGACAAACCCAAATCAAAACAATCCCCTTCCTTCGTTCGTCCACACCGCAATCCCACGATGTCCTGGCCTGCCGCGCGCGCAGAGGAGGAGCTGGAGGGCGCGGGCATGGGGATGGGGATGGGGGGCGTGTGGCCCAGCAGAGCGGCTACGAAGGAGGCGAGATGGGGCACGGCGGAGATACGGTTTCCGTGGCGTCGGCGGCGTCGGCGACGGTTGAAGGCAGCGACGTGGGTGGGAGGCCCACTTGCTGCGTCTGCATGGAGCCCTGGACCTGCAGCGGCGCCCATCGCATCTGGTGAGTTGTGATTTTTGTGAGGGGCACAAATAATTTTTCTGCAGTTTTGCATAGTCCAAGGGGATGTAATAATGTGGCTTATTTCTAGGGGCGACTGATCGCCATTAGATAGATTTGTTATCCCAAAAGAATAGTAATGATATCCCCATGCCTGTTCTGCATTACTGTTAGGAGTCTTATTATGACTTATGAGATCAACACACAGATTGTAGACATTAGAGGTTTTGGCCTTTAGTTTCTTCTTATTCACATCATGCATGGCATGGCTTGTGTTCCAGCTTCCAGCGATATTACTATCGAGAATTTGATTTGGTACCATTGATCACCATGTGTCTACTCGTGCAGTTGCATTCCCTGCGGGCATGTATATGGTAGGTCATGCCTAGAGAGTTGGCTTTCTCGTGGCGCAACCACGAGTGCAAAGGTACCATTATTCATGATTTTGTTTATGCAAAGTCATGTACTCATGCTGAAATTCGGACGCTTCGCAGAATTATTAAATCAAACTGCTACACGCTCTTTGCTTCGTGCATGGATTTTCCATAACTTGCTTTTGCACATGTCTGCAGTGCCCTCAGTGCGGTAAACGATTTACGCTCGAGCATATTATCAACCTCTATGTACCAGGAAACCTGTGGGATGGTTGTATGTGCACACTCTGCCATATGCAGGTTCACTTTGCTCCCTCCACTCTTCTTCTTTGCAAATCTTCGACTTCTAAAATAAGCATGCACACATTTTAATCAATCTGTTTGCAATTGCATGATTTTATACTGCTGATCTTTAGCTGAATTTTAGTTGTTACCAGTTGGATGCCCGTGGTGTGTGTGTGTGTGTGTGTGTGTTCCTATGTACCGGCGGAGCTACGTTGAACCCAAACGGGGTCATGGACATTTTAATAGAATACAATATTCATGACATGTTGGCCATCATTAAATCAGCTAAGTTAACATTAATTAGACATAAGAATGGCCATCGATTCCATTCTCATCTTAATAGTACCTATGTGTTAGCATGTGATTCATTTCCTAGATCTTGGTCATAGTCTGAACTTTGCAGAGTCCGTAGCAGCTCTAGTTTTATCTATAGCCTGGTCTGCATTATTTTCTCACTTAATAAAATTATTAAAATAGGTCCATATGCAGCCTATCTTCATGCTGATTCAAATAGGTCCCTACGCTCCGCCACTGTTCCTATGGACATGTTGGTATGGGGGCAGAGGTTTTCATGATACAAATATAGTTCGTCATTCATGCCATTCTGCCAGGTGCAGGGCCTCAGTGACGTTGGCATTTAATGTGCATTACATTTAACAAGCAAATGAAATTATAGTTCATAAACCATGAGTACCAACTAGCAAATGAAGATTACTTTTACAGCCAGGCACTGATGACGCTGTTAGAACAATATAACATTTAATAAAATCATCCCTCAAGAAATCCTTTAATCTGTCCCCAAAATCATATGCATTCCATGCGGGGTTTAGAACTTCCATTGGCCAGTGTATTTCTGGTCTTCTCTATTCTAGGGAGGTATGGTCTTTTCACCCATTTGGGTATACAATTAGGATACATTATAATAATAGTTCTATTCATCATTTCAAACAAGAACAAACTGCATTGCCCATCAAAATGATGAAGTGTTAAGTACCCCTTGTATAATAAGCTATCAAATAATTTTGCACAGCTTACCAAATCATATGTTATTATTCACTTCGATATGAGGCTATCTATCAAATAATTCTGCAAGCTACCAAGTTTCAGGCTTCACATGGTAAGTTACATGCTGTCCATAATTACAAAAGCTCCTATAGTGAAATTAAACTAGAAGGCTTACATCCGTTTTTCAAATTGCCCACAATACCCGGCGTCACACGTATGCCGAGGCATCCAACATTTACTGTGCATGCATGCAGAGCTTGGCAGCGGTCATTTAGTCTTCTCTGACAGCGAAACGTCGCTGCATGCAAGCTAGGAGTAATACTGAGTAGTACTTTGTCCCTTCTTACACACACTCTTTGGCAAATTTTTTTTTACTATATGGCATCGTCCACCAGTGAGGGAGTTGGCCAACACGCATGTACTTAATACGCTTTGCATACCCCGTATACTTCTTGGTATGTGTATTCCATCTCTCACGCCTAGTAAAACGGGATGGAGGGAGTAATTCATGATAAAGAAACTCAAAACATACAGAAAATAATAGGTCAAATGGTCAATATAGTGGGTAAGGGGATCCCTGAAAATGTTGGTTGCACAACACAACATGTGATTGTGGATACACATTGAAACAATCAATGTCCATTGGCTTATTCACATTTAAGTACTTCCTATAGCTTTTTCAAGCTTAAACTTATTGGATAAGGCCTGGTGCTTCGCACTTATTCTTGTTTATGGAAAAAATTGGTCAGTTAGCTATTGAAACACCATCTGGGATTTAGGGTTGCAAAAGGGAATCTGTAACCTAACAAACCAATCCTATTCCTTTCCCTACTCTAACTAACCTTTCCTTTATTCTAATTTGGCAGTAAAGTTGGAGGGCAGAGAGCGTTGGCGTCCTCCCTGGCGCGTGCAGTGGAGCAGGCATAGGCCAGTTCCTGCCCTTCCCTGAGCCCTACTCGGCCCATTAGCTGGGAGATGAGCCCCTCTCATTAGGCGCGCGAGAGAATCATATATATCAAAATAAAATTTGCATACCCCAAAGGCATTGTCTATAGACATGATAAGTTTGCAAAGTTTTCGTCAACTATATCATCTTCGTTCATGCAGTCATGCTCACAGTCAGCGTGAAGAAGAAATAGAGTCGCCTTGTCTTCTTTTTTCCTTATGCATTGCATTTAAAATCATGCAATCCTTTGGATTTATTACATATTCATCATAGCTCATGTCATCAAAATCTTTTGGTCCTTTTATAATATTTAGGGGGTGGTCCAACAAATATGACAGCTAATTTAAATCTATAGAAACCAGTGACCATTTAGTCAAAACTTTTGCTGATGAACATGTTTTATTGATTCCTATAGGCACCGGTGACTAGTGGACCAAGTGGATCCGAGACTGATTTGCTCAAACAGGTCCTGGATATATTCCTTGAACCTGCGAACATGTGAGTTTAAAATTACTTAAATGTTGATTTGTTTCAATGTGTTGGATAGTAAATTACGCATCTTTGTTTGTCATTTCTAGGGAGAAAGAGCACGGGGTGCATGTTGATGAAATAATCAAGAGGTTCAAACTGCCTGAGAGGAAGATTTTGTAGAGCTCTCTCTCTCTCATCTTTCACTAACACACACTGGAAAGAGCAGGAGTAATCTTAGTGGCTAATATTTTATATGGCTTCATTTGTTATGCAGGGATGCTATCATGTTCCATGTGGATATGGGTCATTTGTACTCAACAATTGATGATTCTCATTTCATGTCACCTTCATTCGAATGTCATCCTTCTGTACAGCAAACTTATTATCAACAGAGAGTGTTAACATTTCAGGTTTTGTGCCTTTATTTTCAACATATAAGTGTTTTTCAATTAGAATGGTGACTGTGTGGTCACTCAACATTTGATAAAATCTCCCCTCAGTAAATTCTTTAATCTGCCCCCCAAAATCCTCTTTCACAGAACTGGTCATAGCATTCATCCTTTCTGTATAACAACATACCAATCAAGAACCACTTCCTAAGCATGCACAAATCAATGTATTGGGTATTTTACAGTTTGTTAGTAAAGCCAAATTGATGAGAATATGTCCAAAACAACATACAAAATAATACTAACCATGAGGATCTTTTCATGTAATTGTTGACCATCCCACATGTGTTTGTAGTTGTTGACTGAGACCCTGTCAATCTTTCGTGAGTTCAAATTCCCACATTTAAATATTTTTTTATATATATAAGATGTACAAGCAACTTGCTTGTGTACTGTTTTTTATCACAAGATATGGTAATTTACACTGCCAGTCATATGCATGCCATTCCATCTGGGGTTTAGAACTTCCATTGGCCAGTGCATTACCAGTCTTCTCTATCTGAGGAAGATAATAACTGGATGCTTCCCCATTTCGGTATAGGATTAGGATCCATTATAATGAATAGTTCTGTTCCTCGTGTCGAGCAAGAACAAACTGGATTGCCCATCAAAATGAAACATTAAGTACCACTTATATAAACAGGCTAGCAAATAATTTTGCAAAGCCTACCAAATAATCTGTGATTATCCACTTTAATATTAGAGTAGCAAAGTCTAAAAAAAATAAAAATAGGCTAGCTATCAAATAATTTTGCAAGCTGCCAAGTGCCAAGTTTCAGGCTTCACAGCACAACATGTGATTGTGCATAGTGAAACAATGAATGTCCATCAGATTATTCACATATAAATATTTCCTATAGCCTTGTCTAGCTTAATTTTTTTGGATAAGGCCTGGAGATTTGCACTCATTCTTTTTTACGGAAAAAAGAGTTCAGTGAGCTATTGAGAGACACCATCCCAATGAGTGCTAATGGGAAATCATATATATTAAAACAAAATTAGCAAAACCCAAAGTACTTATATGCATTGTCTATAGACATGATAGGTTTGCAAAGTTCCCTGTCAACTATATCATCTTTGTCCATGTAGTCATGCTCAGTCATGGAGAAGAAGAAACATTGTCGCCTTGTCTTTCTTTTCTTTTTCTCATGTATTGCATTTAAAGTCATGCAATCCTTTGGATTCATTACGTCTTCACCGCCCATCTCTTTTAAATCCTGTAGTCCTTTTATACTACTTAGGGGTTGCCCCAACAAATATGATAACTAATTTAAATCTAAAATTAATCACGTTGTTCTACAAAATAGTAAAGTTGGCATCAACTTTTTATGTACACTAACAGATTGAGCATTGCACCAAATGTAGGGACGTTCACCTAACTTACATTGTCAGTTGGGCAATCTTTGAAATCCAATTGAGCAAGTTGTAGTTCCAGTTATTGCATTGAGCATTTAGTCAAAACTTTTGCTGATAAACATGCCTTATTGATTTGTATAGGCACCAGTGACTAGTGGACCCGAGACTGATTTGCTCAATCAGGTCCTGGATATCTTCAATGAACCTGCGAACATGTAGGTTTAACAATTACTTCTTCACTTGACTGTTGATTTGTTTCAATGTGTGGGATAGTGAATTTACTCTTATTTGGTTGTCATTTCTAGTGAGAAAGAGCACGGGTTGCATGTTGATGAGATAATGAAGCGGTTCAATCTACCTAAGAGGAAGATTTTGTAGAGCTCTCTCTCATCTTTCACTAACACACACTGGAAAAAGAGCAGAGAGTAATCTTAGTGGCTAATATTTTTATTTTATATGGCTTCATTTGTTATTCAGGGATGCCATCCAGTACCATATGGATATGGGTTATTTGTACACAACAATTGATGAATGTCACATCATGGCAGTTTGAGGATGAAGCCGTAGCAAAATCAAGCATATATTCTGCATGGCAGCTAGTCTTCTGTACAACCCTAGTGTGGGATAATTGTAATCGCATGCTTAAGCTAAGATGTCCTTTTAGTAGATCATAATAATACTGAAATGTTCGTGCATTATTGCCATGGTTTAAATTTGAGGCCAACTCCATAAATTAAATGTGCAGCGATGGTTAAATTTTTTCGCACTCCATTTAGATCATCATCTATAACTTAGTTATAGATTTATTTAGATTGAGGAATAAACCTAAACAAACCTATACTAACTAAGAGTATAAAATAAAGCTATCGTAAGTTGTAACAGGCCCGTGGTTTCAGCCGCTTCCACGAGAAAGTTGACATTGGTGCAAAATAAAGTCGACATTGATCGTTTTATTTTATTGATTGATGAAAGATGCCAATGATTGGCCTCATTTTTATTGATTGAAGCTTATTTATCACATGGGCCGTAGCATATACTATACGACTATCATCATATCCATGTGGAGGCCCATATATAAGCCTTCATCTACAGCTCCTCGATCGCGATCGTGGTAACCCATTTCACTTCACCAACCCTCATGTCGTCGTTGCCCGCCGCCACCGTCGCCGCTGGGCACGGATGGGGAGAGCACGGACGACGAAATGGATGACATTCAGTGCGAGGAATCGGAAGACGACGACGAGGAAGAAGACGAGGGCCGCCGCAGCAGGGGATCATCAGCACCTGCGGCATCGACGGCCGTGGCCACCATGGTTGAAGAAGAGCACGGATCCGGGGCCGAGGCTTTCCCTACCTGCTGCGTCTGCATGGATCCGTGGACTCCCGACGGCGCGCATCGTATCTGGTGAGTCCATCCATCTACTAACAGTCTACCGTCTTGATCAATAATTATAAAGAAAAACTATAAAGTTTTTTATGATAACAAATAGGCATATTATAAAAATATAATTGATAATGAATTTAATGTTATTTATAGTTGACATCATAAATGTTATTATATTGTCATATAAATTTGATTAAATTTGAGATAGCTCTTGTAGCATAATTTGGTTTTGGGCTTAGCTTATTAGGGATTTTGTCAATATAGACATATGCAACTTTCTAGTTTTTTATATATTATATACTATACTTCTATTCTAAATTATAAGACTTTCTAGCTTTTGCTATCTAATCTTAGATATAGATTATTTCTAGATATATATAATAATAAAACCATTGTATATATCTTGGAAAAACAAATCGTCTTGTATTACTGAACAAAGTTCAATATCAGTCGAGCATCTCCAACAATTTGCTATTTCTCATTTGCCAAATCTTGTGTTTTATCAAGTTGCTATAATAATTTACCAAGTTGGAAAGAGGTCATCTCCAACAATTTGCTATTTCTCACTTACCAAACCAAAAAAAAAAAGATTAAAAAGGAAGAAAACTTGCATGCGGGAAACTGAGAGGAGGACTCGCGGGCGAGAGGATGACAAGCCGATGCGCGCTCACAAAAATAGCAAACCGACTCAATCTTTTTAGCAAACGTGTAGAATTGACAAACTGTTGGAGAGTGTTTTTTGATTGATTTACCAAATTTTAAAGGATGACAAGTGATTTAGTAAACTGTTGGAGATACTATACCGAATAAAATACTGCCACGCGAGTGTCGTCATTTCCCCGCTAATGTTTGCAGTTGCATTCCCTGCGGGCACGTGTACGGAAGATCATGCCTAGAAAAGTGGCTTCATCGTTGCGGTAACACAAGTGCGAAGGTAACATGCTAGCTTTTTGGATTATGTGTGTCACATATATCTAAATCCAAAACTAATTAAAATTGGGTTGATATCTGTCCAATGTAATATCATATATAGCTTGCAGGACACTAGAGATCGAGGTGAGAGAGGGCATGCGCATTTTCATGTACAATTTATTTATCCCTTATAGGTGCCGCAGTCTAATTAAGGTCAACATATTTTCTCCATCTTAATACAAAGACACGTGAACATTTTATGTGTTTGATAAAAAAAAACCAAAACCAATTAAACCGCTTCTTCTAGCTAGGTTATTATTTGTGAGCATGAAAGTTCTCAATTTTTTATATATGATTGTATACATGCCAATTAATTATTAATTATATGTGTTTTCCTCGATGGATCAGTGCCCTCAGTGTGGTCGGCTATTCGGACAAGAGCATATTACGAACCTCCATGTATCAGGAAATGTGTGGGATGGTTTCCGTCTCTTACATTTACAGCTTCTCACACGTTTACAGGTTCCGACGATAATCCCTTGTTCTTCCTTAATTTTCTGCCATATGCAATTGCATGCATTATTATAATATAGATGTTAACTAATTAAGGTTGCTTGTTGCTGAGTGCTTCTTATATGCATGTATACACAGTATGCATATATATGTTGTTTTTACTAAGCTAGTAGTGATGAAAATAAATGATGATGGATGGATGAAATAATCGATCAGGAAATGGAGGCGCGGTCTGCCGTGAATGACAAGAAGATAAAAGAACTCCGTGTAGATATCGTGCAATCGAATGAGGAACTGAAGGCGCGGTTCGCCGTGGCTAACGACAAGTTACGTTCTGAGATGGCCCAAGACTTGGCCGAGCTCAGAGCGGATTTGATGTCGCACATTGCTGAATCCCACGCCAAGCTGAGAGCATCCAGCTGCAGTCGTGTTGGGAGGAAGCGGCTCAGGACGCAGCGGCAGTCGTCCAAGCCGAGTTCCTCTCCATCAAGGAGCAGATGATTAATATGGCGGCGGCTCACCAACACAAGAATACGCCCCCCGTGGATCTGTTGGGATTCTTGGAGCAGAATGGTGCCAAGATGTGGCAGGCGATCCGTCGTTCCAGACCTCGCTCGTCTGGAGGCAGCCATGCCCGCCTGCATGCACCACCAGCGGCACAATAATGGAAGACTAGCTAGAGAACCATGCTTGGACCATCATATTAATAATTAATTAATACTCCTATAAGAACAAGTATGGTCCCTGAAATCAAAATTCAATCATTGTATCTTCAATGAACTTATGCACCTTCGATCGATTTTTGTCTAGCTAGTTCAGCACCTTCTTTAATTTGTATATATATTGTATCGTCCTTTCTTACTATGCTGATCGAGCCACGTACTGCTTGGCTGGGCGAAGCTAATTCATGCATGTTACGTACCCATATATACGATCGATTAGAACCAACTCGCGACCAGCAATAATCCGATTCCAAGACATATATTATATTATTGGGTTACATCACTTATTACATGTAATGCAGGACGTACGTAGTAGTTTGTTTTTGCCGAGTTCGATTCGATTCAATATGCAATAATGTATATATAAGCAATCTTAATTATACGTACATACGCCGCTAGCTTATTTAATCGTTCGATCTGATCCAATCTAATAAGAACTTAAGGATCGATCAATATTATGGAGCTCCCTCGGAGGCGTATGTACGGGTGCGAGGAGGAGGACGCCATGACCCTCTTCCGCTCCTCCATTGCAGCAAGCCAGCAGACCCACGATGACGACGTCCTCAATCTCTACGGGAACGGGACTGTAGCAGCGTCGTCGTCGGCGACGGAGGAGCCGCATCACTACCTCTCTCATCATGAACATCAGCAACAGGTTTTGCTGCTTTGCTTTTAATTTTCGTCTTTGATTTTTGTATGCATCTCCTCTCTCTCTATATATAGATTTCATCATATATCCCGGAATTTAAATTAAAATCACAGGCAAGAAGAGGCCACCGCGGCAGCCATGTCAACGTTGCAACAGACGACGACGACGATGAAATTGAACATGCGGTGGCGCTGAGACGGCGGCGGCAGCAGCAGCAGCAGCTTGTTGTCACCAACGACGCCACCGCAACGGATGCGGTCCTCATAGCTCGGGACAACCAAGAGGTGGCCCGGCAGAACGCGGAGGCCGCTCGGGAGCACGCAGAGGTGGCGATGATGTCATCGGCGGTTGGACGCGTCGCCGCAGGGCATGACGCGGCGGTGGCGGTGGCGGAGGCCGGCGCTCGGGCGCTTGCAGAGATAGGTCAACTCATCGCGGAGAGCGTCGAGGAGGTGGCTCGCCTCAGAGCCGAGGTGGCTCGTAGCAGCGACGAGGCTGCGACTGGGATCATGGTCATGTCGTTTGCCGCCGTGCTCCTCATGGCCGCCTTGCTCTACTACGTCTTGCCCTAAAAAGTAGCAATTGTTTGAGCCCCCCACCCCACCCCAAGTAGTAGATGTGATTCCAATTCCATTCAATTCTCAAGTGCTTGCTATTTAGTTTGTCAAGAAAAAAAATTTACTACAGCACAGCTATATTGATAATACAGTAATGCGAGCTACATATATACTCCCTCCGTTCCAAATTATAAGACAAATCTTGGAAAGTCAAAACTATAAAGATTTATGAAATAAAATAGACATATTATGAAAATATAATTGATAACGAATTTAATGATATTTATTTGACATCATAAATGTTATTATATTGTCGTATAAGTTTGGTAAAATTTGAGATACTTTGACTATCCAAGATTCTTGGGATGTCTTATAATTTGGAACGGAGGGAGTAGTATACAATACTAGTGCTACCTCAATTCTAAAATATTCCAAAAATATTGGAGAGCGAAAGTACTTCAACTTTGACCAAACTTATATGATAATCACTACGGGACAGCAGAACTTTGCCTGAGTGTAGCACGCTTTGTCGAGTGCCAAAAATCGGGCACTCGATAAAGGTACTCTTTGCTGACTGCTGCACTCTCGACACTCGACAAAGACACATCACTTGGCAAAGAGAAGCTTTGCAACAAAACTTATACGATAATATAATAACATTATATTTATAGTGTAAACTAAGTATCATTAGATTTTTTATCAATTATATATATTTTATAGTATATATATTTGATATCACCAAACTTTATAATTTTCTCTATAAATTTGGTTAAACTCGTGATACTTTGACTCTTCAAAATTTTTTTATATAATTTAGGATGGAGGGAGTGTAGTACAACATGCAGGTTCCTTGTTGCAATAGTAGAGGACTGCCCTTTAGTCCCTGTTCTGAAGGACCTAAAGGGTTCAAACCGGGACTAAGAATCTGAGACTAAATGAGGTTTGTCCTTTCAAACCGGGACTAGGGTTTGACCTTTCAAATCGGGACTGGGTTCAAACTGGGACTAAGAATCTGGGACTAAATGAGGTTTGTCCTTTTAAACTGAGACTAAAGGTCGGTTTGTTCTTTCAAACCGGGACTGAAGGTCCTCCGAGTTTTAAAAAATAATGCAACTCACACCACTACGCCCTCTGAGATTTGAACCCAATATCTCATGTACTGCCTCATGTGTAGCTTAAACACCCCACCTACACAACACATCTGACAATGAATGTGACGTTTTCCTTTTGAACCAACCCATTAAGGAACCTTTAGGGAGTGTTTGGTTACTCGCCACCATACGCCACAGCACAGTTGAGGCTGCCACACTCATAAAGCAGTTGTTTGGTTCAGCAATAAGCTAAAGCGTGCCACAACTTTTTTAACTAGTGGAAGCAAGAAATCTCGCCACACTGCGGCGTCCCATTTCTTCGTGCCTTAGTTCCGCCACAACATGTGTGGCTGACAACGGCCCGGAACCAAACAGGCCATTCGTCCTGATTGGTGGGGTCCTTTAGTCCCGGTTGATGTTGGATCTACCTTTAGTCTGGGTTGGTATTACCAACCGAGTGAAAGGTCCTAAGTGATGGCTAGAGGGAGGGGGGTGAATAGCCTATTTTGAAAACTAAAAACAAACTCAACTACAAGTTAGATAACTAAGAAGCGAAGCTAGACTTGCACTAGCCTACTAGGGGATGCAAAGCCACCTAACCACAATTTCTATCCTAATAAGCTCTAGGATCACACAATTCCTACTCAATTCTAGTAGCCCTTAAGACACAACCTAATATACTAGGACAAATATGAATAAGGTAATGCAAAGATGAGAAAGATGATTATACCGCCGTAGAGTAGTAGGGGATGAACCAATCAAGTGAATACCAATGAAATCAATCAATCCCAAGAGACAATGGTTGACACTTGATTTTCTTCCGAGGTTCACTAGTTTGCCAACTAGCTAGTCCCCGTTGTGGCAAGACACTCACTTGGAGGTTCACGTGCTAATCGGCCTCACACCGTCAAACCCGTCACCGGGTGCCGCACAACCAACACAAGATGAAGCTATTGAAACGCCACGAGCAATCCACTAGAGTTACCTTTGCGATCTCCCGCAGGGAAGACACAAGAACCCCTCACAATCAACTTGTAGTCGACGAAGCATAATCACCAAGCTTCTCGATCTACCCCCGCTGCTCCAAACCGTCTAGATGATGGCAATCACCAAGAGCAACAAGAAATCCGCAGCGAGAACGCCTCCCAAATGCCACTAGATGCAAGCTAAACACGCTGAGATTAAATAACTAAAGGAACTTAAATTCAAATAAAACATAAAGCTTAATTTGGCTATCTAAGAGACAACAACCCTAAGGTAAAAATAACTGACCCAGAGCACAGCGTAGGTTCCGGCTATAGCCGAGCGTGGAGTCTCTGCGGGCCACTTTGCCCAGCCCACTTCCCTTGCTAAAAAAGATGCACCGTCAGATTATAGTGGATGGCCAGGATTTGGCAAGTCAAAAACAATGGAATATAAAGCACTCGATGCCGGCAACAAACCCTAGTTTTCTCAGCACACAGCAACACACAACCGCTCTCTCTCCCCCTGCTTTTCCCACCTCCGGTGCTACTGTAGCGTCCTTTCCGGTTATACAGTCCTTGTAGCAGCGGTGGCGGCTTGAGGCAACAGAGGCAGCTGCCGCCCGCGCTACAGGGTCTCTGGCGCGGCGGCGCCTGTGATGGTGTGGGCGCGAGCTTTGCACGCGGCGCAGGGGACTGCGGCAGCCAGGCTCGCGAGGCCGTGTCCACTGTCCACGCGAGTTCCCGGGATACATCCGGCGGCGGAGGATCTCGCGCTGGCCGCTCAGGTGGCTGCAGCAGAGCCCGCACGAGCCATGGCCCCGGCATTGGTTGGCGAGGGCACGTTCCCGGCAGCTCGCGAGGTGCCGGGGATCCCGCCGCCGCCGGCTGATCTCGCTAGACCGAGATTTGGTACATGTAATGGTGTTGATTTTGTATTGTACTGTTTGTTTTCCATCTAAATCGTGATGGTCTGGATTCAGGTTCACTTGGTCCGATTTCTTCATTGTCGATCAAAATTGTTTTTTTTTTGTTGCCTAGCTTCTCCGGACTGCAGAATCCAGCCAATTTTTTTTTGTTGCCTAGCTTTAGATGACGAACTTGGATTCTTGCTGCTCGTTCTTCTTGTTGATTTCTCTTCCCTTCCCATCTTATCACACACTTGCTCTTTTTCTCCCAGATTTGAAATCTCCGGCCTGCAGAATCCAGCTCAAGTTTTTTTTTTGTTGCCTAGCTTTTAGATGACGAACTTGGATTCTTGCTGCTCGTTCTTCTTGTTGATTTCTCTTCCCTTCCCATCTTATCCTCCATATCACACACTTATCTTTTTCTCCCAGATCTGAAAAAGAGGTTAGGTAGCATCAAACGAAGCTTATACAACGGAATGATGCTTTCTCTGGTGGCTTGGCGACGCGAGTACCCGACAAGCGATCTTTGCAGTCTAGCAATTCTCTAGTTTTGTCGTTTGCTATGGCCCAGCAGTTCGCTATAGGTGGGATTGATTCGCTTTATGAAATCGATTGTTGGGTTGGATGTTTGTGTTTCATTGTATTGATATTTATTTATATGATATGATTAGGTGTAGCACTGTGTATTTGACTTTTTTTTTGGAAAAAACTCATATAATGTGTTGGTCGGATTGTGACTCCTGCGCCTCTACGCTTGTATGGTAACAACGAACATAACGAGGACTCTCGAAATCGAAACATCCAGTTTTGATTTGGACTTGGATTGGATTGTATTTGTATGATTTGGGAGACGAGTTTCTTGAGGAGTTTCTTTTCTTTCCCGTTTTTGCATAGGTAATATTTTATGCGATCTCCACGGACCCAGACCCAAAAAAAGTTAATCCAGACCCAGACCCAAAAAAAAGGGTAATCCAGACCGAAAGAGGTGTACAGCGAGTCACGTAATACTCGGGGAAGATAAACTATATGGAAGGCCCGAAAGAGGTGTACAGCGAGTCACGTAATACTCGGGGAAGATAGAAACTATATGGAAAAGATAGAAACTATGTGGAAGGTTGGACGAAAAAAAAACATCAGAATTTTTGGTTCTTTATTAATAGGTATAGATATAGATAGCTATAGATATAGATATAGATACATATGGTGAGGTAGGGTTTGCGTACGTGTATTCATAAGAGTAAGTGTGCGTGTGTACGTGTTTGAGTGTCTGCGATGTAATGTGTAATTTAAAAAAAAAATACACATATATGGAAGTACCGCTGCATGCATCATGCATATGTCAGTTCCATGTTAGCCAGCGCTTTTATTTGGTAGCCAAAAGCATTTGCATAAGTAAATGTGCATGATTGACACCGCATCGAAATTCGAAAGATGATTGGTGTTGGTGTACCAGACGTTGACAATTAGAATAGCGGAGAAGGAAATGGAAGGTAAGGGGTATTTTTGACATATAACACCCTTTCAACCTCACTTTAGACATTAGAAATAGCTATGTTCTAAGGGATGTGGAGTAATTAACTATTGGAAGATGAAGACGGGATCTAGATGCCTACTAGTTCTCTTACATTATAAAATAAAATCAATTTGTTAAGTTGTTCTATAAATCAAACTATTTTAAATTTGATTATAATTTATAAGAAACACCAATATCTATGTCACTAAATTAATATCACTAGATACATCATGAAACATATTTTTATAATATATTTATTTGATATCATAAATGAAGCTACTATTTTGTATTAAGTACATACAAACTTAAAATAGTTTGACTTTAAATGATTTTAGAAATTTATTTATTTTAAGATGGAGTTAGTATATCCTAATAAGTATCAGTATTAACTCTTCCTCCTTCGGTTCACTGTTGGATCCTCAACCAGTAGGTCACTTTCGTTTTCTGTTTCATGTTTCTTGTTCATGTACACATATCGGTCCATACTGCATCTAGCCGTCTACATACTTGGTCACACAATGCCGAAATCTGTGGTGCTTCTTGTCTTCTTCCCCGTTCCATTTTTTTTCTACTCACTACTACGCGGATGGCTTTTTTAGCAATAGAGATATTTTTGATAGACGGTTCAATTAAAACCTATCTCTAAAAATAGTTTTTTCAGTCCACGGTCTACAAATTGATTTCTAAATATAATTTTATTTTTATAGGCGGCTACCATTTTTAGAGAACTAGAGGCATTAGCAAAATTCATAACTTTTTCAAAACAGATCGGATGAAGAAGACAAACTTTATATGACAGTTGTGTACTACTCAAAGATATCTAAAATTTTGTAGTTGATGAGTTTTCCATTGGAATTCATTCAATTCACTAAAAATATATTTAAGGTTTTCATAGTTTGAAGTACATTTTTTTTGTATTTCCAAATAACCTTTGATGGAGAAAAGATCCAAACCAAATTTGTAGTACTAGAAGAAATCTTCAACTCTCTAGTTGACTAATTTTTTATTTGAAATTCATGAAGTTTAGTTTAAATTTTATATTTTTTTATATCCATTTTGAAATTTTCAAAGTACCTCGGATGGAGAAATGACCTAAACCAAAGTTTTAGCATTTAAAGATATATACAACTTTGTAGTTGACAATTTTTTTTCCATTTGAAATATAGCATGACCCAGAGTATCACCACGTCATCACGAAGGATGAGTCACGAGCGAACCAACTATCATGAGTACATACCAACTATATCAAGCCCATACATCACATGGGCAAAGGACAAACCAAAGTATCTCTCTCTCTCTCTCTCTCAGACCATGGACTTAAACTGACTGAGGGTGGAAGACTACTCACGAGGTGGAGATTGGTGATGGTCCCATGGCTGCTGCTACTGCGGAGTCAAGGACGCACATGGGAAGAAGTGAGACAGTAGAAAGATTGTCGATGAAGCAACCTACAAAGGAATACCTATGGGGTAGGAAACCAAAGCCGGTAGGTAGAACTGATGGGCTAGAACCTCGTAGTACATCGGTCGAACTTGCAACAGGAGGGGACCTACATGTGGTAGAGCTACTTGCCTCGAAGTAGCCGTAGAAGTGGCATGTGAAAGCGTTGTACGATTAGCACAACCCCCTGGAGGCCTGGGTATGAGCGGTGAAGTTGGCCTAGAGATATTGCTACTCCTATTGCTAGGTGTGGACCTGCTATACCTCGTGTGTGGGCAATTGGTTCATCTGCTCTATGTGGCCCCACATTCTCTCTCCCAGCGGACCAAAGTATACTCCCACCACTCGAAGTGGGTGCTAGATGTGCTCCCATATCTCCCCATCCTCCTCGGAAGCCCCTCAAAGTAGAGTGTAAAGTAGTCAGCCGGAGGAACCCCAAGTGGTGCTACTTGGGCCAGCTGTGTGCTCCCAGTTACAAGTGCCTACTCCAAAGGATGGATGCTTACCCTCCTACTATGGTGGTTGCTCATCTCTCTACCCCTAGAGGTGATGCATGGTGCTCAAGTCAGGAAGGGCTTGTTCTTGAACGGCTCGTAGACCTTGTGCCTAGTATCAAAATGCACGTCTGAAGTCCCAGGTCTTGCTCAAGACCAAGGCCATGATGTAGGGCTAGAATACCAAGGAGGTATCCCTCCCAATCTGACACCCCAACATCCGGTGCACCATCCAATCCACCATGTCCAACTTCTGCCCCTAACATCACCGCAACAATGATCTCATAGTATGGATCCTAAATCACATCCTTGTTCTCTGACTTAGGCATCATGGTACGCCTTAGTAGCTTTTAGATGTGCTCGGGAATCTTCCTCAAACCTGCACTATCCCCGATGCATGCCTTCCTCCTCAGGTACAACTTCAGGATCTCATTGTCCCCCAAAGCATCAATCTCCTATGGAGGCACTCCCTGTCGTAGTTGAGCTTGTTAGTTTCTACAAGCTCAAAATCGAAGTCAATCTCCTCTTCCCTGTCATTGACACAAGTATCTTCTTGTCATCATTCATCTACAATGTGGCATAGAACTGCTTGATGATAGAGTGGTTTTCTAATCCTGTCGGAATGCCATTGGCTCAGTCAACCCCTTGGTCTCAAACATCTCCACCATCTCTACCATCTCTGGAGAAGTCCTCAAATGTCTCCAATCCACGTATTGTTGATTATGCATTAGCCTCTGATCGAAGTGGCCCTAGAACACCTCGCACCGACCGTGTCTTGGTGTGAAGGTGACGCGTCGAAGACTTTATGCCTAGCTGTACTATTTGGTGTGTCTACTATGGGTATGCACTATACGAAATACTAAGCCGGTCTATTCAAGATTTGTGTCTCACATGCGTCTCACTATTGGCAACACCATCTACCACAGAATCAATTAAATTGTTATTAGAATAAATCCAAAAAAGGAACCTAACGTGATGCAAAATTCTAAACCAATGAGCTATACACTCAATTCTGGTGGGCTCTGTCATGAAACCACTTGGGGAAAAAACACAAGTGTGGCCGAGTAGATGGACCTCAAACGCAAACTGGTCGGAAGGAACCACTACGATCGGAGCATAGCCCAACTAAACAGCATGCAGCTGTTTCGGTGTGTAGAGAAGTAGATATGAAGAAGGCCGGTACACATGCATATCAGTAATGCTCCCAATCGAACGTTCAACCGCTCGGACGCCCAGGCGGGCTGCGGACTACTCGTCGGCCCATTTAAACTAATTTTTTCCCACCAGGCGCTTGGCCTAGCAAGCGCTAGTGTGTGGTGCTGCCTCCAGCAGCCCATGGCTGCACGACTCAGTGCTACACCGCGGCGGTCCAGCAGGCGCTCTCAGCCGTTCATCGCCATTGGACGGCTGTCCATCGATTTTCGGGAGGTACAAAAACTAGATTGGTTGTGCACACTGAAACCCTAGCTCATTTTCCTTGTTGCCTTTTCTTTCTGTACACACATGGCGGTGGTCGAGCAGAGGCTCATGGCGGCGGGTGGCTATGGGAGAAGCCGGCGGCGGCAGTCCGGCCGTCAGCTCTCCTCCCCCTCTTTCTTTTCCTTTTCCTTTCCCTTTCTCTCACCAGCCTAGCGCAAGAGAAACTCGAGGTCACCCAATGTGGTCGGAGGAGAATGCAGTACAACGTCGTCGTGCGGCCCTTCGCCGGTGCGCGTGTCCGCTCGAGGGTGAGCGCGCCACCGTCGAAGGCCTGCGCAGTGGTGTACTTTGCACCCGTCCCGAGCCGGCAGCCACGCGTTGGCGAGGGCTTCCTCTCGACGGTGATACCCTCGGTGTGGACGACGGTAGGAAACAGGGAGAACGTTTCCTGCTCCGTCCCCTTTCTGGATCCAATGTTTCTTTGATGTTGCGCCGGTGGTTCAGTGCTCCATTTTCAATGTTTCACGCATAGATAATGAGATATTTCTCTGATGTTGCCCCCTCCCTCTCCTCATACCCCGCTCTGGATCTAATGTTTCTTTAAGTGTTTTATTGGTGGTTCAGTTTCTTATTTTCAATGTTTCGCAACATATGAC
The DNA here is from genome assembly GCA_022036555.1 of Microstegium vimineum. NCBI lineage: Eukaryota > Viridiplantae > Streptophyta > Magnoliopsida > Poales > Poaceae > Microstegium > Microstegium vimineum. The sequence continues at coordinate 30,226,271 of CM039139.1, read as the reverse complement.
GATGATCCTTCTCTGATGTTGCCCCTCCCCCTCCGGATCTAATGTTTCTCTGATGTTCCGCCGGTGGTTCATTGCTCCATTTTCAATGTTTCACGCATAGATGATGAGATGTTTCTCTGATGTGTCCCCTCCCCCTCCTGGTACCCCGCTCCGAATCTAATGTTTCTCTAAGTGTTTTACTGATGGTTTAGTTTTTCATTTTCAATGTTTCGTAACATATGATGATGTTGTTTCTTTGATGTTGCCCCTACCCCCTCCAGATCTAATGTTTTTGTGATGTTCCGCCGGTGGTTCAGTGCTCTATTGTCAATGTTTCATTGGTTTCTTCCTGTTTTTTTAGAATAGGTTTCTTCGGTTGTTTAATTATTTTTTTCATAGGATCCCGGCGATGCTTCGGCGAGGTTTGGGTGAGTTCGCTGTCGGAGGCAGGCGGAGGCAGGCGGTGCATGGTGGGCGAGCTGATGGATGGGGCCACGGTTGGGGTAGTGTGTTTTGGGGCGATGGGACAGGGGAGGAGTGAGGAGGCATGCGCGTCAGGAGCAGGGGTGGGCCGGGCTCGGTAGAACGTTCCTTCGGCAGCATGACCCATGCATATACATGCACAGTTGCGTGCAGCTCGTCCTACACACACGTATACACTACTGACAATCTTACTTTTGTTATTATTCTATTACATACTATATTCAACACGAGCTGGAAGTAAATTAACATTATTGGGATCCCAGTTCCAGTTGATGATATATGCATGTATGGCAACATAATAATACAACATCCTGCGTTGTGTGTACTCGGATCCGCACGTAATTACGTATTCTGGTGGGACTGGTCAGCCCCATTGGTTGAATCAATGCGTCGTCATCCTTTCCCACCATGGCCTTTAATTTATTTGCCGTCTAGCTCCTTCAGCTAAAATAAATAAATATGTGATATACTATTTATATACATACATATATACTACATATATATACATATATTAAGGATGGAGCTACTACCTTGTCTATCCTTGCCTGCTTATGGTATCTATAACCCTGAAATGAGTGTGTTTTAATTAGTAAAAAGATTAAATATGGCCGTACACTACTAGTTTTACAAGGTCTAATAATTTCTTTCGTTGCAAATAACATGTTTCGTCCTAAAATACGTGCAGAAAGCAGTCAAGCACGGTCATGAAAAAAGATAATAACAGGCGGGCTTCAAAAGATGTTGCACATCATGCCTCACGAGATGCACTAGCAAAAGAAGATAAGTATTGGCTACAAATTCTTAAAAGAATAAAAAAACACGTAGCCATCAATATTAGATACATTAATGTAATCATCAATTAGGTAATCAGACAGTACTACTCTTACAAACATCTGGGTAATCCTTTAATTTTCATTATACATACACTCTTATGGTCTAAAAAGCATCTCATGTTAAGAAAATTATTTAATTAACTACTCCCTCCATTTCAAAAATGTAAGATAGTTTGTACTCCCTCCATTCCAAATTGTAAGTCATTCCAAGAATTTTGGAGAGTCAAAACATTTTAAGTTTGATCAAAGATTATAAAGAGAAACATAAAGATTTATGACATCAAATAGGTATAGTATAAAAATATAACTAATAAAGAATCTAATGATACTTAGTTGGTATCAAATTAATATGTTATTATTATATTATATAAATTTGGTTAAATTTTATAAACTCTGACTCTCCAAGATTCTTAAAATGGCTTATAATTTAGGATGGAGGGAGTATAGTTTCTATATACATGTAATGATCAAGTATCATTTTTTAATTAATTGGCTGAAACAGTACTGCTACAACATACATAGCCTGTGTACATACCTCCTTATATTATAGCCCGTGTATATATAGGAGTATATTTTAGTCTATTACATACTCCTCTCGTTTCACAAAGAGTGTAGTTCTTATTCTTTTGGGAAGTTAAATATTTTCAACTCTGAAAATATTTACTATAAAAAAATATTAATACTTATGGAGTTATATATGGTGCATAATTGGCTAGTACCAATTGGATGAATGACTAAATTATTTAGAGTTACAAAATATTGTTTAAATTATCTATAAACTTGGTTAAAAAATTTTTGGAACGGAGGAGCATGTAGTGAATAATACTCCTTTCGATCTACTACCTTATCGGTCCCATATATATAGTCACAAAATGTGAATATGGAGGCCAAGTTGCTGTTGCTCCGCTTTCCAACGAAGTGATGGTAGTCATGGTACTCCGCTCCTTCATAGAAGGGGATAAACTTGGTTGGGTTGAATGGGAGCTTGAACCTGCATGCAACATGCAGTACGTCGTTATATATTATAGGTTTTTACTTGCTTGCATGCATGCATGCGTAGCTAGCATATACTCAGTCCATTCTATTAAAAAAAAACGTGTTTTGTGACGGTTTTCTAGTGAACATACCCGCTGTGTTTTTCGATGGGGCGTATGAGAAACCATAGCCACAAGGTGAGCATGTGCCAGGGCACCATGGCTAGGCCAACGAAGGAAGCGGCACCAAAGACGAAGACCTCCGCCCAGTGCCCGTGCGCCGTAGCATACCCAACAGGCGCCTTGAACTCGTGGTGGAACCTGTCGTAGAACCACTCCGTGTGCAGCAGCCGGTGGATCCAGTATCCCAGGTAGTCCTACACCAGCAGCTGCGCTGCCGTCTCCCCCAGCGACGGCAGCGGCAGCCCCGTCCGGATGCCCACCGCCATCGCCCTGAACACGGGGTAGAGGATGAACGGGATCGGGGCGATGGAGAAGAACATGATTCGCCACGTGTTCTTGAATGAAGCAGCGGAGGAAGGCGGCCGGGGACAGCCGCACCCGGGGCTGCAGCTTGTACGGCGCCGTCAGCCTCGCAGGCGCGCAGAGCTCCAGCAGCGCCAGGGGTAGCGGCATCCTGGTGTTGGCAAGAGATCGATGGGACAAACATCAAGGCATGCAAGCATTGATGAATTGCAAGCATAAGCATATTCATTTTAATTAGTTTTCTGTTTGCTTTTCTTCAAGTATAGATAGCGTCATTTGAAGATGAAGTTGACAAGACTAGTGGCCTAGCTTTACCTTTAAGATTCAAGAGATGATCTGAAGGAGCACCTTTGAATGCTAGATGGAGGTATTAATTGGTCCAGGAAATCCATATCCCCCCCCCCCCCCCCCCCCCCCCAGTGAGAAGATCATGTAGCAATAATTGATAGCAGCTTCTATTGCCTCGAGGTTCATTTGGAACAACTCAAGATGCATGGATGCTTGGTGCAGTGCCTTCAATTCATGAAGAATACACCATATGGATTGTAGTTCATGCATTGAACATATACATCATATATTCAGCCGAATCCCACTAGTATTTCAAATAGATCCTGTATGACATGGGAGGCTAAAAATCATGAGCAATAGCTTAAATAGCTCACAGTTTCCATGGAATAGTCACAAAAACACCATTCGTGTGTATAAAACCGGTTTTAAAAGTTGAGGGTAAAAAAATCGAGATGAGTAAAAATCGACCGTATAAGTTGATTGAGAGTCGAAAACACCATTCCAGCGAGACTTTTTCTCCTGGGCCGTTAGAGGCCCAATTTGTTCAAAGGGCTCAGCCCAACCAGAGCATCTTCTTCCTAGTTCCAGGCTTCTTCCAGCTCGCAACTCGCCCCCTCTCCTCAGCTGGCTAACCGCAGAATCGCAGCCACCGCGTCGGCCCCACGCGGAGCTGCCGCTGCCCAAGTGCCCAGGCACAGGCGGGCAGAGAGAGAGAGAGAGCGAATCGGGGTGGGGAAGATGGAGACGGTGAAGAGCCTTCTGAAGCCGAAGCCGACGCCTCAGCAGCAGGTGCGCGAGTGGCAGCGCCGCCTCCGCAACGAGGGCCGCAACATCGACCGGCAGATCCGAGGCGAGGGAGCCCGCTTTTCCCATTCTCCGGACCCTCCCAGACTCATCCTCGCCGAGTTTGGACTAACGACGTGCGAGGCTGTCGCTCTCGATCTCGATGTGCTGCAGATGTGCAGAGGGAGGAGAAGAAGGTGGAGAAGGCCATCAGGGAGGCCGCCAAGCGCAACGACATGGGATCCGCCAAGGTAAGGTACCCGTCCCATCTGGAATCAATTGATTGATTGAATTGAATTGAAGCGGTCGCTCGTGAGGGCGAGCGATCTGTGAGCTGATTTCACTTTCACTGACCAATTGCTTGTCTGATTCCTCCTCCAAGGCGCTGGCCAAGGAGGTGGTGCGGTCGAGGAAGGCGGTCAACCGCCTCTACGAGAACAAGGCCCAGCTCAACTCCATCTCCATGCACCTTGGCGAAATCGTTGGTGCTGTAATAACTAACTACCCTGTTCATACTACTCTTATATATCTAATAATCATAGCTTGAATCTTCCCTCGATGTTTGGTACAGTAGGTACTTATGACTGAATCGACATTCCCTCTATGTTTGGTATTTGCATTGGGCAATGCTATGTACGTAGTTATGACTGAATCGACCACTGTACTTATCCACTTACTGGTTGGCTGGTACCTGAAACTGATGTCATGTAGTTCGGCTCAGGCTGAAGCTTAATTAATAGTATTATTTCTAAGTGTAGATAAGTATAGAAATAAATGAAATGAAACGGCAGGTGCCAAAACTAATCTGTGCATAGCTTATCCCAACTAGTAAAGAATGCATGATCAACAGTTTAGTAGAATATATTCTGAAGCATTATTACTGATGAGAACTACAACCTTGTTTGCGTTCCTCGTTACCTATTTTGGACTAGGGGCGTGCTTGGTTGCACGCCATAGTTGTGGCTGCCACATCAAGTGAAGCAGGTGTTTGGTTGGTTACCAGGATTAGACAGCCACAGGAAAAAAAAAAACCAACACTAGTACCTGCCAGTTCTCGCCACCGGTGTGGCGACATTTTTATCCGCCACAGACTGGCGCCGCCGTAGCTGGCGTGGCGGGTAGTGGCGGGCATCCAAACACGCCCCCGTGACTAGCTTCCTGCGGTTCCTTTCTTTGAACCACTGAAATAAATCATGTGGATCCACTCTTTCTTCTGTCCTGATCCCGAAACATGATAATAACACTCATAAGTGCAATATAGTAATTGGAGGATGCTTGTATGAAACGTAGGGTACAAACTTGTACTGACAATAAGTTGGAATGCTATAATCTTTCAGCTACTGCTAGGACAGTAGGCCACTTGTCCAAGAGCACCGAAGTGATGAAACTTGTCAACAACCTCATGAAAGCCCCGGAGGTTGCAGCCACAATGCAGGAATTCAGCAAAGAGATGAAAAAGGTACAATGAATGTCAGGTTGCAATGTGATCACTCGTACCTTCCAGAGGATTATCTCTCATGCATTAAATGCTTGTGCTAATTTTTGCCTCATGATTTCTGTGGTGTAGGCTGGTGTAATGGAAGAAATGGTCAACGATGCTTTAGATTCGACGCTGGACAATGAGGACATCGAGGAGGAAATTGAAGAGGAGGTTGACAAGGTCCTCACCGCAATCGCTGGGGAGACTGCCTCTGAGCTCCCAGATGCTGTCAGGAAGGAAAAGGAGAAGATGAAGCAGCCTTCAACAGGTGTACCTGCCGAGGTAATATTAATTCCCATGCATCCTTCTGCATTTTGTAATCTTATGAAGTGTCGGTTCATATTTAGACTTCGTAAACACCTCTTTCCATTGAACATTATGCAGAGAACTGCTGTAGCAGAGGCTGTTGATGAGGATGAGCTAGACCAGATAAGGGAAAGGCTTGCCAAAGTGAGGTCATAGAAGGTAGCTGAACAAGGTCAAATCGTTGAGGTGTTATGGCACATGACATTTCACTTGATAATGTATACCAGGGTTTTTCAAACCGAACGGTTACCGCGGTAACCGGTCGGTTACCGACAAACCGTCCGTGGACGGTTCGGTTTTGGTACCGGTTTGAATTCAAATTTCAAATTTGAATTTCAAAAAAAAATCTGAAAAAATTCCTAAAAATAGTTCACGATTTATAGAGTCCAATGGTGTAAAATTTTTTCAAATTGGAGTTCGTTTGCTATTTTTTTTTGGACGTGTTTAAGTTTGAAAAAAAAAGAAAAAAGAAAAAAACCGGCCGGCCCGTTAAGGGCCCATGCGGCCCATTCGCTCCGGGCGCCTCCTAGAAGGGAGCTATCGGCGTGGGGGGGGGGGGGGGGGGGGGGCTGTCCGCGCCCCAAACACTATCCGCCCCCGCCCCCAACATTTTCGCCCCTGCGCCGCCCGAAACCGACCGAGCGCATCAGTTACCGACCGGACGGCGGCGGTTACCGAGGGATTTGGTCGGTAACCGACCCCGCCGCCACGCCTCTCTCCCCCCGGCGGTTACCGACCGGGCGCACGGTAACCGACCGGGTTGCTTCGGTAAGCTTTTTTTTTGTTTTTTTCATTTCCTTGCATTTGTAGTTGTTTTAGCTATAGGATTTAGTTATAACAAGATTTAGGATGTAGGATTGATGGAGTATATGATGTAGAAAATATTTATTGTAGGATTTGACTTAGGATGTATATAGGAGTTAGGTTTATTTGGTTTAGGATTTGGGATTTGCGGTTGGATTTGCTTTAGGATGTATGTAGGATTTAGGATTTTATTGATATAGGATTTAGGATTTAGGTAGGATTTAGGTGTATGTTAGGATTTAGGTTTATTTGCGGTATGATTTGATGTATGTGTTCGATTTGTTTGTGTTGTCCATTTGTGCAGGAAGATGCCGAGAGACGTGGTATGGGAGCATGGTGAGAATCTTGCTCCTGGTTGGAGATGCAATTACTGTCGTACACAAAAAGCCGGGGGTGGTGCTTCTCGATTGAAGCAGCATTTGGCTGCGCGCGGGACGGAGGTGATCCACTGCAGCAAGGTGCCCAGAGAAGTCCGGGGGTACTTTCAGCAGGAAATCGACAGAACTAGGCAGGCAACTAGTGACCGCTCTCGGCAGAGGGTTGCACGAGAGGCTGCTGCAGCGGAGGGCAACCACCCCCTTGACGATGACGAGTACGAGGCTCAGTTGCAGACAGCCATGAATCAGTTCAGAGCAGAATATGAGTACCAAGAGGGGGTGCAGCGGAGAGGAGGCGCTTACGAGCGTGGAGGTGGCAGTGGTAGTGGTACTGCTTCGCAGGGGGGCAATCCTTTGCAGAGGATCTTTTGGAGGTCTGGTTCACAGAGGCAGACCCCTGCGGTGGTGGAGGACTACAACTTGACAGCCGGTATGAGGGGTGGACTGAAGCAGACAAGGATTGATACAGGGTCATGGACGCAGAGGGGAAGGAACACGAAGGACGCAATTGGGAAAGCTTGGGGAAAGTTTTTCCATACTGTAGGAATCCCCGGGAAACAGGCGGATAATCCGTACTTTGTTAGTGCGGTCAGGGAGACGCAAAAGTGGGGTAAGTACATATACTTGGAGACCTATGTCATTACGTATATTTCTCTATTCTCATGATTCGCTTACGATTGCAGGTGAAGGCATCGCGTCACCCAGTGGAAAGGATATAGACGGGAAGTACCTCGATCAGACCGAGAAGGACCTGCAGAGCCGGTACGCAAAGTTTCGGGAGGAGTGGCCCTTGTTTGGGGGTCACGTTGATGTGTGATTCGTGGACAGACCCGACAAGAATGAATGTCATCAATTTTTTTGATCTATTGCAATGACGTCATGTGGTTCCACAAGTCAGTTGATGCGACTGGCAGAAGCTAAGATTCAATTTATTTGTTGGGGGTACGTCCAAAATATTGTGCCAGTTCACATGCACTATGTTTTCTCGGTTCTACTAAATGTTGTGCCTACTTGTGCAGTTGATTCGTAAGGTGGTTGAGGAGATAGGTGTTGAGCATATCGTGCATATCGTCACGGACAACGGCGCCAACTTCAAGAGAGCATGCCAGAGATTGAACGAGGAGTACGAGCATATTGTTTGGACACTTTGCCTTGCACACACCATCAACTTGATGCTGAAGGACATTGGTCAAAGGCCGGAGCATGCAGGTATGATCTCTGTATGCAAGCGTATTTCAACTTGGCTGCACAACCATGGTCAGTTGAATGCAATGATGAGGGAAGCCATTGGTGGTGAGTTGGTCAAATGGAATGCCACTAGGTTTGGGACCAACTACATGTTCATGGAGAGCTTCCATCGGAAGCGTGATCGTTTTATGCAGTGGATGGGATCTCCCGAGTTCTTGCATAGTAGGTGGAAAAAAATCCAAGGAAGGACATTATGCTCACGCAAGATTGTCTAGTATACAGTGGTGGGAAGGACTCAAATACATCATCGATTCAGTGGCACCAATTTACAGGTTCCTTCGGTTCGCTGATCAGGATAGGCGACCTAACATGTCTGAAGTAGTGTACAACTTCCAAGAGTGCAAAAAGGAGATGGAGACCTTCTTTGGAACAAATGTCTCAACATGGCATGAGTACAAGGCTATCATGGATGGCAGGATTGCGGACGTGTACTATGGCACGCATGTGGGCCTAGGTGCGATCACAACCATTGTTAAAATAGCAGTCTCTACATATTGAATATTTACCATTTGCTAATTTGTCGTGCATCGTATGTTGCAGCTGTTGTCCTCAACCCAAGGCTTGTATACCATTACAATCCAACTCCGCAAATGTTTGGTGGCCTCAAGGAAGCATTTGGGAAAATGACGGATGTGCATTCCGCTGTCTTGGCATTACAGGAGGCAGAAACATTCCGCCTACACCTTGGGGAGTTTGGCAGTGAGCTGGCCATTAAAATGGCTACGGACCCCAAGACAACCTTATGTAAGAGTACTTTTGAACTTATTTTTTTTTCTTTTTGAGCGCATACCTAACATAATGGGTTCCACTTGCAGCTCAATGGTGGTTGCTGTTCGGCAGGAGCACTCCAAATCTGCAAAAACTTACGTTAAGGCTTGTTGCACAATGTGTATCCTCTAGTGGATGCGAGCGCAACTGGAGTACATTTGTCTTAGTGCACATCAAGGTTCGGAATCGTTTGTCCCACAAAAAACTGAACAAGCTAGTGTATGTGAACTACAACCTTCGCCTGCGACTCGCGGATGTCTCCGGACCACCTAGGCGTGAGGAAGAAGACTTCATTGACCAGTTCACGCAGATATCCTTTTACGAAAGGGATAATCCGGTTCGAGACTGGATGGAGTATGGAAGATCCAACCAGGCTCCATTTCTCGACGAAGAGGATGAAGAAACGGACATTCCTCTTCCGTCCCATATTGTGAGGTACGTTGATGTACTTTGTTAGCCACTAACGAATCATACTTTTAATAATATGATTCATTCTTTGTGATGACAGAGACCAAGTGGACCCCGACGATCTTGGGCCCATCAGTGATTGGGCCCGTAGACGTGTGGGTGACACGCATCTTAGCAAAAGAAAATACCAGACGGGACCTAGACAGGAGGACCCCAAAAGCCAGAAACGAAAGGGAAAGCGAGTGCAACAACCTGTCACCAGCAATGACTCGACAGATGATGGCGAGGAGGGTGAGGAAAGTCCACGGAACTAGGAGTCCGATCACAGCAGCTCAGCAAATGACAGTGGAGACGGTCATAGCGGTGACGATGACCCTGGAGCTGCTGGTGGTAGTGGTGTTGGTGATGCTGGTGGACTTCGTTTCACAGGTATTGATTGTTACAGACATTTTTTTTATGTCTATGACTATTCACTAGTACTAATTATGGTCGGCTGAAGGCGAGACGGACTTCACACATGCTACTCCGGACCGCGACCATGGGCAGACGGAATCGCAGAGGAGAGCTTACGACCCGACGGACTGCTACGGCACGCCACAGTACTTCTCTTCCTCGTACAATGATACATCGTACGGTGGTGGTTATACCTACCCCGTTCCTGACATCAGCACGCAGCCGGCCACTAGATGGGTCTACGAATGGCAAGACCCGGATTTCTACAACATGTTAGTGCAGGAATGGGAGACCACAGCTCATTGGACGGGTCAATCATGGATAGACTACAAGGCTAAGCTCCAGTCGCGCGGTATCGCTCTAATGTCCACCGCGGAGTATGAGGAGGGGTGCCGAAACGGGATCTTCCCTTATATTCAACGCCAGTGACCATGATGTTCGCATGTCTACGACACAAGGTATTTTCATGGACGATTTGCTGTTGCAACGGTGAACTACGTTATTTCTGTCGTGAATTTGTGGCTAGTGCATCACTATTATATTTCGATGGAATGTCCATTTGTGTCACAGTATTTTTCCATGAATTGTGTGTTCTATTTACATTATTATGTGCAAAGGTCATGAAAAAAAAATTAATTTTTTCAAGAAAAAAAAAGACCATCCGGCGGTTAGGACCGGTTACCGACCAAACCGGACGGTAACCGGCCCTAACCGACCGGTTACCGGTCCCAAACCGAATGAACTACGGGGTTTGAATTCAAATTCCAAACCGTTCGGTTTGGGACCGGTTTGGGCGGTTACCGTCGGTAACCGCCAAACCGCCGGCGAGCGGTTCGCGGCCTGTGAACGGTTAGGAGAACCCTGATGTATACACGTATCACACACAATCACAGATGGCAACTTTACTGTGATTAACAAACTGATTTCCCCACATTCAGCAACGTGATGTTGTCCAGGCCCTGTTGTAACCTGCATGGGCCATCATTTCTAATATATCATGTATTATATGTTTTGATGCACTGTCTTTAATACTCCGAATAATCCGCAAATTGCACAGCTAACTGTGCAGCGATACATATCATTGCACTGCGACAAAGTTGAAAAAGAAGAAAAGTGCATGGTACAGTACATGGCACCTTCTCTCGCTGAATGTGAAGCCACTCCTTGTGTATACCAATCCGTAGAGTATTCATCTACAGTTTACGAGCTTAATTCCTGCATATCGAATGCGATGGGTGCATCTTTTGGATTCATTTACGAGTAGATTGCAACTCTGCATTTTCGAATGGCTTCATGTGCAGTTGAACTTTATCAGACATCATTACTTTTTGCTTCTGGCATTTTCAAATTTCAAGTTCGCTGATAGGTCAGTTCATAATTACACGGTCGGCTTTAACTTGTGTTACTTGATTCTCAACCAGATTCAGATTCATCTCGTCGTTTGTGCTCGTTAGGTCTGTTTTCCCTAAAAATTTCTTGCTTAAAAGTAGGCCAAGAGCCCATGAAGATTCAGTCCAGAAGAAATAAGAGGCCCACTAACGAAACGGAGTAGGAATATCTATCTCTATCGGATAGGAGGCGGCATCAGCGACAGCATCTCTCAACTCAACTGTCTCTGCTGAGCAAGCACAAGCACCAGGCAGGAAGAAGGAGACGATGGAGGTGGCGGGCGCTCAGGCCCGCGCGGTTCCCCTCCTGCTCCGCCACCCCGCCTCCCTGCGGACCTCCGTCTCCGTCTCCATCTCCTGCGCGGGCTCACGCCGGAGCTGGGCGGCGGCGGCCACGGCGGAGGGGGACGAGACCCGCGGCTTCGACAAGGTGCCCATGGACACCCCCGGCGCGTACCGCCTGGTGGACCGGGCCACCGGGCGCAGTGTCATCGTGTGGGGCGGCACCGACGACGGCGACGAAGCCGCCTTGCCGTCCCCGGCGGTGCTCTCCAGGACCACCGACCGCCGCCGCAGCCAAGGTTACACCTCTCACTCTCTCACACACACACCCCAGTGAGACCCTCTGCTTAATTCCACGGCTCGAGCTTGGGGCAAATAGAGTGCACCAACTGAACTGAACGTACGTTTGGGAATTTCAAATCACGCCCTCTGTTTCTTCATTCATATACAAGAGAAAATTGGAAAGGATTTTCAACTTCAGCAAATGTGGTTCCGTGCCATCATTTGACCACAATTGAACATCAATACATCATCAGTCGGTCAGACCTAGTTAAAATGTCAGCCTTGCGGCAAGGCAACCTTGTAATTATTGTGTTCTTTTGCTTCTCGGCGCAGTAACCTGAAGAATTCACTTCTGCTAAGGTTCAACCTATGTTTTACACTACAGGTGTTGGGGGAGGTACAGGCATTGGGAATTTCGGCAGATTGAAGGCACAGAAAATAAAATCCTTGGTCACGAGGTCAGCTCACCGCAAGAGGGAGAGTTCTAATCGCTCAAGCACTAACCGGTCTGATGAATCTTCTTTCGATGGCTCTGGTGATGAAGAGGAAAGCTATTTTGAGAGAAGAAAGCCTGTCTCAGACTCAGAACGCCGCGCGAAGCTGAGCAGTGAGTCCATAGACGCAAGGACTCGAAGTGCACATTCTCTGACTTCTGTCTTGGGTCAATACAGAGGTGCTGATGATACGGGCTTCCCTGCTTCAGAGGCTACTTCTGGTTCCAAGGTATGGGGAACATTGCCGATGTTACTTATGGACGGCAGAATCAGAAGCAAAGGGAGCCTCTGAATTTCCCTCAGAGAAAAGGGCCTTTGGACACTGGGTTTTTTAGTCGCAGAACTTTTAAGGAGATTGGCTGCAGCGATGAAATCCTAGGTGCGTTGAGAAATTTTGATTTCCCTCGTCCGTCTCATATCCAGGTAAATAGATTTTCCAAAAGAAAATATTCAACTTATAAGTTTTGTTTCTAGCATCCTGAATTACTGTCTATGTATGTGTGCTTATGCTTTATGCAAACCATGCCTTCTTTAACTGCCGAAATACTAATTTTAGGCTATGGCATATGGCCGATCTTGGATGGGAGGAGTTGTGTTATTGCTGATCAAAGTGGGTCTGGCAAGACACTGGCATATCTTTGCCCTATAATACAAAACTTAAGGAGTGAAGAAGTTCAAGGGCTCCATAAATCATCCCCTAGGAACCCCAGGGTGATAGTATTGACCCCTACTGCTGAACTTTCTTCTCAGGTACGCTACTTGGTTAATAATGTTTTTTTATACCTAAAGATGTGGAATTGCCGGTTGAACCTTTGTTTTTAATCTCAGGTCCTTGACAATTGCCGTTTGATATCAAAATCTGGGGTTCCATTTAGGTCTATGGTTGCAACCGGAGGATTTCGACAGAAGACACAGTTAGAAAGCCTCGACCAAGAGCTTGATGTAATTATAGCAACCCCTGGCCGATTCTTGTATCTGCTTCAGGAAGGCTTTGTGCAATTAGCTAACCTCAGATGGTATGGGTCTTCGTTATCCTTTTCCATCATCTTGTAGTTTGAGTTTTGCATCTCTAAAGGATACATTTGAACCAAAAGAACAAATTTACTTATCAGCATAAAGTCAAAGTTTTCTTTGTTTATAGTGTTGTGCTGGATGAAGTGGACATTTTATTTGGTGAAGAAGGTTTTGAGCAAGTGTTTCATCAGTTGATTACTGTCGCACCAGTGACAACACAATATCTTTTTGTGACTGCCACTCTTCCTCTTGACATCTATAACAAGGTCGTTGAAACCTTTCCTGACTGTGAGGTTATCATGGGACCCAGTGTCCACCGAACAAGCTCTCGTCTCGAAGAGGTTGGTCATTTCCCACTCCCTTTACTATTCTTTACCTTTCATTGTGTTATACATGCTGACTGAGCTACTGAAGCCTCTCTAAAAAAATGCATCTTGGATGTCAGTTGATTCTTTGATATGTCTGACATGTAGGATTGCGTAATGCATTGATGCTCATAGTGTGGGCGATGGCATTTGGTATCATGCATCTGTGTTTTCCTAGGATGATGTTACATCTCTATTGGCTTGACTGCAGATTCTTGTGGACTGCAGTGGAGATGACAACGAAGAAAAGAATCCAGAAACAGCGTTTCTGAACAAGAAATCGGCACTTTTAAAGATTATCGAGGAATCTCCTGTCCACAAAACAATTATTTTCTGCAACAAGGTAGTCCCTTCCCTAATACCCCATGTGCGCACCGATCACCGGCAGACATACAAATCACACTGACCCTGATAATTGTGTTTTTGTTGCTAGATTGAGACATGTAGAAAGGTTGAGAATGCGCTGAGGCGGGTTGACAGGAAAGCATCGCAGATCAAAGTTCTCCCCTTCCATGCTGCGTTGGATCAGGCTCAGCGCATCACAAACATGAAGGAGTTCCTGAACAAGCAAACGGCCGACTCCATGTTCCTCGTGTGCACAGATAGGTCGGCGCCGGCCCGCCATATATAGTTTCTCCCTTCCTAGCACTGTTTTTTCAGTGCTGATGCTAGCATTTGACGGTCTGCGCAGGGCATCACGGGGCATCGACTTTACGAACGTGAACCACGTGGTGCTATTTGACTACCCCCGCGACCCGAGTGAGTACATGCGGCGCGTTGGGCGGACGGCCCGCGGTGCGTCCGGCGACGGCAAGGCGTTCGTGTTCGCGGTGGGCAAGCAGGTGTCCCTGGCCAGGAGGGTGATGGAGAGGAACATGAAGGGGCACCCGCTACACGACGTGCCGTGTGTATAAGAATCTAGAGCTTGGAGGGTGGAGGTGCCTGAATTCCTGAATCCTTAGCACCTGACCTGACCTGAAGAGATGTTGTGCCCCTAGCCTAGAAACTGGAGTACAACAGTGTGGTGTAGCATATTTTAGCACTTTGATTTGTATAGACATTTGTTAGATCAATTAATGTAGAACAAGTTTTGATGCACGCAGTTGCTGCCTAAACAAGAACATTAATGTGAACAGCATTCAGATGTGCGCTCAGTTGTTTGCCTGATCCATACATACACCATTATCAATTATCAATCTACTAGACAGATGTGCAGGTAAGTTGTTCAGAGACGTGGTAAAGCGGAGGCAGTGGGAGTTGCTGCTACTGCGTCTGCGATGCGATGCGATGGATCGATTGGGCAGGGTAGTCGCGGACGGTGTGGAGGAGGTGCAGCTGGGCACTGTGGAGGAGGGCGCGGGCCTGCTCGTTGGCGGCGTCACTGGCGCGCAGCTCCCGGATCTCCTCCTCCCACCGCTCCACCCTCTCCTTGTGGATCCTGCACGCAACGCACGAGGTCACTGGTCAGCGGGGAAGAGAATGGAGGCCGGTGAGGTTTCCTAGTTACGACTTACGAGCAGAGGCGGTCCTCGAAGTCAGCGGCGAGGTCCTTGAACAGCGTGCGCCCGGCATCCAGCATGTCAGACACCTGCAAGGCAGAACGCACGCGTGAGCGCCACCGCGCCGTTTTCTGTCCATCGCGCTTCATCGCCTCGGCGTTGCTTTCAATAGGGTGCGCACCTGGCGGGTGTAGTTGTCGATGGCGAGGAGGATGCGCTGGATGTGCTCCTCCGTCTCTGCCGACCCCACCTGCTCCTGCTCCTGCTCCTCCGTTTCCGCCGCCACCACCACGGCCATCTCGCCCCCCTCTGTTTCCGCGGTGACCACGGTCACGGCACCGGCGGACGCCGCCGCGCCACCTCCTGCGCTCCCCTGGCTCGTCGTGTCATCCTCGTTGCTCTGCATGGCACACCAAATCGCACACGGATTACGGATTACAATGAATCAAGCTGGTTTGCGAATTCGAAATTAAGACAGGATATAAACCCCACGACAAAATTCAAAAACCCACGCTGAACATTTCGAATCGAATCGGGAGTCCAAATCCCCCAAATTGCTCGTTGCTCCACCGAATTCAACGACTCGAAGGTATGACTCGAACATATGATCGCGCATACACGAACTGCTAGATCCGATTCCGAAAAAAAACAAACACGCGCGCGCGAACGAAACCGTACCGACCAACCCAGCAAGCGATCGACGAAATCCGGGCCCCCAAATTGCGACGCATGCACTCCAGCGAAGCAATCGACGAACTCCAGACGCTTCCGAACTAGACGCGAGCTCCCAACAAAAATCAGCATGCGCACTGCCAAACTCAGAAAGCAAAACAACAGCAGCCACCAAAAGTAACCGCGGATCGGAGAAACACCAGCAGGCAGCAGACAAGTCGCAGCGGATCGCGACGAAACCAAGCAATAGGCACGGAGGGAGGAGAGGAGATTCGCGGATGAGGTGGTGGTAGCCTTACCATGGCGGCGCGCGCGCGCTTGGCCTTGGAGCTCTCCCTCCCCGCCTCCATCCGCTCGCTGATCGGTCGGGACGGGAGCAGTCGAGCAGCAGCGCAGTGGAAGAGAATGGATCGGATTTTGCCAAGGATGGGCTCGCGGCCCGGTGAGTGTGTGTTCTTCCTCCTTTATAGTCTACTAGCCACAAGCCAGCCTGCCGCAAAAATGGACTGTTGGGTTAGGCCGGAAGGACTACCTGGTTGCGGGCCTTATAGCTAGGGATATGGGCCGTAGTGGACCAGCATCGTCAACTACCTTGCTTCGGTTCAAAGGAAACTTGTGCATAAATAAAAAAATGGAGTCACCTCCTCAAAAACAAAAAAAATAAGGAACAAATAAAGGAAACTTTATAAAAAAAACACAAGGGAAAAGTCACTTTCTCAAAAGAACACAAGGAATGATCTAGATGACGACCGATGCTAGGCCTGCTACCGTTATTCGACAAGTAATTGATTTAAAATTAGTTGGTCCAATTTACATTATTATGTGACTTTAGGGTCTTTTTTGGATCAATTAGCATAAAAAATAGCAACGAAAATCAGTACTAACTAGCCGGCGCCCCCTTACTTCGCACGGGATAGGAATCGACGCAGAAGATAAAAGAAATAGATATAATGATGTTGGAAGTGGACATTGAGACTCCTGTAGATATAGCGTAAAAAGAGTGTAATATATTTGGCATGTTTTTGGTCGAATATTTGGATTCCAAGTGTTGTAGAGAATGCTGAATTCATGGTAAAAGCAAGATATTGATAAACCATTGCACTGTTTCGAAAGGGCAACAAAACATTTGGAACTGAATTATCATCGAAACCAAAGATATATCTTGCCTAGAAGGTAGAACCATTGATCCGCAAACCATGAAAATAACATGCAGCTATACATATAAGATTACCAGTTATATGTCTGTCAAGCATTCTGAAAATTTCCATATGATGTTCAAAATATATATCAAGAAAACATAGAGAAGCAACTGATCCAATATAGCGGGAATTGGTATTTTTTTGAAGTGCAGCAGCAATAGGTACTGCATACTCATTTACCTAGAAAGAGCGGTCTGTAGAGTACCAAGCTTCTGCCAGTGAGGAGCGCCCTTTCTTTTTTGCAGGCTGAAGGAACCTTGACTATTTTCTTAAAGAGTTTAGGCGCACCTATGATATTTAGTATAGTGCGTGAAGTAAGTTGGAGGCGTCTTGATCTGGATACTATAAATGTTTAGTGGTAATTTATAGAATGTAACTGCGGACAGCTATTGGTAATGTCATACCTTAATCTCAAGTTTGTCATGAGCCGCTTTGTTAGTGTTATCAATACTTTCTTCAACAACAAAGATGACGTGGAACCAAACAATCAAGATGAAATAGGTATGGCTGCCTGTGAGACACGATAACATCACATAATTCAGTAAATTTGTGCAACCTCAAAGTAATTCACCTCGAAGGTTAGGCACTGTCAAAAGGACAGAGACAGAACAGAGCATGGAACTGTATAAGAAATATGGAAATCTAAGCACCTCATATAAAACTATTAAGTACTGAGCGGACATGTTGTTATGTTAGGGCCACTACTCATGCGGGTAGATATTACATGAAAATATGCATAAGGAGACACAGGGAATGAAAGCACTGGTATTTGACCATGAGTACCAAGCGATTCTAAGGAGGCAAGATGAAAGCTGGTGCTGTGGCTTGGAGTAGCTGGGTTGTAAAGAACGCAAGGTACCACTTCCCTATGTCGAAGATGTGTAAATTGGTTTCCTGTTGCAAGTAAGAGTTTATGAATAAGAGAACTGTAGGATTGATAGTAGTAAGCTACTGCACGTTTGTGTGGCATGTATAAAATGTATTGGCCAACAGTGGGCAATCGAGAATCGAGTACAATTGTATCTGTATGTAGTATTTTCAATATTTGTGTAAGTAAAGGCAAGGGCGATAGTTCGGGAACATCTTTTTGTGGCAAGGAGTTAACTGTAAGGCAAAGGTATTACAGTAACATAGTCCGTGAAGTAATTTGCTATAAGTAACCTTTAGAATTAAGCAGCAAAACATAGCAGCAAGCAAGCAGAGTAATGCATTGTTGTAGTTAACAAGAGGTAATCATAGGTTTGTTGTACTAAAATTTAGATGGTTCCATGCAATTGCTATGCACATAGAAATGCCTATGTTACCCCTGCATCCATTGCCGTAGCACAATGTGAAGTTATCACAAAATTATGTACATATGTACCAGCGAATGTGAACTCTGCATGATACATGATAAGTTGTTCGGAAATTGATAAGCGAAGGCAGGTAGCGATCCATAATCACGACAACAAAGGATATTTGAACTTGATGGTATGTTGAGGGCAATGCATTAATTGGAAGACACTAAGCCAGGTAGTGATCCATAAAGCACCACAGCAAAATGTACTTCAACAGTCTGGAATGGTCAGGGCAATGAAAGCTGAAATACACTATAGCATCCACCTTTATGTGCCATCAATTAGTTTGTAGGTAAACATGATCAACTTTATTATGAAACAAAATACGATGACTACAACATGAAATGGCAGTAAGTAGATGAATCGGAAGGTGAAAAGAAAGGGCAAAAGCAGCATTCTAACCGAGAAGGCATGGAAGAGGAGCATATGTTGTCTCAGTCTATGCAAGGACCTGGGCACTTAGTAAATCAATTGCATATCTCTTCAAAAATTTCAGTGTAGACAACATTATGGGTACTATCTTCATATCCAGGGGGATTATTTTCGATGAGGACTCATAGGCCTCTTGGAGATGTGATACGTGAGAATGCGACGTACAGTTGGCCGTGTGAAAATACAGGCCTTAGTAGATACACACCAACTGTACTTAATGTTTGGCCTTGACTTTTATTTATTGTCATGGCATATGAAACACGAACAGGGAATTGGCGTCGTCTAATTTTGAATGGCCACTTAGGGTCAGCTGAAGTAGCCACTATTCTTGGAATGTAGGCTATTGCTCCTTTTGCTTTGCCTGTCATAATCTTTGCCTCAATTATGCGGCGAGTAAGTTGTGTAACTATAAGCCTTGTCCCATTACATAAACCCTTTGTTGGATCAAGATTTCTAAGAAGCATTATAGGAACACCGATCTTCAGCTGCAAATGATGGTCTGGTAAGCCGCTCATGCGTATTGTGCTGATGAATTCGGTAGGGTACAAAGATTGCACAGTGCAATAGTTAGATGATGAGTCATCAATGCTGTCGGAGCTGTAATATGACATTTCTTCAGTAGCAATGTGGCTCATAATCTGGGAATTGATAGCAGCGGCTAGTTCATTGGTTGGAGCTAAGATTGCTCTCTCACATAGGTAATCTGGTAGTTCGGACATCTGTGGTGTTGATCCATACACAAAAGAGATTAAACCTGCAAGGTTCCTTTGTCCAATGGGTAGCAATATGTATTCTGGTATTTCGACCCAGCTAGTATCATGTTGTTCTGCAGGAATGGTATCGGGGGTTGTACCATCACCAATCGACAAAATCCATGTACCAAACTGTTCAAGCTCAATTTTGTCTTCAGGTGAAAGCGATGAAGTACGAAGCCTCATGTTTTCTATCAATGGAAGGACAAAGCAGCACTGCCATAAATAAGAGCGGGTAATAGACGCATTGAGAATCTCATGTTTTTTCCATTGACAATGACAGGAAGGGTTTGTCTAAAGTCTCCACCAAGGACAACTGTTATGCCACAGAACTGTTTATCTGCTAAAGTATGATCCCTTGATGACATTATATCTCGAAGTGTCCGATCAAGCGCTTCAAAACAATGTTTATGGTTGACAGGTGCTTCACCCCATATAATGAGTGCAGTCTGTTCTATCAACTCTGATAGCTTCGTGTTTTTTTATTGAACATACAGAGTGTTGGTCAATGTGCAATGGAACCTTGAAACGTGAGTGAGGTGTTCTGCCACCAGGTAGCAGCAATGCAGCTATTCCGGATGATGCGACCGCTAATGCTATTTTTCCCTGGCTTCTAACACTATTTAGCAGGGTATTCCATAAAAATGTTTTCCCAGTGCCACCATATCCATAAACAAAGAAGGTATGACCACAACTATTTGTAACTGAGTATTGTATAGTGTCATAAATATGTTTTTGGTTTGCATTGAGGCATTGAACCTGCTGGACTGCCAATTCTGTTGTTGCATCAGAAGCATATGAGAGTTCATCGAGTATGAGCCTATTCTCAAGAATTGATGAGGTATTATCATCTGGTTGCGGTAGGTGAAAATGTTGCAATGTATAACCGGCATTTGTAAGCAAGTTGTCTAGTTCAAGTAGAACATAGGATCTAATCTGCCTCTGAAGTACTGGCTCAGGTAGGCCAGGTGTTAGCCTGCAAATGCGGTACTTAATGTCGTCTCCCATAATCTGTCCAAATTCATCGAACAACTTTATTGGATCCGTGACCTCGCAAAATAGAAGCATTGTGACAAATAATTGTCGAAGGTGATATGGAAATGCCCAATGTGCCGCATCAGTCATAGCGCGAGACCATTCACGGTCATCACCAAGTAAACCTAAGGCCTCACAGACAGCATGAAAGGTAGGGTATTGGTGACCAGAAATGGTTCTTAAATCAGAGTAGCATTGTGCACCTTTCACTATGTGCAGTAGCATACGCAAGTAGAAGGCCTCGCCTTCATTAGGGCTAATGTTGGTTATACGACCTATCTTTGCCCGATTATTGCGACACTGATTCCAATACTTTCCTTTAGCATGCCATGTCCAATACTCTGGGAATTCTATATATGTGAATTGTCTTGCTTGTGGATGTGTTTTGTTGGCCTCAAACCAAGCAGTCAATTTGGTTTCTTTGTTGCGTGGATCACGAACCACCTCTTCAAGGTTATCATCTTCACCATAAAGGATGTTGTTTTCAAGTGGAAGGTGGACATGTAGTCTCTCAATAGATGGGTCTGTGCGATGAATGTCAAACTGGAGCAGTCGCCAAGCAGCATCATTGGGTGTTATACATCTGCAATCTAAATATTGTTTTATTTCATTCACAGCAGCAACACTATGGTCTTCTTTGTTTTGGATGGCAACCTTTGCACGATCAGGACCCTTATTTGTGTACTTGAATAAGTATTTCTCCATTCCATCACGATTAACACTCTCAACATTTATGTGATCAGTGCTGCTTTATTTATTTTAGTCTAAACACATGGCACTGCTACTTCGCTTTTTGGTTGGTCATTTGTCAATGGCAAAGAATTTCGTAATTGCAAGAAGGGACTGTCTAGGCATTAATAAGTTGGCAGTGTTGACTTTGTCGCACCTGGGGGCAGAGGTACAGCCGAGGGTGGGAGTGCTTTTATAAATTTTGGTAACAAGGAAGATATCCTCCTCACAAAGAAAAATTAATGCTGATATCGTTGTCATTGTTATGAAGAAATCACAAATTAATTCTGGCATGTCTATTTCATGTTTTCCTGAGCCTTGGAGATATATACACCAGGACTACTAGCATTTTCCTGAGCCTTTTTTCCTTTTATAAATTGTACTTCTCTACCTGACTGAGTTTAGATCCTCGTAGTCGTAGCTGGCTGCGGAGTTGCTTCTCAAAGACGGTGCTTCAAATGGATTTATCTGGAATTATAAAGCATGCAATCTGACTGAGTCCAGATTATATCCAGGAGGAGATGTTTAATAGATAAATATTTCCATTCAAAATTGCCACTATTTATCCTTTAGTTACGTGCTTCTATATATAATAATTGTGATAGCTTATTAACAGATATAAATTACTAAAGGATACAAATACAATCATGTAAAGATCACACCGAAAATATCGGTTTTTGTTATGATACCCGAGGCTTTTCGGTGTAAAGATCAATCATAATTGTTAATCTAGATCGGTGTGATCTTTACATCTGAAAATATCTTTACATAAAATTCAATCTATGATAATTGTTTCATCACACCGAAAATATCGGTTTTTGTTATGATACCCGAGGGCATTGTTTTCAATGCAGACCTAAGGCTGAAGGCCTTAGGAAATCAATTCAGGATTTAGGTTTATTTTTTCACAAAAATTGGTGTCAGCACTTCCTCTATTAGCTAATTTATTTTGTAGGTAGGTTTATCTTCTCCTGTTGTTATTGACTGCTGCTTGTTACCCTGAATTTTCAGTGAACTCAGCGCCTATATATACCTTTTCACTCTGGGTTACATGGTTGAGAAGCTAGGTATTGATGAGAGCAAAATAAAAAAGCTGGGCAACCTGCTGTACTAGAATTACAGTAACACGATGTCTAGCTTCATCAGGGTACGTATATTGGTTTTACAACATTGGTTTTTATTTGTTCCCCTGCTGATGTATACCTGTGCTCTGGTTTGGTTGTCCATGCAAAATCTATAGAAGTACCGCTCATCTAAGAAGTGCATATCTAGGCTCCAAATGTTTTTCTCATATACATATCCAATTATATTCTCTATTATAGGATATGTTGATGGATATCTGAGCTGCATGATGTCTTGTTATATTCTCTGTAATTTTCTATTCTTGCTGAATAGCGTACTGCAGACATACATATCTCTACATTGCGGCTGATTACAAACAAGAATGGAGGATCAACACTTCCATTGCAGCTAAGGTTCCTATAATAGGATTCGATGGCATGTTTTGGCTTACCATTAGCGATCTTTTTTATCTCATGTTTTGTAGTCTGTTGTTGTTAGAGACTTAGGGGTCACTGAGAAGGAAAATTGAGGTGGTCTTTGACCTTCTATATTAAGGTGGTGCCTCTGTGCTGTATTAATTAGGATGTTTCCATAGAGTTCTCTGGATGTTGATTTGCTGCCTTTCATGAACAATTGCCCTCTTGGTAGATTGATCAGGATTCAGTTATTTTTATGTCAATCATTTTTATTATGAGCTGCTGTAGGTAAATTGATCGCTAAGCTTATGAAAAATGGCTTAATTGCATACTTGCAAGCAGTGAGAAAAGTATAGTCCTTTTACATGGGGTGCAGGCCATAGGGGGCGTACCCAGTGCCGTAGGCTCCCGCACTGCGGGGTCTGGGGAAGGGAAATAGCCCGCAAGCCTTTCCCGCACAAATGTGCAGAGGCTGGGGCTCGAACCCTGGACCTCTTGGTCACAGGCGGTAAAGCTCTACCGCTTGCACCAGGACCGCCCTTCATGGGGTGCAGGCCATGAATAAACAAATAAGGTAAATACCATTTCCTTACTGATAACGAACTGAGTGTGTTTCTCAACCTGAAACAATGATCTTCTTTTTTTTTTGGTTTTTCTACTTGCAGGTGGAGTGAGAATTTATTGTAGCTCTCCAACCATGTAATTAAAAAATTATTCTTTAAAACTAAGTTGTATACTTTAATTAAAAGAGTAGTGGGTGTATTATTTTTGAAAATAAACATGGGCCTGACTGATTTGGAGACAGATAAAGGCTTACTTGGAGTCAAAACCTAATATAGCTTCTAATGAATTCAGACTATTTTGAGAAGAGAAGTAGATACTTTGACATGAGCACAGATCGTAATATAAGTATATGCTTGGTTTCTTGATTCCAAAATGTCAATGTTTGACACATCTTGAAACTGAATATAAAAGTTCCTTTTTATGTTTCTCTATTTTCCATGAGAGATCATTATGCATGTTTTTACAGGTTCTGGATAGCACTGGATACCAGTAACCATATCATATCTCAATGCCGGAGTCAAGAGCAAGAGCTCCAACTTGTATCAGAGGATTGCAACACAAAGAGGGTGGGTTCCATAATTCCATTTTCACCTGTGTGATTTCTCCATGGATTCTTATTACTTGGTTTTTATTGAAAATCTTATATAATTTTGGATGCAAAAGCATGGGGAGCTCCTTCGACTTCATATGGGGTTCAACTTAACCATGCAGCTGTGTTTGAGCTTTTGTATCCCAAGACTTTTCCTTGGAATTTGGAGATGGAGTTTGCAGCAAAGCAATGCACACTTGAGCAGCAATACAAGTCTGATGAAGTCATATGGCATTCGTCGATCTAGGTGCCAGTGGCTGGGTGATTGACCTATTGATAGTCTTTAAGCCCTTTTGATAGTTGAATTAGTCCCCTGTTTCCAAACTGGTCAAAAAGAATTTTACCGAGCTATAATATATTTCCAACTTTATATTTAGTTATATGGTTTTTTTTTGCGACGAGTTATATGGTTAATTAGGGGAGTTACAATGTAATTGTTCAAAAAGGAAAAAATCCAGATTAAACTATGAAAAAAAAAACATTCTTTGGTTATTTCATGTACATTCCTGAAATAAATCCGTGGCGTTAGCACGGGCATTATACTAGTTTGGGGGGCAGATGCAGGTAGGAACTGTAGAACTACAGTGCACTAACCAGGTTTAAAGATCTTTATGGATGGATGGATCCAAACGTATTTATTAATAAACATGTTAATTATTAGCTAGAGGACTGCTAAATGTTAGTTACATTACGAGATTTAAAGTTGGTAATAGGTGCTAAGAGCATCTTCAAGAGACTCTTTGCATCTTTCCTAATTTACAAGAATTTACAAGAATAGAGAAAACTCAGAACTAAATCTTAGCCAACCAAAAATAATTGAAAAAAAACTCAGAAAAAGGGATTTCAAAAATGCATTTGTAACCTGGATAATCAGGACCATGGATCATCTTTCAATGGTGCCAAACAAATGAACTTTGATCTAGCAGAATCACCATTGGCTTCAAAACAAACAAACTATGGGTAACCAAACAGATGAACTATTTAACATAAAGCAACTCATCTTCTCCTCATCACCTTTGGATTCAGATGAATGTGTTAAGCAACCCAAGAAAAAAGACAAGACTCTATAGTTTTATGACAAAACAACAAGCTACATAACCAAAGAAGATTTTTAGTCTTTCAATATATTATCTGCTACAAACATACCATTTACAAAATGCTGATTGCCACAACTACAAGGAAAATCAGAAATTAGAAAAAAAAACTGTAATATCAGCAAAAAAATATGATGTTATAATCTATGCATTAAAATTCATTAACCTAATGTTCAGCTAAAAAAGAAAAATCTCATCGCACTTTAACAACCAGTCACTGCAGCTACGAGTGAAGGAAACAAATTAACATGTGTGGAGGAGTTTTTTTCTGTGCCCCGTCAATTGACGAGGATAGGGCATAGAAGACACACCCTTTTTCTAGCTCGCGATGACGCTAAACGGGTGCCAGGGCTAGAAGGCGAAGCAGACCCGTTTCTCCACCCACGGATCGGGCGGGGATCACAGGTCAGCCTGCAAGCGAAGTGGTTCGCGTCGCCCCTGATCATGACCCCCCGCTCCTTGTATTCTAAAAGTGGGTCAGGGGTCAAACCTGATCCTTTTGAACAGGTGCGCAGATGACCCAAGGTTATCCACGGATTGAACCTATTGCAATCACTGCACTCTCAATAGTATTGTATTGCTTAATTGTCAGACTGATGAGTGTTGTTGTTCACGTAGTGCTGATGTTTCCACTTGCTTACATCATCGACTTGCTAGTGCTGTTGTTTGCCATTAGCTTGAAGCAAGTGCCCTTCAGTGCGTGCGCCTTGCCGCCTCTGAGCTATGGGCCGCCCGTCCGCTGTGCTGGTGTCGTGCGCAGCACCAGTGGCCGCGTCGAGATGCTCAAACGCTCCGCCTCACCTGCGCAAGCTAGGCCGCAGCTACGCGCCGCTCCGCCAGCGCGCTGGGACCGCTGCCACGAGCCTCGCTCGCCCCTGCACTGGGGCTGCTGCCGCGCGTGTGCCTTCCTGGGCCGCCGCCGCCGGGAGCTGTGCTGCAAGTGTCGTCGGGGCCGCGTCGCCCTCAGGACCGGCCACCGCCGCGCCATGAGCAAGGGTCGCAGGCTACATATGCCTGAGAGCTAGCACCTAACGGGTTCCCTAGACGGAGCCACACGCGGTCTGCCCAATGCAGCCGCATGCAACAACAAACCGGTCGGTTAGAGGTCCGTCAGTTGCGACAACGCACGACACTGCGACGGAGAGAACCGGTCGGTCAGTTGCGACAACGCACGACACTGCGACGGAGAGAACCGGTCCGTCAGTTGCGACAACGCACGACACTGCGACGGAGAGAACCGGTCGGTCAGTTGCGACAACGCACGACACTGCGACGGAGAGAGGAGCGACTCGGGGTTCGATCGGGGTTGATGGGGTCGCGAACCCCCCTCGGCTTTATGGGGTCGAATCGCTTCGCTCCGTGGGTCAATTTTAGGAGCGGGTCGAGTTCGCAAGAGGGTCGACCCGAACCCTTGCAGGCCTAATCCCAGGTATTGGGGCATCCAAAGGAGCCCTAAAGGTCCATCTAACAGCCCACACAGACTGACAGCCGCCGCGTTTCTTATCGTCCTCGCAGCGCCGACGATCCATCTTCTGCCCCCCTCCCCCACTCGCGATCGGCACGAAGGCGGCGCTCAGGCTCGGGCTCTCAGCGACGGCGTCAGCGGCTTCCCCTCCCGCCTCGCGCCCTCGCCTCCGTTCTCCGCACACCGGGCGACCCTAGCTGAGTACGCACCTCCCTTTCCCCTCCCGCCTCCGCTTTACCGTCGACGGCGCACGGCCCCTGCGGCTCCACCAAGGCGGTCGCGCGCCGCTTTGGGAGCGCTTATGCCCCCATGGCGAAGCGCTACCTGTCCGCTTAGCGCTTCAGCGCGCTGAAGTGTGTGCTTAGTGACGCTTTTCGGAACCCCCCTGATTGCTTGCGATTCGTGTAACCCCAGAGCAAGCTGCATACAACAGTAGATAGAAGATGGGTATCCTTGAGAGGATCAAGGAGATTGAGGCCGAGATGGCTCGGACTCAGAAAAATAAAGCAACAGGTTTTGCTCTCTTCACTGCCTGTGTCTTTCAGCTATGCATTTCTTGTTCATCGTCTTGTTTTTCCTTTTGAATTGCCTTTCAACAGATTTTGTATATAGAATATCTGTTCGTATTCCTGTTCAGTGCTATAGATGTTTATGATGCTTACCCAAACTGTATTATTTGACCATCTGCTAGTAGATTCATAACAAATTTTTAGATGTAGACATAATTTGGGACTAGTGATTTAAACAACATCCATTTTCTTTTGTAACATAAATATTTTACTCAAATCAGTGAAGTATTCATGAACAGCCAGTTGGAATCTATATGCAAACAGGCGTGGCATTCTCTGCCCTGACAAGGCCATGGATCTTAATCAAATAATTGTCTTTTTTTGTAAAAAAGGAAACTCATCATAAATGCATGTACTTGACCTTTGAGTGCCTTTTCCCCCTAATTTTGCAGTATGTTGTATCTGATGATATTTTTCCATTGGCTGTCATTCAGAATATCATCTTGGACAACTGAAGGCAAAGCTAGCAAAGTTGAGGACACAACTATTAGAGCCTCCGAAGGTA
Source organism: Microstegium vimineum (assembly GCA_022036555.1). Classification (NCBI taxonomy): domain Eukaryota; kingdom Viridiplantae; phylum Streptophyta; class Magnoliopsida; order Poales; family Poaceae; genus Microstegium; species Microstegium vimineum. The sequence continues at coordinate 30,198,857 of CM039139.1, read as the reverse complement.
TCAACGGGGTTTTGAAACCATGTCAGATATTCAGAACCTTGATAAATTATTCTAGCTAAGATTAACCATTAGTTCCACTAGCAGGTTTGGGCTGTTAATAGATGCTAATAGGTGGCACCTATTAGCAACTTATTAGTAGGTGGATCCAAACACCCCCTGCTAATGATTAGCTAGCTAACTATTAGTACTAGTGGATTCAAACAGGTCCTAATTAGCAGCCTTAACATGGGACTTGCATTTGTTTCATCTCACTGACATTTCATTTTGGTCATACAGGGATCCAGCGGAGGCGGAGATGGTTTTGAAGTCACAAAGTTTGGCCATGGTCGTGTTGCACTTATTGGATTTCCCAGGTCTCTTGTTCCTACAACTTGACTACCAGAAAATCAAGTGTTTCAAAACTTTCAATCTCAGTTTACACGAGTCAATTTGTGATTCTTGGAGTCTGTTATAATCAAGTAAACAACCTTATATTACTAGATTCATTGCAAAAATTACTTTTATACTAGATAACTCTTCCATTTAAAATAGTACACTGTCATAGATATTTATATTCCTAGTCCAGGTGTCATATTGGAGGTTGGATGTACAGCATAAAATTGGTGTAACTTGATTAATGGTAAAAAAAATTATACTATATAACTCTTCTATTTAAAACAGTATAGTCATAGATATTCATATTCATAGTTGATGGGTCATATTGTAGGCAGCGGTGATGTCCTAATGGACTTGCGTTTAGGGTCAGAGAGACTACAATATGTCTCATGTGTTGTGACTTTATATCTTGCAGTGTTGGAAAGTCAACTCTTCTAACGATGTTGACTGGGACACATTCTGAAGCTGCATCATATGAATTCACAACACTTACTTGCATTCCTGGAATTATTCATTACAATGATACCAAAATCCAGCTTCTTGATCTTCCTGGTATCATTGAAGGAGCCTCTGAAGGCAAGGGACGTGGTAGGCAGGTAAATGCTGCTAATAGTTAATTTTTTTATGTATGCTTGATTTCTTTTACCCACATACCATTTCGTGAATTGTTTTTTGAATGATAATATGACGGTGATGTTTTCAGGTTATTGCTGTTGCAAAGTCATCAGACCTTGTGCTGATGGTTCTGGATGCCTCAAAGGTTAATATTTGATTGAAGAACCTTCGCTTAGCTTCTGTTGTCTTTATTCTACCCTTAGCAGTTAGAACAGCTAAGTTTTTGAAGCATATTAAGATTTTATGTTAGGTGAGAGGGTAGGGTCAGATGTCAAGTTTATGGGTACTGTGTGCCTCTCATATACATAATACTTCGGTCCTCGTAATTTAATCTTATTCCTGCCAAGTGTAGAAATCAGGGGCGTAGCTAGAGGGTGGTCCGTGGACACGGACCACCCTAGAATTTTGAGCAAAGTACATAAATATTTAGATTTTAAGTATTTTTTAATTTTAAAAGTACTTGTAAGACTTTTAAAATATATTTTTCTTATTTTTCATTAAATTATATTTTTGCATATATTTAGACATTATTTGATAGATCTCCGTTCGGCTTTGGTGTCAGCTCCTTCGTACACAAGAATAAGAAGCTATTTTTCTCTTAAAATGAATCAGGATTCATCGAAATCACTATTTTTTTTGTTTTATTGGTTCTAGTTTCGCTCTGTGTTGTAGAAAAAAATCGAAGATGTTTGTTGACGTATTAACAAAAAATTATTGAACTGGACCACCCTAGATTAAAATCCTAGCTACGCCACTGGCAGAAATACCACATTTTCCTTACCAGAATAATTTGACTATTAAAGTTCTTAGATAACTACTTTCACAATCAAGTTTCTTGTCTAGCTTCTTTTGCAAATATATCACATCACAAAATTATCATATCAAAACGGACAGTTACAAAAAAGATGTTAAATGGAAGAAACTATAAGAGAAGTCTAAGGATAGACAATTAGGAGAGGAATGCAACAAAGATAGAGGCGCTATGAAAATCCGTGGTGGTTTGGTACTGTACTGATTGGCTAGACAAGGGTGTGGTCGCAAGAAGTGGCACAGAAAAATAAATTTGCAGCTTATGGATGAAAGAGCAAAAGTAAAGCAGATCGGGTGAAATGCTAAGTCTTGGTTCTGGCATAGGAGGAAATCTCTTTATTTCAAATTGCATGCTAATTGTTTCATTTTTTCTACAACATTTCCAACCTTTTAGTTGTAACTAAAAGCCTGTAGTGTTACTCAGTAAGTCGTGGAGCCTCAAATCCACATCACTAAAGGTATATCTGCTGAGTTGTGTTAAGTTCTTGCAGATACATCTAGGCACCACCTTTTATAAGCAATATTGTTCTTCAATATTTTTGTGGAACTTTCTAAAAGTAAAATAGTTGCTTGAAAGTTCCTGTATAACTATAGTGGATGGTGTATATCAAGGGTAGATGGTGTGCACATCAGGTGTGTTGTGGAGTGTCTTAGTGTGTAAGAAGATTAACTTCAGACGAGCTTCCCATTCTTTATATGTTACCACACATGTTTTAAGCCTTACCTCATTTCTATTTGTTTATTACATCACTGTTTTAAATTTGATTTCAGAGTGAAGGACATCGTCAAATATTAACTAGAGAACTGGAATCTGTCGGTCTCCGTCTTAACAAAAGACCTCCCCAGGTATGTATATGCATGCACAGTTGAAAGTGTGACAAATATAAATGAATGTAGAAATTGACACAAGTATACTTATGGAACACTTAAATTGTTAGACCTTCGGGGTGCTCAGATAAGTCAGTCTTTAAATGTAGTTCGAAGAATGGAACATTCTTAATATGCTGGGCACGACTCTAGTCCATAGATCATGTACTTATATCAGGCTTACAGTGAAAGGCAGTGTCTGAATGATGACTAGCTTCACATCGCCAATCAATGAATGCCACTTCCCATGGCACCTCTATTGCAGCGTGTCCCCGGGAATCTGTGTATTGGATGACATGTATTGCATGAGCTTCTAAACCTTTCATTCCATGAAAGTCTGAATGTCTGACTAGTGCATAATTCATCCGGACCATAAAGTCAACTAATTGTATTTTTCTATGCTAGTATTTTTTTTCTTAATAATTATCATAAAGCAGTCAAAAGTTTGTTCAACCAATCGATCTCACAGACCTACACTCCTACTCCATATTCCTTACTCAGCAGGAACATACATTAATTTTGCATGTAGTAACATCAAGTGGTCAAACACATTTATAGCCGTTTAGGTAGGCTTGGTCGGTTGGTCCCATGCCATAATCATGCACAATGTTCAAAAAGGCAATATTAGGCGCTCGCCTGGCCGTGCCTTTGCGCTGGGCGGAGGGGTACCGCCTTGCCTAGGGGCAACGGTATGCGTGTAGATCCAACCAAGGCAGGGAGCGTGCGGGCGATGCTGATGTCGGGGAAGGTCACCGGTGGGGGAGGAGCAACGGCGGCGGAGCAAGCGAGAGAGAGATGCGGGAGAGGGAGAGGAACTGGCGACTACGGGGGTGGACTGAGAGAGAGGCGCCCATGCGGGAGGGGGGAGAGAGAGAGGTGTTGGGTCCGTGTGCGACTGGGTGGGAGGCGAAGGGGATATTTTTTTTTTCTCGAATACGCAGGAGAGCTGCGCATCATTATATTAAGAAGAAAAAAGGAGTGGGTTTAGAAACCCCGTACAACCACACACAAACACACACCCTTTTACATCAATGATGTGTCTCTCTCACAGTTTACAAACTTGACCCAAGACCTACTAGAGAGAGGACTCATACATTGACTGGCTCTAGAGGAAGCGAAGGGATAAGGGGATATGGCTGGGTGAGAGGAAGCGAAGGGATAGAGGATAAGGTGGAGCTGGGCCTTTTCGATGAGCCTTTCTTCCAAATTTAGGTCCACAAGTCTCCTGTTTTTTCTTTTCCTCAAGGTAATTCAAGGTAACACATGTGTGTCGTGTGTGTATATAAAAATATTAAAACACTTAGAGAAACGTCTTAAAACGCCTAGGCTCTAGGTTATGGGTCAGCACCTAGAAACCGCCTAGCGCCTTCTTAAACTTTGATCATGCAAGTGTGCAATGTCAATGGCATAAAATGAGTCTTGTATCTACACAAAACACTATTTCAAAATTTGTTGCATGTTGAGTTGCAACATTTGGGTAATATATGTTGTGAACGTTGGATGTGGATATCATGGATGGGGGGTATGAGTTAAGGTTCGACTTACCATGGGAAGTTAGCAAGCTCCAAATCTCTTTTTTACGTCTCACTGAACATTTTTACCCTATACTACATGAATTTTGAATTGTTATCATTATTGGCAAGTGCTGACCTAGTAATTGTGTAACTTGACCAATGAACTATATGACCATATCTCTTGGCGGAGGCCTAAATATGTACTTGTGTAGTTCTTTGTCACCAACTATACTCTGTTGCTTCTGACTTATGGCCTATGGGGCGTGCACTTATACCTTCTATGATCCTTCTTGTCACCCTTTTGTACAAATAGATATACTTCAAAAGGAAGAAGACCGGTGGGATTTCTTTCAATACCACTGCGCCTTTGACTCATATTGATGAGAAGCTCTGCTATCAGATTCTGCACGAGTACAAAATTCATAATGCTGAGGTGTGTGGATATGCTTTTGGGTATGCATGTGCATGTCTTCTCTGTCGACTCAAGTATTTTGTTTATTGTAGGTGTTATTCCGTGAAGATGCTACTGTGGATGATCTCATCGATGTTATTGAAGGAAATCGAAAGTACATCAAGTGTGTTTACGTATATAACAAGATTGATGTTGTTGGTATCGATGACGTAGATAATCTTGCTCGACAACCAAATTCACTAGTTATCAGCTGCAATTTGAAGGCATGTTTCATCCATCACCTGCATATCTATCGAATTTTGTAATGATCTATCCTTGATTTGTTTGTCATCCTCGAAAGTTATATTGCTTTACTGGCATCTTTAAATGGCGGTGCACTGTAACATTTAGGTCTCTACAGTTGATTCTGTTTTATATCTCTATATTTTTCATTGTGACAAACTCTTTGTTTTTTGCAGCTGAACTTGGATAGGCTACTGGCGAGAATGTGGGAAGAGATGGGCCTAGTGAGGGTATATACAAAGCCACAGGGTCAGCAGCCTGATTTCACAGATCCAGTTGTTCTTTCTTCTGTAGGTTCTCTTCCCTTCACTTGGTTGCTTTTCACTCCTTGATGCTCCAAGGAACAGGGGGGACAGGCTGGCTGACACCCGTTTCTTGTGCCATCAGGACAGAGGTGGTTGCACTGTCGAGGACTTCTGCAATCATATACATAGAAGTTTGCTCAAGGATGTGAAGTATGTGCTTGTATGGGGAATCAGTGCGAGGCACTATCCACAACATTGTGGCCTCAGCCATGGTCTTGAAGACGAGGATGTCGTCCAGATAGTAAAGAAGAAGGTTATGATCTGCCCTTGTCTGATTTGGTCACATCTCGAAGCAATATACAATGACAGAGATCATTAGTACCTGTTTTTTTTCCGTCTTAACGGTTGTGCCAATAGCCGCGAAGGCGCTAAAACCTTTTAACTGAAACTTTCAGGAAAAGGAGGATGGTGGGCGAGGCCGGTTCAAGTCGCACACGAACGCACCTGATCGGATATCTGATAGGGTGAAGAAAGCTCCACTGAAGACATAACTGATTCCCTCCATGAGCGGCCTCTATTATAAATCCGGAACTAGCTGAGCCGCGGCATGCTACTTTTTTGCAGCCTTGTTTTGTACTTGTACCACCAGAACAGAACTTGGCCATGTTTGGAGTAGTCCATTCCATTTCCATAGACTGTAACCTTCCGTATCTCGTCACAATACCAATGCCAATTCCAATACATAGGCGGATCCACCATGAGCGCAACGGTGCTGCATCTTGCTCAGATGATGTGGGCCTATCACTGTGTGTTAGCTTACCTGCTAGATAGATAAGCAGATATGCCAAATGCTGTGCTTGCCAACTCACGAGTTGTGCATACTTTAGATGATCGCAGTCTGTGGGAACATTTTTGCTTATCATCATCAGTCCCGCATTAATGGCAGTTTGTGGGAACATTTGCTTATCACCAGCAGCCATTGCTGTTTTGGGCACTCTCAACACAGACTCTACGTAGTTTGTTTCTGTCCCGTAAGCAAAATTTAATGAGAAAAGAGAAGAAAAATACAAGAACCTATCAGCCCCTCCTGATCCGTTGTGCCGGGGTCTCGGTATCACGGCAGAGGAGGTCGCCGGCCACCGGTAGCTGCATCTCTGCGCCAACAAGAGCATCAATCTGCCAAGAACGAAATGAATGCTCACCAGTGAGCAGGCAAGCCTCTCGTAGAAATGCTCACCAGTGAGCAGGCAAGCCTCTCGTAGAACCGTAAGTGCGGGGCTCTCGTAGAACCGTAAGTGCGGGGCCGAGCCCTGTCCATGGGATAGCTGCACTGTGACTTGTAGTTTCTTGACACATAATACTAAAACAATCATACTGCTGAATGCAGGGCCAGTTTATGGAGCTTTATGCCCACTCACATGAATGGAATGGAACATGTGCGCCTCGTCAGTTGTTATTCGGCCGTACGTCCAATAATTGCACGCAAACCTGCCTAGTACAAGCAACACCTCTCACCTCTCAGGAGTCAGGACATGGACAAACACATCACATCGCCCCAGCCAACAGTAAAGGGGGGATACGGCTACCTGCTGCGAATGCATGCATGTTTATGGAGCTGGGAAGTTGTAAATACCCCAGGCCAGCATGCATGGTACACACACACACACATACACGGAGTAGTACATGACAAATATCACGATGGGCAACATGCATTAATTCCTACAGAGTTTACATCATCGAAACAGAGTTTAATCTATGATCTCAACGTGTACAGTACGTGTTTAGTTCGTGAATGGAGCATAAGAGTACGTACGTAACTGCTACGTATGTTGCTCCAATATATGCCACCGGTCATAACCGTGTGCAGTGCACAGTGCGAGGAGATGAAACCTTTAATTCTTCAAGTTACTTTTGTATATCCACATAATTCTTCAGCGGTCACATTTTCCATTGCATGCTTTGTATTTCGCTTCTGTACTTGTTGATCTAGACATTGCGGCTTGTTTTCTTGCACTCCTTGATATATAAGGTTCAACCCAATTAAGAAAATAGAGATCACCACTTCCTTGATCGAGTGCAAAATCGTTGTTAAGATCATGTAACAGTGCGTTAGTCACCACTTGCGTACTTGTGATGATCGAGCTAGCCTCAATTTAACTGTATATATACTAACTGTATTCAGGGACGGAGGGAGTAGCTTGTAATCTAACTGTATACTCCTTCCATCCTATATACTCCCTCCGTATCATAATTAGATGACGTTTTGGACAAGCTTTGAGTCAAACATTGAGAATATAAATCATCAATAACTTTTAAATGTGAAAATTATATGAATAGATTTGTCTTGAAAAATACTTTCATAAAAGTATACATATATCATTATTCCATAAATATTCTTATAAAAAATAAGAGGTCAAAGTTGTGTTTGGGAGACCGTGTCGCTGTCCAAAACGTCATCTAATTAGGATACGGAGGGAGTATAAAGAAAGAATTAAAATTCGTTATGAAGTTATGAAATATGTGTGGGTCAAAATTTCTCTAACTCTGACTAGATTTATGAAAAATACTTACAACATTTCTATCTCCAAATGAATTTATTTTGAAAGTATATCCAATGATCTATCTAATAATATTAATTATGTACTCCCTCCGTCCTAGAATATCCGTCGCTTTCGTTTCCCGAAAAAAAACTTTGATAAAATATATATTAAAAAATATTAATATTCATGGTACATAATTAATATTATTGGAAAGATCTTTGAACATATTTTTTATAAATCGAATCAAACTTGTGGTACGAAAACCGAAAACAACAAATAATTTAGGACAGAGGGAGTATTATAAATATTAGTATTTTCTTATATATAGTTGGCCAAAGTTAAAAAAAACTTATCAGAGAACGACTTACTCTGTTCGGGTGATTGTTTCAATGGCTAATTCTGTTATTGTGAGAGAAAAACACTGTTTCGATGATTGATAAGTCAAATAGGACGGAGAGTATAGTGCATCACGTTGGTACTATATATAGCTAGCTAGACTAGTAGGCTGCAGCGTCGTAGTACACAGAGGAACTGAAGAGGTGTGTACAACATAGGATGACGATAGAAGAGTCGTTGGCAGCGACAGCGACGACGAAGAGGATCCAGAGCCGGTTCAAGAGGATCTGCGTCTTCTGCGGCAGCAGCGCGGGGAAGAAGACGACCTACCGCGACGCCGCCATCGAGCTCGGCGACGAGCTGGTGCGTTCCCCTGCTCCCTGCCTATACTGCGCAGCATGCATATTAGCACGCATATACTCCTGTATTAGCTAGCAGCTGCTATATATATATATATATATATATATATATATATATATATATATATATATATATATATATATTCGCATGATGGCGGTTGGTGGCTTCTCCACCGTACGCACCGTACCCATGCACACGTGATTTTTATAGATCGAGCTATACACACACACTGTCTGTTAGACATATGTCTGCATAATATACGTGTGCGCATTAACTGGACTTGTTAGCTTCATTTCCGTATGAATCTAAAAAAACGTGTTTGCATCTCAATATTTTTTTTCTCAATCAATTTGAATGTAGGGTAGACAAAAATATATGAATATCAAACATTCCACTAAATAATAATGCAGCCATGGATGTGCCTTCAGAGGTTTAAACAAGTAGTATATAATGTGATCATGATTGTCAATATCTACAATAAATAACACCAACCGAAATTAAAGAGTCTTTTAATCCAAATTAATTGTTGTTACCAACCAGAACTAATAAAGGGTTTATCTTTAGTCCGGGTTAGGACTTCTAGTTCCGATTCCTAACACCAACCGGGTTGCCATCGAGCTACCTTTCACTCACAACATACTCCATTCATCCCAAAGAGTGTGTGTGTATATATATATATATATAGGGTTTGTTGTGGTGGTCAAACTTTCATAAAATTTACTAGATTTAGAGAAAATATCAGCAACATTTGTATCTAGAATAGATGATAGTAGTAGCTCATCCATGAATCGGATCGAGGGAGTACGTAGAGAGGGAATATTTGGCTTGGGTTTCACTTAGAAATGACAATGGGTATCCTAATGAATTTTTTCTTATTCAGACATCGTAGGTCTGTTAATTAATAATATAATAGGCAAAAGCAAGACCTAGCTGGTTTCTAGCATATGGGACTGAGGGTATAGTACCCAATACCTAAGCTAGGTCACTCCTCCCCCTTCCCCACCCAATCACAATTGAAGTAGCGGTGGCACATGTTTGGATCGCGCTCACAAGCTTTCAGACACACCGCGTCCGAGAGGATGTGATCCTGGCTGGTTGGTACGGTTGACATGCGGTCATTGATATATGAATAATATGTGGTGGTTGGATTGCAACCACTTTCTCATTCTCGTTACTTTTCATTACACTATACTTGGATGCTACATGAGTATATATATGACAATTGTGAATATGTACTATGGGCATGTTTAGATCCTATCCAAAAAATTTACACCATGTCATATCGAATATTTGGACACATGTATGAAGCATTAAATATAGTTAAAAAATATTTAATTGTACAATTCGCATGTATTTTGTGAGAAAAATCTTTTAAACTTAATTAGTCCATAATTAAACACTAATTAGATGAATTAATTAGACTTAAATAAATTTGTCTCGTGATTTATATGTGAATTCTTTAATCAGTATCCGAATACCCCATGTGATATATATCCCATATGTAACACCCAAGGATCTAAACACCCCATATATATATGCTAAATGGTGGTGACCCGTTGGGTACTCATAACCCAAACGAACATGGATCTAGGTACAGAAGTTGTACATCATGCGACGGGGCATTGGGTTCTTTTAGCAAGCTAGCTAATTTTAAGTATGTTCAAATTAATATAAGTGTGTAGAGTTTGTGTACCTATCTCTTGCCATGTATAGATGAGGGGAGAGTATCACTTAAACTTATATATAATATTTTTGTTATAAATAATATAAAATGGTTAAAAAATCTTATGAGCCGAAAATTAAGAAAACAATCATGCCACACAGTCTTTGTTGTTTTCGTACCGACTGTCGTAGTGTACAATGGCTGTATAGACTACACGTACAGTGCATCACGCAGAGAGCAGTTGTGATTTTAAATTACTTTTGACAGCTTGTAATAACTACTATTGTACTACACATGCGCATGCACGTACATATATACGGTGCACACAACTACGTACTACACTGTTGCACAGGTGTCAAGGGGCGTGGACCTGGTGTATGGGGGAGGCAGCTTAGGGCTCATGGGCCTCATCTCGCAGGCCGTCTACCACGGCGGCAGGCATGTCATCGGGTACGTGTACGCATCGACGTGTAATCTCAGCAATCAATGCAAATCTCTCAATGTTACTGTCACTGTGTACTAACTAACGACATTATTATAATATTGCGTGTTTGCATGCATGCGCTGCTGTCCATCCTCGATCAACTCGCGATTGATCGATCTGCTTCAATTCTTCACTGTCTACCGTACATAATATCTGCAGAGTGATTCCCAGGACTCTCATGAACAACCAGGTAATAAGGACGAAAGGGTGTACCCATCATCGCAAATTCTCAATGCATGCATGCATGGTCGGTCAATGCATTCAAGAGTTCGTCTGCACTATTTCAACACTAGTTTGCAGCTAATGAACATTTTTTTTTCTTTTATAACAAATCAACATAAGCATTTCAATATAAGTTAAATGTCAGCACAACTAACAGTGCTATATGTAATTGGTTAAAGTTAAAAAAAAAAAGAGCTTGATGAGGTGAGAATGATTTCTATTTAAGAACCGAGGGAGTAGCTAGTAGTATTTCACTACACGGCAGTCACATGCAAATGAAAAATTATCTAACTTTTTTTTTTGTGAATTGAAAAATTATCTAACTTGTGGACACTAATTTAATTTTAAGTGTTAAACATAGACTAATAATTACAAAACTAAGTAATTGTATAGGTTGAGATTAATTTGTGAGCTAGGTGAATTTATTTAACCTACTTAATTTATAATTGGATAATATTGTGATACAGTGGTAATAATGATCGACGAACTTATTAACGTCTCACGAATTAGTCACAGATTTTATAATTAGTTTTACAAACCTTATTTTAGTCTTTTCAATTAGCATCAAACATATATAGTACACGCGCGGGACTAAAACTTTGGTTCCGGCGTCTAGCTAGCTAATTGAACCACACCAAACGTACGTGCCCGTGCAACGGATGATGTCATCGCCTGACCTGCACCAGGTGGATCACTTGGATCGATGAAGTAGTACTTGCTGGCAACAGGCACCTCGTAAATTTACTCCTATTTAGTAGTAGTACAGGCACAGCACAGCATTGCCGGTGCCGGTGCAGCAGGGAGCATGTACACAAGCTAGGAGATCAGAGACAGTAGTACCGGCTGCTGGTACACTGGGTGTGACACAAAGTAGTCAGCTGCTGCATACACTGTCATCGTAGATAGTAATCTCAGTCGATCCAACTGCACTACTGCAGCAATGCAATCTGCAGATACTACTCCAGTTAGCACCAGCTAGCAGTAAAGTTTCTAAATAAAATTCAACTGAACTTATAGAAAAGAATATCAATATCGATAGCATATATACGATATATAGGTATTACTACGGAAAATGTATCTCTCATGAGAGATCTAATATATATATATTTGGTATCAAAATAATATTAATATATTTTTTAATAAAGTTGGTTGATGTAGTGCATGGATGTCGAACTGCGCGCTGATCTAGAGGGAGGGCAGGCAGCATAGAGATCCTCTGGCGGATGACTGCTGCCCAGTAAGGATCGGATCGGAGTGCATATATGAATAGTATATGATGAGATATATGGCCGCATTCATGCAGGTGACTGGCGAGACGGTTGGGGAGGTGAGGCCGGTAGCGGACATGCACCAGAGGAAGGCAGAGATGTCCAGCCAATCCGACGCCTTTGTAGCCCTCCCTGGTACGTGTGTCGTCCTATATATATATATAGTATTTGATTTGATTGGCCATTTCTATACTTAATTTAAGAGCCAAAATTTCATCTCATTTATTTTTGATCTAGCCCATAATCTCTATGTCTCTCTCTAAATAACTGTTGTTATCGCTCCCAAGAAATAATCTTGACAAATTTTATAATATTTATGGCACACCATTAATATCATTATATATATATATAAGACTGCACTAATTAGAACCCAGGTACTGAATATTTTCTTCAGTACCTTCAGTACCCGAGTCCTTCTCTCCGTCCCGCATCCACCCGAGGTCCCGAGCGGCCACACCCACGCGCCATGGGCCTTGCGGTGGTGTCCAGAACACCGGTTTGGAGCCCATTTGTTTTCTATATTTTCTATTTTTTTTCTGCTGCCGATTTTTTTTCATTTATTTTTTGTGGCTGATTTTTTTTCATTTTTCTTGTAGATGATCTTTTTTTATTTCTCAGTCGCATGGGGGTTTTCTTTTGGTCGGATGGGAAGGCTCGGCAGATTTTTTTTTTCTTTGGTTTTCTTTTAGCCTGCTGGTTTTTAAGATGAGTGAACATACAAGAAACATAGCTTGAACATGTATTATTTACATATTTTTTGAAGGTAGATTTTATATTGAGATAGGTGAGTCACCAAAGCAAATAATAAATGAATCATACAAAGCATATTTCAAATCATAAACCTTATTTTCGTCAAAACATAATTTTTCCAAGTAAATGAATCATGAAAGATTGCATTGCACTTTGCTGTTTGAATACACACATTTGAAGCTCAGTCTAAGTTGTTCCACAGAATCACAATATAATTTACGGTAGCTAAATAATCTTTATTGGGACCATAAATAACGTGGCTTCAATAACTAATTCCAAATTATATTACTCTTTTATCTGAAAGAGAAAAACGAATGCATCCCTCTCTTTTCTCACCCTCCCTCTCTAGGGTGACCTCCAATTTCTTCACCTATCAAAAGAAGCGGAACAAAAGAATAAAGGAAACATTAAAAAAGAACTTTAATGATTAATAACGAAGTATGTCATGCTAGAGAGGTAGGCCATGGGAAGACCTATGTTTGTGGTAATCAATTGAAAGCATCCATCCACACAAACGTTCTTGCCTGTAAAAAAGAAAAACATAAAATTGGCTTGAAAAGAAATTAGAATGCTAGATGCAGATAATCAAACTGAATAAGCAAGAAAAATTGATCTTGAGACTTAACATCCAGTTCTGCAGTAGTCCATAGTGGACAAAAAAGAGACGTTTGCCTACCAACTCAGGTACTGATTTGTGCTTTCTTAAATAAAAAGATAAACATCAATGAATCAACATTTTTGAATGTGAAAAAATCAATTATGAAATCTAGCAAAGAAAGTAACTAAAGCTAAATAACTAAAATGTAGCTATTTCTGACAGAATCAATTGGAAAAAGGCTCTCTCAAAACTTTAATTATATGCGAACTAGAATAGAGTTAGGTTCCTTAGTGCAAATAATGATTCACTAGTGACAATCTGAATTTCACCAAAAACCACTTGCAATAACAACTCCAAATTAGGGAAGAAGTACATTCCATAACATTCAGGCCAACCAAAGTTTTAATTTTGGAGGCACAATCTATCTGATCTCCCGAGCGTTGCTATGGCTGAACTCCAATTTTCCATGGGTCAGATAGAAGGAAGCATACATGTACCATGATATACATAAATTGATGTGGATGTAAAAGAAATGCACTGCATACTTTTCAAAATAGGAAACTCTAGGAAGCACCAACATATATTCAATAAAGTCATAAATCATGCTCCTATCTAGTAAGATATGAACTGAATCATGAGTAAGATATGAACTGAATCATGAGTACCATTCTTGAAACTGTCAAATTAAATGGATAGCTGAGAAAATAAAATAAAAGTTCCACTGTAATAAGTAAAAACTTTATGAGCTTGACTCCTTGAGGTGAGCATGGAGTAGGTTTGGCATACATGAATATCACAATCCGTTGCTCACAATTTCCATTTGTGGAGGTGTTCAGGACATGAGACTAATATGAAACAGACTACACTGATTTTTAAATAACAAAATTGAATTAAAGATTGTACCAGGAACATTTCATGTTTTCGAAACGTTGTACTTGCATTGAAAGCAAATGTGAGTTTCTTTGTAATGCAGATATAGATACCAGCTTACAAGCTAAAACTCCAGTGATATAATATTGCAGCTTCACAAACTATCAAAACAGAGATAATTGTTCTACATCATTACAAAAAGGTATATTTTTTGTCCCCAATTTTAGGCCATGTCTTGCCCAATGAAAATTCAAAATAATAATAGGAGAGAAGAGAGATAGACAACTAACAAATGTCTATACAAGATGGAATCACATACTGGAAATAGATATGCTATCATTTGGATAAATCTTAGTTACTATCTAAATGGATTAATTAATGACAACTCATGGATTTGTTTCCTATGTAAACATGCAATTTAATATTAGAAGCAATCCGCAAATATATTAAAGAAACTCACTCTTGGACCAACCATGTGAGAGACCTCAATATAGTGACATTCACACAAACATGGAGCATACATCAGCATCATCAAACAATCGATAACCACAAACAGTCGCCACCAATGTTGATCATCAACAAAACAAAATAGGAGTCAAATAAAAGAGAAGCTAGCGGGATACCTGACTTGACAAAGTTCATTTGGGAAGTTCATATGAAGAAATCTGGCACATTGTGGAGTCAAAGTTGTACCAAACAAGATTTAGATTGTAAGTGACGTCCAACCCTTGTGTGGCTACCGCCGCCAATCGAGAAATAGGGGACCAGCCTATGCCGCCTCTCGGAATCACATACTGGAAATAGATATGCTAAACATGAGTTTGGGAAGGACATTAGACCTTTGTGTTCTTAACATTTATCTATAGTAGATTATTATAGCCTTTTATTCTCTGGTTTTATTTCAACCATGTACAGTTGTAGACCATTGCCCTCTTTTATATTACCACATGATATATATATTCAATATGGTGCTCTCCTACTGGTTGTCTGTACTTGATTAGTATTGCCTTTGCCCTCTGGTTTCATTACAACCATACATTTTGTAGAATGATATTTAGTTAATGCATAATTATTTACAACCTATAATAATGTACTATAGATAAATCTTAAGAACACAAAGGTCTAATGTCCGTCCCAAACTCATGTTTAGCAAGGAGAAACTTGATGGCTATGGTTGTTTGCCTATTTATAGCCTTTCATTTTCTTGCTATTTACTGTGTTGGAATCTTTGTTGTGCTTTTCCTGCAACAAAAAACATAGAAATTAAAAAGGCACAGTTCCTGGCTGTATTTGATTATCAAGATGGTTAATTTCTATGTAGGGAGGCGCTGATGCTAGGTTTGGCGGCTTGGGTGCTGAATAGCCTATTTAGCATCCACAAGCTCTTGTGACCAAATTTATTTCTAACGACAAACTTTGATTGCTTGAACAACAAATAATGTTTCCAGCCACCTACCGTTAACGATGTTGAACACATCACCATTGGTTTTCCATTGGAACCACCAGTGTGGGTGTACATTCATATACCATCTTTCCACTTATTCAAGCTAAACCAATCCGACCAAAGAACATTTTTTTGTCATTCTTCTCTATATTGTTTCAACCATTCTTCCCTATCGCTTATCCACTATCGCTATTGAAAGATGGCTAGATTGAAAACAACAATGATAGCTTATTCAGTGGTAGGACACTACTACCTAAATGATTTGTAGAGGTGGCTACAAAGACTCTATGGAGGCAGATGGCCAGTGGCCTCTAGTTTTCAATCTCTGTGAGGTGGTTTTTTACCTCTGGAAATTTAGTTTGTAGGTGTAGCTTCTACAAATCATTTTTTAGAAATCATAAATTAGGCTAAGAATAGTAAAATGTTTTTTTTTCATTGAGGCCGCCACAAAGAAGACACACATCATGCCGTATCATGTCACAACATTTTTCACGCAAAATATTCTTAAACCCGCGATGTAAAGCCTTGTGTGTTCCTGTCCTAACCACACCCCAAAGTCACATGTGACTTAAGGGCACAAGAAAATTATATTTGACCAAAAAGCATTAATTCTAGCATATAGCTAAATGACAGTAGTATTTTATTTTTGTATGTAAATTGAAAGAAGAACATGAAAGGAGTAAATATTTTCTATTTCATGCAGAGGAAATAGTTGGAGATGTTTACTTAATAAAGAAATTTTGCCTTTCTCACGGTCTGTACAATTATTCTTATATCTATTTCATTTTTCTCTCTTAGTTTGTACAGTTGTTCAGTTGTTTCTTTTTCTTATTTTAATAAAATCCTTACGGTGGGGGGCCTCCCCTACTGTATTTACAGTAAAAAGAAAGAAAGATTAGTGAAATGGATCACAAAAGAAGAAGCAAATCAGTGTTGTGAGTATGTACAGCTCTTGGGCAAAAAAATAAAGAACAAGATATCAAAACTGAGTGTTCGTACTGATAAATATTTCATATTTATAGTGAAGCATTCCCAAGTGGGCAATAGGTAAAAGATAAAATAATATGAGTAGTTCATTAGATTTAAACAAGCAAACAAAAGATTAGAAAAACACGACACGAGATCAGATCTCACAAATGTTGACTGATTTTTTTTATAAGAAAAAACAGGTCAACGAAGGGCGGTCCTGGTGCAAGCGGTAGAGCTTTACCGCCTGTGACCAAGAGGTCCAGGGTTCGAGCCCCAGCCTCTGCACATTTGTGCGGGAAAGGCTTGCGGGCTATTTCCCTTCCCCAGACCCCGCAGTGCGGGAGCCTACGGCACTGGGTACGCCCTTTAAAAAACAAGTCAACAAAACTGAAAGAAAAAGGCAGAAAAAAATTCTGGGTCCTCGTCAATCCTTGTAGTAAACTGTGGATGTGGATGATAAATATAAATAAGGAATATCTAAGTAGGCAACATATCATGTGCAACCCAGCTTCTTGTGCAACCTATGCAACCACCAATTAAGGCCACAGGATCTAGATCCAACGTCTGAGGGTTTTTTCACTTAAACCCCTCCACCTGTGGGGTTTAAATCTAACCCGTGTGTATTTAGGTGGAGGGGTTTAAGTGAAAAAAAACTCAGACGTTGGATCTAGATCATGTGGCCTTAATTGGTGGTTGCATAGGTTGCACGAAGCTGAGTTGCACATGATATGTTGCCATCTAAGTAAGCTAAACAATATGCAGGCTCATTTCACACAACAAGGAAAAAGACAGAGAATAGAAGTACCGAGGGAAGCAGAGAAACTTGAAACTGGTACTAAAAACTAAATATCAGCATCATCAAAATTAAGGGAATATGTTAGGACCAAACTAATATTATCCAACAACGAGAGCACCTTAAATCACACCTTTTTTTATGAATGGACAAAAAATAACAACGAGAGCACCTATTTGATGTCTGAGAATAGTGCGACAAAAGTCCCAAACAAGCGCACTGATCTGATAGATTTTCAACAATAGTGAACTCATACACTGAACTAAACCCTATGAAGCAACATCTAACTGAAATGAACTGCACACTCATAGACTGAACAAAATTGGACCAAAGGAAAAGAAGTGTAAACTAACCATCTGAAGGCCGGAGCAGGTACTGCATATGTTTATCCATCATCAGCACTGAAGAAACATGAACGCCATCTTCTGCTGCTGCATCTGAAGAAACATAAACGCCATCTGTTATGCATGCAAACAAGCATGAACAACATATGCTAGCTGTAACATCACCTAGCACTCCACAGTGAGTACCTCTGAACAACTGGAGGAGACCCATGGTCCTCGCGCAGAGAAGGCACCATTACGTGCTCCTTCATGGATCTGAGCCGAAAACGAAGAATAACCGGATCATACACTCGAATCATCAAATAGAGGGAGAAGAAGATGGTGCAAATGAGGAGAAGGAGAAGGGGATCGATCTGGAGGAGGGTCACCTGACCGGATCTGCCAGCAGTGTTGGAGGAGCACACGAGGCTGCTAATGACGGGACGGAAATGGCTATGACCCTCGGGAAGATCCTGGCGGCGGCGACCTGATGGAGAGAGGGGAGGATGGCGGTGCCGGTTGGACCCGCAGGGAACGCGAGGCAAGGTGCGGATTGGACGGCCGCCGCAGGTGCGGCGAGATCGACAGTGCTGAGACTGGCAACAGTCGTCGGTGCGGAGCCTCAACGGCCAGTAGCGACGGTATCGAGAGGACCCTTGATGGCGGCGAAGCAAGATTACAGGAGGACGGCGGCGGCGAGTAGAGCTCGAGCCTCAACCGTGCAGACTCCCACTCCCACGACCCACGACCAATCATCAATCAAGATTTTAATAAATGAAAAAAAAAAAGAGGAATATGTGTGGAGCGGAGGAGCGGATGGGTTGGTACGGGAGAAAAAAGAAAACCAGCGAGGCTGGGCGCGTCGGGTCAGGTTGGCGCGTCGGAATGGCTCGGTACTGAATATTAATCTATATATATAGAGAGAGAGATTGTTGAATCTATATATTTTCACATAAAGTTATTTGGAAATACAAGTGTTGTAATTATTTACAAGTGTTGAATCTCTCTCTATATATATATTCACATAAAGTTATTTGGAATGGCTCGGGAGAAAAAGTATCAAATATTTATATTGCATAAAATAATTATTAAAATTCATTAACCTAGTCATTTATCACAATTTAAACCCTACACAGATTTGCTAAACAGAACCTAGGGTATTTAATAATTTTCATAGATAGATCTCTGCTACAGAAATCTAACAAAACAGGTTTCACATTTTTCAGAGCTGTAAATAATTAATTATGCATTTCCCAAATTTCAGCCTTCAACAAGATTAAATAAATATGCATAGAAAACTGATATAATAAATCATGCAAAATACACCAAACTGTAGATCTGGATAAAAGAAACCTAACAAAACCAGTTTGGCATTTTTAGCATTTTTCTGTGATTTGATATGGATTTTACAAGATTAAACCGAAATAAAAGAAATCATTATCTTTTTCAGATCAACCCTAAAACGCTACGCGCACCCGGGAACACACACAGACACACGCAACGGCGGCCGACAGGTGGGGCCTCGGGCCCACACGTCGGCCGCACACACACCCGGTGCACACGGCGGCGGCTCTGCTCGTCATCGGCGAGGTCTCTGGCGACGGCGAGGACATCACCGGCTTCGCCTCGGCGTGACGAAGCCGACCGCGGCCTCTGGCTTGGTGAGCGCATGCTCGGAACGAGCTCCCCGCCGGTCATGGCGGCACGGCGGCGGCTGCTCGCGACGGTAGCACGGCTCCCGCGGCGCATCGGCGAAGCACGACGAGCAGCAAGCGAGGTCAGGGGAGGGAGAGGCGGCGCTCGGAGCCGAGCTCGACTGCCACAACGCGGCGGCGTTCGATTCGCGCTGGTCGGTGTCTTACCGAGGCAGTAAAGCTGCGTCGCGGAGGCGGGATGGCGAGGCGAAGCTTTGGGTGCGCGCGGTGGTCGACGGCGTATAGCGGAGTGGCGAGAACGGCGCGACAAACGTCGGTGTCCGTGGCCCTGCTGCGCTGCTGCTGGGCGAGGGAGAGAGCAAGAGAGAGCGAGAGTGAGGGAGCTAGGGCAGAGCGGGGTTTTGGGCGCGGGGTCGGGACGGCCACCGCCCCCGCCGACCGTATGCCGGCGGCCACGTGGCGCGCGCGGGCTAGCGAGCGGTGTGGCGCGGCGCAGGCGGCGCGTTCGCGCTCGGCGTGCGGGACGCAGGCGCGGTGCGGCGTGGGCCGGCTTCGGCCGTTGGGCCAGAAGTGAGGAGCCGGCCCACGAGGTGAGATCCCCTTTTTTCTTTTTTGTTTTTCAATTTTTTTCAGATTTGATTCAAACCCAATTTTGACCAATTTAAAATATTTTTTAAGTTTTGGTGAGAACATCAAAGTTGCTCAGAAATTTAAACTGCACAAGATTGCTTTAACCAACATAACCAAATTATGTTTACTTTTTAAATTAGAAACTCAAACTCAAATTAAAGCCTAAAGGTTATTATTTTAATTAAAGCTAAATCAATTCAAATTTTAGGAAATTAAACTAATTTTCATATCTCAAATAAAGCATGATATTCTAGGTTGCAATTAAGATGATGGTTCAAGATTAAACATATTAAACAATCAAAGATTAAAGCAAAGGAATAACACATGAAATGATGATGCTATGCATGAATGCTTCATGTGATGAATGCTTTAGGTTTAATTAAGAATGATTTAATTATGCTTAACACTCGAGGTGTTACAATGACGACTATTTGATGGGGATGGACCAGATCGAGTTGCAGATGAATAGTTTAGGCACTAAACTGGATATTTTAAAAGTTGGAGGACCAAAGTGAGCCTCCGGTAATAGTTGGAGGACCAAAATGACTATTTCACCTATTATTAAATATTAATTAATACTGTAGAAAAGAATCGAGGAAGACCGAGAAGCTTCAGAGTGCAGCAGGGCAGCAATGGCAAATTGGAAATGGGGACCGGGGTTGGAGCCATGTGCCTGCATGCATGCATGTTGCCTTCAGCCTGCTTCTTTTCTCGCGTGCGGCATAAATACACATACACTATACTAGTAGCTAGTAGTCTTCCGCTCATGCATGCATGGTCGCATGGATCAATGTAACCACCCACCCGAATCTCAAAAAAAAAATAAAAAATGTAACCACCCACTCACGTTACAAATTATAGTTCATTTGACTTTTTCAACACTAAGTTTGATCGTTCGTCTTATTCAAATTTTTATGTAAAACATCTTTTTTTTTGGTGTGGCTTACTTATTTAATAAATAGTTTACATGAATGACTTAAATTTGACTATGTTTACACAAATTTTTTAAATAAGATGGGTGATCAAAGTTGGAGTCAAAAAAGTCAAACGAATTATAAATTAAAACGGAGGGAGTACTAATTTCACGGGCGCACGGCTAAATTATCGATTCTTCTACTCTAAGATGATATACACAATCTACATTTACGTTAAAACGCATGCAGAAGGTTGCTAGTTCTCGGCGACCGTACCAAACAGGACCAATGTCTTTCTATTATCATCTGGTTATGTTTTATTTATTTATTTATTATTTTATTGTTATTATTATTCTATGATGTATGGTTGATGGCGAGCAGGAAGCGTTCCGGCGTGGGCCACGACGAGCCTCCGCCGACAATTAATCAACTCCATCCAGCATATAAATGCATCATGCATTTTTCGTGTGCACGTATTTTGATAGAAAAACCAAGAGTTATATATATCAACGTGTCCTCTAACTTATTTATCGTAAATCAACTTGTCCCCCAACGACTAATTCAAGACATAACTCTAGTAGTACTTCTCCTGATTTTGTCCGCCATTTTAGGCTAACTTCTTCTTAGGGTCTGTTCAGCTGATCGTTTCTGTGGCTCATACTATTTTTGACTATTTTATTGTAAGATAAAAATATTATACGATAACTGATAAGCCAAGTGAACTAGCAACTACGGTTCTGAAGCTACTAGAATTATGTTGTTCCCTGTAGAGGATGAGTACGTTTGTCATGACTAATAAGGCAAGCAAACTAGCAATTGCGCTTCTAGAATTATACTGTTCCCTGTCGAGAATGATGAGTACGTTTGTGTGTTACCGTACCAGTAGATTGGTAATTCTATTGTTATCCTCAACTTTTCTTAGCCCAACGGTCTAGCTCTATGCTTAATTGGAGCCAGAACCGAAAGAAAACATTGTTTCTTCATCTATGGATAACTCGTTCACTTTGTGTTGTTGGTTGCTATATCCTCGTCCTTTGCTTCTCATTTACTAATGCTGGTCATCAAGTGGCGGGGGGCGAGGGGGGACACTGCTGTGGCCCACATCTCAGTCCCTCCAACACGAAAGCTTACCCTCGTCACTTGACTCTGCTGGGCCCACTGTGAAGATTTGCTGCCCTTGTAATTAAGGGGTGTTTGGATCCCTTGGCAAATTGGTAAAAGAGTAAAATAATTAATATTTTTAGCAAATAAATCCAAACATGACAAAAAATGGCAAAAGAGCAAAAAATTATTATTTGCCACTTTGGAGTGGCAAATAAAGACAAATAGAAAATCTTTCCACTCATACTCCTCTCTCTTATGTATAATATGTGAATGCGTGTAATTATTAGGGGTACAATTGTCTTTGTATGTGTCATTTGTCATTTTCTATTTACTATTTGTCAAGGGATCTAAATACCCTTAACTAGCAAAAGATTTGTCAAATTCATTTCTCAGAGGATCCAAACACTCCTAAGCTAACCTAGACACCACAGGCCTACTGTGACTGTGTACCTGCCTTTGCTTAGAGGAGACGAGAAATCACGAATTAACGATACAAAGGTACAGAGCTGGCGTCACGCCTTTGCAGAGCGACACTGTAGTCCAGTTCAAACTTGTTCGGTTTTTACAGCGCACGGTGCACGCTGCCGTGAACGGGGAAAAGGTACTTATGCTGCAGTAAAAAGGCGCCGTTTGTGAGCAAGCGGAGTGACCAACAGACAGGCCTGTCAAGCGAGGAGGGCAAAGCGCAGCAGCGCAGGTGTAGTAAAACCCTGCTGTAAAAAAAGCGAGGCTACCCACCAGGGCCAGGCTTTTCCCTCTTTTCTTTTTTACATAGAAAAATATTATTATTATTACTGCCTCAGCCCACACAGGTCACACACACTGGGCAGAGCCTGACAAGCCCGAAGCGCGCGTGCCGGCTTCGCACTCCCCGAGTGGGCCCACAGGCGCCGCACGCGCGGTGGCCCGCACGTCGGCGGCTGGCGGCAACGGAACGCGGGGGACCGTACGGGGTACGGCCGCTCCCGCGCCCGCCTCGTGAGGACGGACAGCAGGACGCCCGGCGTCGTTGCCGCCGTGCACCGGGTCCATCCAGGCGCAGGACCACAGCAACGAACAGCGCCAAGAACAGAACGCCGCGGGCCCCGACGACGGCGAGGCGAGCAGGGGGGCACCCCCGTCATTCCGCCGCTGATTTGAGCGCGCGGCCCCCACCCCCACCCGCGCGGGGCCCTCCCACCACCAGCAGCACCACGTAGACCGGGCCTCTCGTACGCCCTGGCGGACCCCCACCCGCCGTGTCCCCGTCTTCGCTACGGACGTGGGCCCCACCGCGCGGTTCAATCAGTCGGGAAAGCGTAGCGCAATGCCGCGCCACTCCCACTCCCGTTGCGCGGCTAGGCCAACTCATCCGGCCCGGTCCGGCCGGCGCACGTCTCTCTGTTTTGGTTCGCATATCCGCGGCTTTCGGATCCAGCGGTTTTGGTTTTGGTGTTAGTTTTTTGCCCACAGTTTTCGGGTTCGGGATTTCGAAACCGATCAGGTTCAGTTTCGGGTTTGGTTTTCCACCCATAAATATCCAATGAATATCCGAAATAAATTATTTAGAATTAAAATTCATATCTTATAATATGTTAATAATAATTTGTTTACTTAGATTATTAAATTTATTCAAAGTTAACTCATGAAAATATTTATTATTTGTTGTCTCTTGTTTATACATATGAAATGTGTATATATATTTGCGGGTTTCGGGTATCCGCAGGTTTGGTTTTGGTGATAAATTTTCACCCGAATCGATTTCGGTTTTGGCTTTGGTTTCGGGTTTCGACTTCGGGTGCACGGAGACTCCACCCGATCCGAACCCGACCCGTTGCCATCCTCCGTCCTCCGCTCCTCCTGTCTCGACTCCGACCGCTGCTACAGTATATACTAGGGCCGTCTGCTTGCTTCGGCAGAACAGTGCAGTGCTTGCCAGGCCACTGCTGCTGCGAGCCCCAGCCCCTGTTCCATCGTCTCTCTCTCTTCACCTCCGTTGCGAGCTGCTACTGCCGCTGCTGTTCCACGTCTCTATCTCCGCTTTAAGGCTGTCACCT
>CM039139.1:30153992-30174678 GCA_022036555.1 Microstegium vimineum | reverse complement strand
GGGAAAGGGATTTTGGGGAGGAAGGTTGACCGGGCGGTGGGGATGCCAGCGGGCGGTTTAGGGGGTCTGGCAGCGGTGGACGGCGACCGGGCCAGGTCGGGGCGGGGGCGCCATGGCCGGCGGCGGGAGGGGGAGGGTAAGAAGGTGGCGCCACGGCAAGCTAGGGTTTCGCCAGAGCTCCATGGCCGCGCCCGCGACCATGGAGCTCCGGCGAAACACTAGGTCGCCGCGGCGGGGCAGCGGGGGCGTCCGCGGTCATGGAGCTCCGGCGAAACCCTAGGTCGCCGCGGCGGGGGTGAAGGCGTCGGAGTTGACGACGACGATCGGGCATGCGTGCACACGGCCGTGCGTGCGTTAGTCGCGTCCTAAACTTTATCAAATTGGTACATAGCGGTAGAAATTTTGCTTCTAAGGGTGTGGGTGCGTATGCACCGTAATTATGATCCTGGTTGTTAGAATTTATCAGCTGTAGAAATCATTAAGCGAACAATCTCCATATACTTACCTCCTCTTGTAATAACTAATGCTAACAACGAGAAATAAACAAAACCAAGAACAATCTTCATATACTTACCATGCGGATATAACTAGGCCATTATACTAGTGAAAGTTTTTACAGACGTAACACTACTAGTGTTTAGCCGTCCGTCGTTTGCATTACATTTCTTACTCTAACAGGTTGAGAGGGCAAAATGTAGGTTCTTGAACCTTGTAAGAAAGCGTGGAGATCTAAATCCCTAGTGACCCAATTATCGTCACTTGGGCTTTGCCCTGCTCTTCTCTCTTCTCCTTATTCAACGTAATTGATACTTCCTCATATCGTTTTTTTAATAACGAGTGTAAAACTTATTAACATAAGAGGAGGTGAACCAAATGTCAACATAGGGCGTGATTGGTTGCTCAAAGCCCAGCCATCCGGGATGGAGGCACTATCCAGGCTGATTGCAGCCCATCTCACATGGTTCACCCTAGTGTGATTGGTTGCACTTGACCATTACATACTGGATGACTTCCATCTTGTTTGGTTGCCAACATAGATCATTTACTTGTACAGAAGCATGCAACCAGGTTTGATTGGTTGCACTAGACAACAACAAGTATGGAAACAAAGAATCAGTTTGGTGAGCTTACCACCCTCATGCGAAACACAAGCAACTAGATATGTTTTTGCCTCAATTAAATATGCCTCTTCATTGACAATGACCTTGGAGCATATAATGACTAAAATCAACCCATCAGTCCGAACACACAGTACTGAACTTGCCTTGCGGTCACAGCACCTCACAAGGTCACAATGACCTTGAGCATCTAATGACAAAATAAACCCATAATTCCGAACATCCAGTACTCAACTTGCCTTGCGGTCACAGTACCTCACAAGGTCACAATAACCTTGGAGCATCTAATGACAAATTAAAAGCATAAGTCCTCGCATAAAGTACTCCACAATATTAGGGTCACAGTACCTCACAAGGTCAATGACATTACAAGTTTGCATGGCACTTCTTAATCATCACATGAAGTTGTAGCAACGAGTAAGAACAAACCAGAGCAGCACGACCAACAAGAAAAACTGCACCAAAGCAATAACCAATAACACAGGTGTCTTTGTGACAACCTTAGAAGGAGGCTTAATGACAGCTTTTTTTTTTCTTCATAGCCACTGAACTCCAAGAATGATGCTACTTGCTTCTTCTTTGCTAGGGAAGCTCTTGTAGCAGCAGTTTGGAAAGCCAGTTACCTGGGCATGGCATCTAGCCCAGGTAGCATACACCCCAGGAAGCCGCCCTCGATACACAACATACCAGGTCATTTGCCCTTCCAAACATCAAAGACAAAGAACAATTAGAAGGTCGACAAATAAAATAGTGTTGACAGATTGGCCTCAGAATTCATATATTTCTCATCTAACCTTGAGCTTGGAGCATAAGAAACAAAGAATAAGAAGAACCAATAACTCAGCAAACAGAGAAGTCAGCAAACCAGAACACCAAATCAAGAACAACTATAGTCCCAGTACCTCACAAGCTCAAGGTGATCATGTAGCTGTAACCAAGTGTCCATTGTACTTATGTTTTCATCATTGGCCCAACAACAACAATATGAAAGTTTAATTCCAAGTATGAACCTTACCATCCTTACCAACTCGGTAGTATCAACCTTACCATCCTTACCAAATCAGATGAAACTGAGCAAATAGCAATACTGGAAACAGCAGGACTGACACAAATAAAAAACACCAATACTGGTAACATGACCATATGCAATAAAACAGCAGGACCAGATTCAAATGGTTCAAAGTTTACAGGAAATAGATCACTCAGCCTCACATCCATCACCATGTTTCCTATGCTATACAAAAAAGTACCAAGAGCCTTTCACATGGCTTCAAATTGGGTCTACCGGCACCAATACTGGTTACAGGAACCGCACCAAAGTGAACTATAGCATAAGACAGTTAGCATGGCTATGTGCAAAAGTGGAGAGGCAAGAACAGATGCACCTAAGGAAAGCAGGAAGTGCTTAGGTAGGTCCTAAGACACAAGACCCTATGTGCCTCTGACATTTGAACAAAGCACAACCCCTCTGCTTTGTTCTTCAGTAGATAGACCAGAGCATGCATCAAAGCTTCCTGCTCAAACCCAGGGATATTCATCACACACCCATACAGGTCCTCATGGACCTCATTGTGCTGAGGAGCCTTTAAGGCATCTGCAACAGACTTAACAACCTCAGTCATACCATTCATGAGTTCAACTTCCTGGGTGCTAAGCCTCCTCCTCTTCCCCCCTCTGCCCTCATTGTCCTTCTCATCAGAAGGCTTATCGGTTCCCTTCCCAGAGTCAGCCTCAGTCCCACCCAACTCAGTAATCTCCTCCTTACCATCTAAGTCACCTTGGGTAAGATCAACAGGTGTCCCCAAGGGCTCATTTGACCCCATAGCAAGCCTGCCTGTGGCCTGACTCCCACCAAATATGGCTTCCATCTAAACATAGTTCTCTAGAGGTGTGTTCAAGAACTTAGCATCACCTGGGTGATCCTAGTTAGTCCAAACATATAGTGTTATTAGACAAAGGGAGGCAGAAAAGGAAAGTTGCACAAGATGAAAAGAATGTGTTTGCTCCTAACCTTAGTATGACCAAGGAGGTGCTCATCATCAAGCACTATCATGTGATGGTCCTCATCCCACAGAGCAACACTCAAATCTTTGAGTCTAACAATCTTAACCCACCTAGTCCTCCATTTGCGCAGGTGGTTGTAAATCTGTTGTGTGGTCACATTGACCTCAGCAAACTCAGAAACCATACAAGCAACCTGCCTAACATGGACCTCCTTGAAACCTTTGTCAATTTTCACCCCCTGCCCAACCAAATCATGGAACCTCCTAAGAATGAACCCAGACTGGACAAGAGTCCAGTGCATTGGGCCATTTGGTAGAGGGGCAGCAGGAATGCCATCCTCAGCAGGCAGTACCCCACCATCCTCAATGTTCACAAACTGATCACCCAAGTTCTTCATTGCCTATCCACAACCATGCAACAATTTAAGAAAGGAAGGTCCAATAAACCATGGTAAGAAGATAAAAATACACAGACAGAAAGACAATTAAAGCCATTGAATAGAAAGACCACATCATTGCAAAGTGTCATAGGCCTCAGAAATTATTACAATTTTCATCAGTGTTCACTCAGTACACATACCACAAATGCAAATAGAGTACATAAAGATGGTCTACACTCTAGAACTGCCCCTATGTTGCCACATTTGGGCAGCCCATGACTCCCTTTGTGCAACCCAGGAGGTATTATCAGAGGCATGATCTCCCTCTGTGCCACTGTCAGTACTATTAGGTGTCCAGGAAGATTCAGCAGACAAATGTTCATCCTCACCATGCCTCAGGATCCAATTATGGAGAATACAACAGGCAAGAACAAGCTTAACTTGGGTCTTGTATGGGTGGAAGGGTTTATTGTACAGAATTCTGAACCTATTCTTCAAAGCCCCAAAAGCCCTCTCTACTGTCACCCTAAGAGAGGGATGCCTCAAATTGAATAGCTCCCTTTGGTTTTGAGGTCTGTTGGAACCAAACTCCCTCAAATGGTACCTAGTACCACGAAATGGTGGCAAGAAGCCAGGCCTGACTGCATATCCAACATCCACAAGATAGAATTTGCCTAAAATTTTAAGACAGAGACATGTTTTAGTAGTTTGACTATGTAACATTTGTGCATTACACATGTGTGGGTTGGAGGATACCTGGTGGGA
This sequence comes from Microstegium vimineum, assembly GCA_022036555.1. Taxonomy (NCBI): domain Eukaryota; kingdom Viridiplantae; phylum Streptophyta; class Magnoliopsida; order Poales; family Poaceae; genus Microstegium; species Microstegium vimineum. The sequence goes on along the minus strand of CM039139.1, from coordinate 30,170,412 downwards.
CTCTAAGGCCATCAGTTCTTTCCAAAGCATCAGATAAGATAAGAGCATCATGTGCAGATCCCTCCCATCCAGCTAGAACATAGGTGAATCTTAGATCAAAGTCCACTGCTGCTAACACATTTTGTGTGATGGTGTGCTTCCTGCCTCTAAAGGCAGGTTGCATCTTCACAGGCACTCTAGCTAAGACATGTGTCCCATCAATTGCACCTATGCAATCCTAGATATGCACAAAACATAATCGATAGTCAATATTGTGACTAAATATGATGGAGGTACCATATATTAGTTAGCCAATGCATGTGCACAAAATACTAACCTTAAAATAGGGGTACCATCTTCTGCTCCCAAGGATCCTAGGATGGACACTAGTAGCAGGAGGGACAATCAACTAATTTCTCAGTTCCCCAACTGCATACAACACCCTCTGGAAAAACCTACTAATAGTTTCTCCTGACCTCCTAAAACTAAGGTCAACAACCCTAAATCTCTCATTGTGCACAACAACATGCAAGAACATTGCAACATGTTCTTCAACAGATGCATGCACACTATCAGTAACCAACTCTCTACTACGAAAAAGGTCACACAGTTGGAAAAAAGGACCTCTCTTCATCCTAAGCAGGTTGACACATTGAACATCATCAGACTCATAAATATATCTCAGATTGTTCATCCTCTGTTGGTCCCTCTCTACCATTGGGCCATAAGTCACTGAGCGAGCATCTTCAACTCGTCTCCTAAACCACATGAAAAACCAAGCTGCCACCGACACTACCACAACTGCTGCTGCCCTGTGCCTACCCTGGAAGTCCATGTCTACCAACAATATGTACACAAAAATTAGATAGGAGCCATGCATTATGTAGTGTGTACTGAGGAACAACACAAGCTTCAAACCTAACCCTACCATAGGGTGCTCCTCCAGCGCCTAGGATAACAAAAATCGACATCATTGACCTAGGCACTAAGCTCAGAAAGTCGATATAAGCATCATCATGTGCAAGATCTACAAGAAATCACATTTGCACAGCCAAATAGACATGGCTAGGCTCAGATCTGACCACGCAATTAGAGGAAAAACAAAACAAAAGTAGTAGATCTGCACTATCAACTCACGAATCTGAGTAAAGAACGAAACCCAATAGTTCATGGCTTATAGGCGCAAGTACAAAAGGTCACAAACAAAATCACAGCACAGAGAGGAAGAGGAAATAGGCGCAAGAGGGGTATACCAGCTCACCGAAGGACCACCACGACTCGGTCGTGGAGATCCAAGGAGATCAACCGAGGTCGAGGGGGAGGAAGAGGAAAGGGCGCACCAGAGAGAGGAGGAAGGAGAGGCGCGAAATGGGGGCGGTAACCCTAGCCGCGACCCGTGCGCGCCCTTTTATCGCCCGCACGGAGCCATCTCCCGCGCTGAGCGAAACCCTTCCTGCCAAGCATCGAGCGGGCCTGCATCGCGAGCGAAGCTCGATTCCAGAAGACGGAGGCGTCCAGGACGGCGGAGGGGAGAGGAATGAGGTGAGACAGGCAAAAGGTGCGAGCAGGGCAACCAAACAAGGCCACATTGCACCGAGCGGTGCGGGACGGGCCTTAAGACGGCCTGGTGCGGGCTACCAATCACGCCCATAGAGACTACATTTCATTACAAAAGCACCATCTGTTGTCTTTCGAATTCACACACAATGTTACCATCGTGGCACGTCATCGTCAATCCATCGTGCAACTTTTTCGTTGGACTATGTTTTTTGCCATGGTGGAAAAAAGGATAATATTTAGGATAAAAAGGAAACAATGAATGACTATGTACACAACAATAATAAATAGACATAAAAAAGAAAGGTACCAAAGAGAAATGCCTAGCACAAGACCGATGTAGGATTTTTTACGTCTTGTTCGAATGTCGGAGGCATATGAACCAAGATGCCAAACTAATACAGGTACGGAATGTTTTCAGAAAAGAGAACCATATATGGTTTGTTTGAATGTACATGTATTTAACTTGAATTACATGTGTTGGAATGGATTAGAGTAGATATTAGTTTAAATACACTTCAACAAAATTTAGTTGAAGAGAGATACATACGCATCTAAACAAGACGAGACTAATCCACGAAGAAAATGTAAACTTTGCAACTGATGTTAACCCCCAACCCCATATACTAAGGTTAACCCCCAACCCCATATACTAAGGAATCTTACGATACAATGCACATGCACATGATAAAAAATGTTGGACACAAGCTCGGAAGGTCCTAAAACTAATGCATTGCTTTTATAAATCATACATTTCTTGTTTTTATAATACACTCAGAGCAAAGTTGGTCGTTTTATTTATCAAAAAAAAAAAACTCATTTTGCTAGCTTGCTCGGCTCGTGAATTAGACTGCTCCGCCAGCGCCCGTGGTCACGCCTGGTTAATCTCCGGGGGACGGGCGAGCAAGGACTGGACCCCAACCCCATCGTCGTGGGCGGGGCAGGGCAGCCTGGAGCCCATCGATTTCGCCGACCGGCGCCTCGTTCGCATCGCCCCCCTCCCTCGCAGGCCGCCACACGCTATAAACAAGACTAGACCCGCACCGTGGATGCGGCACCGCCTGCTCCGCCGCGCGATGCCGCTCCCTCCTCCGCCTCCTGCTCCCCGGACGCCGGGGGTCGCTGGCGCCCGCCTCTTCTCTTCCCTCCCGCCGCCGCCGCCGCTCCAGTCTCGAAGGTACCCACCCGCCCACACTCTTCTGATCCTGTGATTGTTTGGCACAGCAACGGCTTCCAGCGCAACATGGCCGTAGATTCGTTCAGGGTATCGGCATGGGAATGGAGAAATATGTCTCGTGGGGTTGTTGGGGGTCTGGATTCAGGCAGGCAGGCACTCTACTTTCGTAGAGGATGCAACAGGTGCTCCTGTGATCCACGGAGTAGGGGAATGGACCATAAGTTCCACCCCTTTCCATTTTCGTGTGATTTCCACTTGGTCTATATAAACGAGTAGACAACGCGGTCGAGATGAACCAACTATTCAATGGTTCAGTGTTCCCCACTTGTGGATTCTGAGTTTGTTTCCAGCTCCCAGAATCGGCTGCCTTGTTTTGCTGAGTTATCGCCCTTACCTTTTGCCAGTGCAAGCCGTTTGGCTTCTGCAGTTTGCTGCCAGGATGAATCTGAATATTTTGCTTCCTAGCATTGACATTTGGAAGGCGGTATACAGTTGGCATTGTTACAAAAGGGGAATTCGATGATGCCAAATGACTAAAGCTGAGTCTTTAGGACTCTTTCTAGCGTTTCCCTTCGAAACATCTTTCAGATTAATGGATTAGAACCATCTCATGCTTTCCACCTGACTGTTTGTTATGTTCTCTTTTTTTTTCCTGCATTGTTGTCCCTCCTGCAATTAGCTGGAGTGTGCTTAGTCGATGCCACAATTGCCAGAGTATACCTAACCTTCTGCATCTTGGATTGTGCACATTTCTCCATCAAATTATGCTGCTAACTAGTTGTAAGATAAACAATGTGCCTACATTTTCAAGACCAAATAGTTACCAAAAGTACACATTTGTTGGCATAAACAAATAAAAGCAAAAATTAGTTAGGGATGGTATTGGTTGACATTATTCTCTGAGTTGGGCTAAATGCTGGAATTTACAAGAATATATTTCATGCGCTTTGCACTTAAAAACAGTTAATTATCTTTTTGTTGTAATTGCGATGTGGCGCATCAAGGCACTGAGTACACTAACTATGACTTAATTTGTCGCAGAGAGGTGCATGTTTGGTATCTTTTGCCTGATGAGTTGAATGATGCCTCCCTACTGAAGTTGTACACGGAGCTCCTTTCCCCTTCTGAAAGGAAGACTGCGTTGTCTATGAATGGGGAAAAGTTGCAGAAAGGTGCTGTGCTGTCCCGTGCACTGGTGCGCACCACCCTCTCGAGATGTACGAAACAATCTACCACTTATTGAATTTAATGTTGCATCTCATTTTAAATAAATAAACTACTAGATTTACTGCATAGCAGTTATGATAAAAGGATATAAAAAATTTCCCATGGTGGTAGCACCAGTGTTCAGTAAATCTTGGGCTATGCTATTGTGAACTTGTTATTCATAATGACATGGAAAACTATCTGTCTTTTGGTGTGTGTGTTCGATGTACTATTTCCTGAAAGGAAAAAGTCCTAATTACTCCCTCCACACAGGAAAGTTGTCCAGATAACCCCCTAAAGTATTTTTTGTGTTTAACTTACCCATCTGGGTACTTCAGTTGGTTCAAGCCACCCCTTAATAAGATTTGTATGTCTTGTTTTTCCATGTACAAGTTGACTTTTAAGTTCAAATTTTGTATAGTGATAGAGAACATAGTAACATATGTTAGAAAAAATTAAATTTTAAATCTAAACTTCAACTTGTACATGGAGAAACAAAATACAAATCTATTAAGGGGTGAGTTTGACCAACTGAAATATCTGGAGGGTCACTTGAACACAAAATTAGCTTAGGGGGTTAGCTGGACAATGTTCCTGTGTGTGGGGAGAAATGCAAATTTCATTCGTTCTCTAATTCATATACCAACTTTCCAGAATAAAACAAACAAGGCAGTGCATCAAATTAGCAGCCCTAAAAATAGTGGATTGAGCACTACCATTCTGCCATTAAACCCGTTGTAACATGTCCTTAGACGTGAGAAGGTGTGGCGGCTATGGAGGGCAGCGGCTAGGGTTTTAGTGGGGGCTGGGGCGTCGGTACAGGAGGGAAGCGACGGTAGGGAGAGAGAGAGGTGCAGGGAGAGGGGTAGAGGGAGAGCAATAGCTCTATTCTTCCTTGATTAGATTGATTACATCCTCCCTATATTTATAGTCCCTACAGGACTTGTATTCCAAGCAACTAAGAGAGGTATCCTTATAGATTGTATCCTCTTTCCAATTATAATCCTTTCCCTATTCTAACTATCCTTTCCTTTATTCAATTCCCCTTCCTAACAAACCAATCCTAATCCTTTCCTTATTCTATTCTTTCCTTTACTGTAATTTGACGACCATATTGGAGGAGGAGGGCAGCAGCCCCCTTCCTGGTGTCCCTAGACCCCCCTTATGGGTCTCCATGGGGTCGGGATGGGCTTGGCCCATGAGTTGGGGAATGAGTCCCTCTCATTAGGCGCGTGACACCCGCCTCATGGAATTTTCAATGCACTCAGTGTTTGAGCTTGGGACTTTATCTTATTAGTAGTATGGTCTTGCTAGTTGTTACTATTGTTCTGTATAGTCTATATCATTATAGGATTAATGATATGGTTTCTGCTGATTTGTTTTGACTAGACTAGATACAGATTGCAAAGTTGATCCAAGATCATTTGAGTTTAAGAAAAACAAGTTTGGGAAACCTGAGGTAAGAGATTAGAAGCTAAGCTTTACAATACATTTTTTCTGCAGTCTTAAGCTCAATTTGCTTTTGTTTGTTGCCATGCTTAAACAGATACTGTGGCGATATGATGACAGCAGGATGGAATGGCCTTTGCATTTCAATATTTCACACACATCTTCTTTGATTGTCTGTGGCATAACCATGGATACTCCTGTATGTTCCTTTTTATTATTGGCTTCTAAATTAGAGAACCAGAAATGTTCATACTTCTGTTGTGGAACTAATGCAATCAATATTACTGTTTTTTCTTTGTCTATCTCAGATTGGCATTGACGTTGAAGACAAGAAACGAAAGACAGCAAAAAATATTTTATCTCTTGCTCGCCGTTATTTCACGCCATCTGAAATTGATTATCTAGCTAAAATTCCAGATCTTGATGGTCAGCAACAGGAGTTCATAAAACTATGGACTCTTAAAGTTAGTGAACTTTCTTAAGCAATTGATTTGTGTTTTTCCACTTTTTGTATTATCATTATTTAGAACACTGATCACTAGTACTTTTCTTATGCAAAGTTTAAGATTCTTAACTGAACTAATCACCTACCACTTAAAGCGTACTAGGACCAAGGAGACATGAGGGAAGGGCATTTCACGAGTTATTTATGAAGGATCACACCTTACCTACACCTTTGATCTAATTCATTTAAGGGAACCTTCATTTAAATGCTCATCAGATTTCTTAGTCAACATTTCCTTCCTAAATCAGAGACTTACAAGTTGCAATAGCAATTGTACTTACATGTATCATTGGTGTCTTTAATTTTGTAGGAAGCATATGTAAAAGCTCTTGGAAGGGGGTTTTCAGGCGCTCCTTTCAACAAATTCTCGATCATATTGGCAGCAAATAACAGAATCAAAATTTCTGTGGTATGCTGTTTTCCCTCTTTGCACTCATGCTTGACATCTTTGATGTGTGTGCGTATCAACCAATATTGTTTACCTTTGGCCTGAAGGGGATTCTTGTACTACTTGCATGTATGGAATTGATCAGTATAATTTCGTTTGACTGGTCCCCAAGTACTAACAAATTTCTATGGATTCCTTTTTACTCTTGGTTACACAAAAAAACCTCATCTCTGGATCCTTTGTGTGTGCTTGTCTTTTTTCCTGACTGTTGGTTGGTGTTGTACAATTTTCGAAGCAAAAGTATCATGTTCTTATGTAGCCACACTTACAAGCTCAACTGCTCCAAAAACGCAACTTAATTAAGTCTTGTTGCCTACGAAAGCAAGAAAAAAAAATCTGATTTGTCTTCAATCCTTTGGAGTTTTCAGGCACCAAAAGTATCAAGTGATTCTGACTCTAGCTGTGACTGTCTGTCCGAGAATTGGCAATTTGCACTTGCTGAGTTAAATAGCTCTCATTGCATGGCAATCTGTATAGAGGATGACTCAGCAAATTCAGGTTTGTAATTGAAATATTTCGTTTTGCAGACAGATTGCTCTGTTATCATGTTCTTTCAGTCACACATTGTTTACATGTTGCAGATTCTGAAAATGGTAGACTGCCACTAGGATTGAAAGTATGGAAGACCATTCCATTCGTTGAAGATATACTTGTTTCGGGAACAGAAGCTGTAAAACTTGTCAGTTGAGTATGTTAGAGGATCTGCTATTCGGCTAATGATTTCACCAGATGACATTGTGATACAACGAATATATTTGGACAAAGTATGCAGGGAGACTGAACATTCTTCGAGCATTGATCAACTGACCACTGATGTTGTGCTGTACTTAAGACTTTGGGAAATGCATCGACATACGCTTTGGAGTTCTGATATTCATGTAAGCTTATCGCGACACTGTTTTGAAATGAATAAAAAGGTTTTTTTGTGCAGCGATTTTGGACGTATTTTCTACTGATTGCTCCATGATGTCGGCGGCGGCATCTGACGGATCATTGGAAGAAACATCAATGCATGTGTATACTTCTGCCGGTGACATTGGAATTCGCTATATATCGTTGTTGATGTTGCGCACGATTCAAAGCTGCAGATGTTTATCATAGTGGTCAGAATATGCTGTGGAATAGGATTACAATTAGAATAATAGTAATATTTTGAAACAAGAATAATAGTAATATTACACTGCAGAATAATAAGAGTACTTTTTAGAGAACGAACAGTGTTTTCTTTTCATAACAAATTAGCACAAACATTCAACATAAGTCAATTTTTACAGAAACGAACAGCACACCTGAAAGAATATGCTTTGTGTTGGATACGCACAGTATTCTAAACTTGTCTGCGTATCTTTGTATGTATTATTGAGAAAAGAATAGAAAGGGGTGAGAACAACAATCGATCTATGACCATTTCCAAAAGATTCATGGGAATAATCCACCGGATTAAATCTCAATCATAGAAGGCCACTGGAACTCCGGAAGAAAGGGGGTGGGGCCGTGGGGGGCGGGGAGGAATTGTCACTACATACTAACTGGCACAAACCATGAACAGTGACAATATAGGAAAATATTGCTGGGAGTCTGGGACTCGTCCCTGTTCTGTGCCGTGTCAACTGCAACCTGCTGGCGCACAAGCAGGGACGCAGGCTGCAGCGGCGTAGTAGTCATGGCAAATGTGCTTGGCCATAAAAAACAGACGACCATCAGCGCCGAGTTCTCTTTCGAACTATGTTTGATCAAATGATGTAATTTCATGAACTATGTTTGCCTGCGGGCACTGATCAATCAATATACATGTGGGGATCCTCTCCCCCCGTGAACTTCAACATAAAAAGAAAAGAAAAGAAAATCTATCGTGCAGAATCATCTCGTTCGCCTGGAGAATATTGCTAACCAGCTAACATAGTCTTTCACAAGACATGGTTTTAGAATAAGGACTACTTAGGTCACACTTCTCCAATTCCCAGTCTTCTCAAACAGACGGGACACTCTGATTGACGACCAGGCAGGCATTCTAGGCAATGCCTTTCACATGAAGACATCCTTCAGATTTGAAAACTTAATATGCCAGGCCAATATACCCATTGACTACCTGCACATTATCCAAGCAAAACAAAAGTTGAATACACCAGAAAAAAAGTGTTCCGCAATATTTTACACTGTCATCAAAGATAAATTATTTCATGCTGCACTTTTCAAATTAACATTGTTGTTTTTTCTTGCCAAAAAAATCAACCTGGCAATGACCTAACATACAGAAATGTGCATCCCTATTGTTCAAGGACTAAGTTTCTTCTTTTATTCTCCCTGAACAACAAAATAGTGAATAGATTCTCCACTATTTACTGTTCAAACTCTGAAAATAAAGCAAGTAGCAATCCAGAGACCAGTACATACCTGGAAGGCGACAATTTTCCAAGCAATTTCCCAATTAATGAAACTAAAAAAAATCTCTAATGGCGCTTTATTTCATCCAGAACGTTCCCCACACTGGGTGATAATCTCGGAAGGTATTTGTATACCTGCAACATAGAAAAATAAATTAAGTATCTTGATCTTATTCAGATTACAATGTGAACTTCTAAACTCATATAAACTAATAATACCAGGAACACCGAACAATGTTTTATATCCATAAAAGCTGTAGCTAATAAAACCAAGCAGTCAATAGAAAATTGAATTTTATTTCCAACAAAAAGAAAGTTGCAGCTTACTCCTCTATAAAAAGGTGTCTGTCAAAATGTGTATTGAGAACATATAAAATTGTGAGTTAGGACCATAGGACAGAAAATTTCTTACAAAATTAAGAGGTTCCTTAAAAAAGCTATGCTACTTAACTTTTAAAAACTATTTTTTATCCATGTTAATTAGGCAAAAAAGGCATACCCAAAACTTTATGTACACATCCAAAGCAACTGGAAACAGACAAACAAAAAATGTGACCGCCGCTTCATCAGTTTCAAGCCCGTAATGCTCGAGAATAACTTCTACCAATGTATGCCAACCTGACTCTGAATGGTACCTGCATAAATGCAGCTAATGGGATTTTATAAAGTGAATAAAATTATTGTCTATAAACTACAGTTAACAACAAAAGAAGATGCACAAATAAAACGTTGTCTTAAATGAAAAGGCAATCAAACAGAAAACATCAAGGCTATTTCTTAGTTGCTTGAAGGAGCAATGTGTATCCCAAAGGAAGAACACAAGACTGAGTGACATTTAAATTGTCTTATGCATGGTCAGCTTTTGTACAGAGCAATTTAACTGCCCCCCCCCCCCCCCCCCCCCCCCCAACCACACACACACACACACCAAAAAAAACATTAACGCTTAACTTCTGATATCTAACACTAGAATCAGTATGGACGATGATATCGCAAGCACAAGATCACATTAACACTATACTTAATTTGCCCTAGTAGTCATAACCTAAATAGTTCCCTGTTTTTGAACTACATGCACATGTGCAGAGCTTAGTTGAGACTAAGGTGGGCCATGATCCCCCATGTCCAACCAAGACTCCATTGACTATACACACTAAATTTGGTACTGTTTATGAGTGTTTAGAGCTCAATTACATAGACTAGCCACTCCCATTTGTTTGGTCAAGCTCCAACTCTAGTGCCAGGAGTACCGATGATAAAATGTCATGAATAACACTTTACAGCAGAATGCTGGATAAATGAATGCAGGCCTCAAAACCATATAGGCACACATAGATCTTCTATTGAAGAGAATGAGAATTCATATAACATTACCCTAGAAGGATGTCTGATACTAGAATAATAAGGAAAGCCTTCCCACTGTCTGAAATGTTACTTAGCAACTTATATCCTGTGAACTTCAGCATCGCAACCTGAATGTGAGGAGGGAATAAAAGTAAGATGTATGATAACAACATAACTATATATATTCATTTGGAGGAACAAAAGGCCATGATAATCAACCAGATAAATTTACATTGCCAAGACACTTTTATTACAGAAAGATGTCTGCCAGTTACGCTGGATGACAATGCTTTGGTCCAAAGTCGGGGCTTCCTACAAGCCTTCGGTCAACTTTTCAAAATTTTAACAACCAATATAGAGTTAGATTTGTCACATGGAATGATATGCATTAGCACTACCTTAGAAATTAGTTGTGGGTACACCAAAAGTACAGAGAAAAATGATGTGAAATTGTGGTCAGTACATTTTTGCAGTTATTTGAAGGTAAAAGTATAAAGTAACTAGCACTCCTTTGACATTAGTAGGGTCTAATAGCACAGGAATCTGTCTAATCATTTAAATCTATTTTGAATAGGAGAAAACTATGTGTCCACATGCATAGCAAGAGTACTACATATATATGATTATGCAATTGAAAATGAAGATGAAACCGTCTTCTGATAGATACTTACTTTGCTCTGGTTGAAGCACATAAGAAGGAATAGAACAATCCCAGAAACCATATCGGACCATATATTTGCAAAAGCTTGTCGATTTTCTAGCCCCCAAAGTCATCCCTCAACTCTATCTGATAAAGAAGAGAAGAAAATCCTTAAATACAAACAGACCGTACATACTGGACAACACATAATGTTATACTGGCAGAGAACAAACAGGATTCTAATGGACGGTGCATTTATAAAAGTAATGACTTGGCAAGAAAGCATGGTATTCAGCATTTCTCACGCTTTTTCCCGCAGCTCATACCAGACCTCCTCATCAGAAAGCGGAGGAGATTTGCCAATCTCTACTTCAAGACGGTATCTTGCCTTTTCAATGTTTAGGTCTTTAACCATGTGCAGCTTCTGGCTGCGCCTTACATCAAGTAACTCAGCTGCAAGAGGCACCTTCTGGACATACCTGTTATTAGCAATGTCCGATGTAATACATTCTGCATTTAGCATACATGGTTGCACTAATGACAGGAGCAAAAAAGCGATACTCTTATGACTAATGCGAGATATTACCCTTCCTAGAAGAAGGGATCATACAATGGCGAGATAGAAAATCTATCACCCACGGAACCACAATCAGCAATGCTAGAAATTTGGCCTGTACAGACAAAGCATTTTTTTACAGAGCAGTAATAACAAGTGCCATGTCATGATTATATTATTCATTTTCTCGAATATGAGCATTCGCTGTAATTAAGGTAGAAGAGTTTAACAATACATTTATGGCGAGCGCCTTTTGGAGATCATGATTACATTATTGTGGGCAGTGGTACACTATGCTAGTATTGGTAACACAAACAAGGTAGTGGTAAAAAAGCGAAAGAACGCACCGAGTTTGTGGAGGCATACATAAAAACTCGATCTTCGAACAGCATGTCCTCATAATCTCATCGACAGTATCTCTCAAACCTCAATAATGCCCTTATCCCACACAATATCCGAAGGATCATCCGTTATCTGGTCAACCAAGCTGGCGTCCCCACCCCCACCCCACCACGTGATCCAATCCTGCCACGACCGCGCCTCGGGTTCATGGCATCCTGCTGGGCCTCGCGCAGCTCAACAATCGCCTCGGCCTTGTCCTCCACGTCTCGAACTTTTCATTCTCCGACAGCTCCTGGTCGCTGGCAATCTCCTCAAGCAGCTCGTCGTCCTCCCTGACCCGCCAGGCTCTCCTCGTCGTCGTTCCAGTCCGCAAAGAAGGTCCTCCACCACGGCCGCTGCCACTTGGTGAGTCGCCGCCGCCTCCTCTTCGCGAAGACCGCCGCGTGTCTGCGCGGCCTCGGCCTCCTACTCCTGTGGGAACCGAGAGCGAGCAACCCGTGCACGCACAGGCACAGGCACCGCCGCAGCCCCTTGGAGGGTCCTGCTACCCTCGATGGGGAAGCGCAGCGCAATGCCGTTGGAAGCTAGATACCATCGCAACATACTCACCTCGCCGCCGTAGCAATCTGCACATCGGAAGCAGGGAGGAGCGAGGGCTTCCATGCCGTAGCGTGGTACGGGCTGATTCGACGATTCTGTGGTTGAATTGGGGAGAAGCAGAAGAGGAAGTGGATAGTTTCAGGCAGGCAGTTGACGCCTTGGTGTGAAGCTGGATGGGGGGTCGCCAGCGTAGGTGTCCAGCAGCGGAGGTGGTGGGAGATCAGCTGGGTCGGGAGAGAGAGAGGAAGAAGATCAGGCAGGCGGCTGTCATCCATAGAACCACACGAGATGCCATCCAACCCAGCACACCCTCTAACGGTTTCATCTAGGGCTGCAGTGGGCTTTTGCCGGGATTCAGCCCGACTAAAAGGCCCAGTGTTGTTTAAAAAGGCCCAAATTGTTGTTTAAAAAAAAGAGGGGCCCATATAGATGCGGACATGGCGGGGACAGGCTGATCCTGATCCGACGGCTAGCGCTCCAGATTCTCTCCCCCCGACCACACGCTGCCTCGTCCCTCTCTTCTTCCTTCCCCGAACGCAATCGCCATCGGTCTCTCCTCACTTTGACGAGAAACGGACGAGGAGGAAAACAGGTATGTCTCGTTGTAAATTGCTCTTCTCCCTTCCCATGTTTGCTGTCTCTGTCACCGCATTCCTTCTCTTCTCTTCTTCGATCTGGACGCCCAGCGGCCTTCTTGGATTTGGAACAAGTGCTCGGTTTTACTCACACAAATCATAACTAGTAGAGACTTTGAAAATATGATTTCATTCAAGGCTTGTAAACAAGAGAGAGAGAGAGAGAGAGAGAGAGAGAGAGATGTTTGAATGGAAGCTTTCTTTTGCGTTTTCCACCCATTCCTTTCATTGCAACACAAAGCCTACCTTGGTTAAATTAAAAACTTACTTTGTTGAAAGATGAAGATTCGGACGTAAACAATTTACAACCGAACTTTACGACTTAATGAACCTTATTAAAACTTGCGTATATTTCGGTTTCTGAACCCTGGAACTCATTATGCCTCCTTTTCTGACGCATCAAGATGTTTCAGTTCTAAAACACTATGAAGTTTGCAGCTCTGGACACCCTGAAACGATAGCCTGACAGATTTCAACCTCCCTACACCTCCAACATGCAAAAGAATTTCTTTGGCAAAAATGCTTGTCAATGATATATGACAGACCAATAGCCTCAAGTTTCCTGTAGGGTATCTATCATGTTCACCCCGGAGAATATTGCTAACCGGCTAACATAGTCTTTCACAAGACATTGTTTTGTATATAACATAAGGACTAGCTCAGGTTACTTCTCCAATTCCCAGTCTTCCCGAACAGCCGGACTCTCTGATTGATGGCCAGGCAGGCATTCTAGGGAAGGAAGGCCATTCAGACGAAGACATCCTTCAGATTTGATGAAAACGTAATATGCCAAGCCATTACCCATTGAAGACCTGCAAATTGTAATTAGTTTCCCAGACTAAATTTCTTCTTTTATTGTCCCAGAACAATAAAAGAAGTGAATAGATTCTCAAGCAAGTAGGAATCCAGAGCCCAATACATACCTGAGTGGCAACAATTTTCCAATCAATTCCCAATTAAGGAAACAAAAAAAAAATTCTCTAATGGCGCTTGATTTCATCCAGAACGTTCCCCACACTAGGTGATAATCTCGGAAGGTATTTGTATACCTGCAACGTATAAAATAAACTAAGTTCTTGATCTTATCCAGTTTACAATGTGAACTTCTAAACTCATATAAACTAATAATACCAGGAACACCGGGACCATAGGACAGAAAATTTCTTACAAAATTGAGAGGTTCTTTAAAAAGCTATGCTACTTAACTTTTAAAAACTCTTTTTTATCCCTGTTAATTAGACAAAAAAGGCATACCCAAAACTTTATGTACACATCCAAAGCAACTGGAACCAGACAAACAAAAAATGTGACCGCTGCTTCATCAGATTCAAGCCCGTAATGCTCGAGAACAACTTCTACCATTGTATGCCAACCTGACTCTGAATGGTACCTGCAAAAATGCAGCTAGTGGGTTTTATAAAGCGGATATAATCATTGTCTATAAACTATAGTTAACAACAAAAGAAGATGCACAAATAAAACGTTGTCTCAAATGAAAAGGCAATCAAACAGAAAACATCAAGGCTATTTCTTAGTTGCTTGAAGGAGGAGCAATGTGTATCCCAAAGGAAGTATACAAGACTGAGAGAGATTTTTTTTTGAGAGAACAGGAGGGGCTTGCGCCCCTACTGAAGTTTATTAAAAGAACAAAAACAGCAAGTACAGAGTAGCCAAAACAAACATGAGAAAATAGAGAAAGAGAAAAACAGAAAACAAAAGAGGAACCTAATTACAACAACTGATCTAACCATGAGCTAATCAGATCATTTCTTACTGTCCAAATGCTCCAACACATTACAATGATAATTTCCATGAAGAAAGGGACATTAGGAGATTTAAATTGCCTTATGGTTGTTCAGCTTTTGTACAGAGCAATTTAACTGAATGCCCCTGCCCCCCCCACACCCACACACAAAACATTAGTATTAGCTTCTGATGAAAGGGAAAACAATCTAGCACTAGAATGAGTATGATCGATGATATCTCAAGCACAATTATATCACATTAGCACTCTACTTAATTCTCCCTAGTAGTCATAACTTAAATACTTCCCTGTTTTTGAACTACTTGCACATGTGGCATGTCACATTATATGCAAGGAATCTGTATATACTGTCCATAGTTAGGGGCAGAGCTTAGTTGAGACTAAGGTGGGCCATGGCCCCCCTTGTCCAATGTAGTCTCCATTGACTAAACACTAAATTTTGGTATTGTTTATGACTGTTTAGAGCTCAATTACATAGACTAGACCCTCCCGTTTGTTTGGTCAATCTCCAACGAGCCGGGAGTATTGATGATAAAATGTCATGAATAATGCTTTACAAGAGCATGCTGGATAAATGAATGCAGGCCTCAACTATAGGCATACATTCATCTTCTATTCAAGAGAATGATAATTCATATAAACATACCCTAGCAGGATGTCTGATACTAGAATAATAAGAAAGGCCTTCCCAGTGTCTGAAATGTTATTCAGCAACTTATATCCTGTGAACTTAAGCATCGCAACCTGAATTTGAGGAGGGAGTAAAAGTAAGATGTATGATAGCAACATAACTCTATATATTCATTTGGTGAAACAAAAGGCCATGATAATCAATCAGACAAATTTACACTGCCAAGACATTTTTGTCACTGAAAGATGTCTGCCAGTTACGGGACAGACAGACTGGCAAAACAGCAGTAGCCACAGATACAATTCTTAATCAAAAAGGGCAAGATGTAATATGTGTTTATGTAGCTATCGGTCAAAGAGCATCCTCCGTGGCTCAAGTAGTAACTACTTTCCACGAAGAGGGGGCCATGGAATACACTATTGTAGTAGCTGAAATGGCGGATTCACCCGCTACATTACAATATCTCGCTCCTTATACGGGAGCAGCCCTGGCTGAGTATTTTATGTACCGCGAACGGCATACTTTAATAATTTATGATGATCTCTCCAAACAGGCACAAGCTTATCGCCAAATGTCCCTTCTATTAAGAAGACAACTGGATGACACATCTTTGGTCCAAAATAGGTCCTATCCTACAAGCCTTCGGTCAGCTTCTCAAAATTTGGACCACCAATATAGAGTTGTGGTCCAAACTTAACTCTATATTGGTGGTCCAAATTTTGAGAAGTTGACCAAGTGGAAATAAGAAATATGTGGTAAAATTGTAAAGTAAACTAGCACTCCTTTGACATTAGTAGGGTCTAATATCACAGGAACCTGTCTAATCATTTAAACTCTATTTTGAATGAGGAGAAAACTATGTGTCCACATGCATAGCAAGAGCCCTACATAGATTATGGTATGAAATTGAAAATGAAAATGAAACCGTCTTCGGATAGATACTTACTTTGCTCTGGTTGAAGCAGAGAAGAAGGAATAGAACAATCCCATAAACCATATCGGACCATATATTTGCAAAAGCTTCTCGGTTTTCTAGCCTCCAATCATCCCTCAACTCTAGCCTGATAAACAAGAGAAGAAAATTGTTCATACTGCCATAAGAGAACAAATAGGATTCTGGTGGATGGTGCATATATAAAAAAAAATGGCTTGGCAAATAAAGCATGGTGGTATTCAGCAGTTTCTCACGCTTTTTCCCGCAG